>CM053770.1:20969743-20994866 GCA_028658325.1 Potorous gilbertii | reverse complement strand
AGATATATATATATATCCCTCTACTAGTCATGCTATTAAAGATCTTTCATAGTTATTATGTTTTTTGTTTTATGATTTTGGAACCTTGGATAATTTGCTGCACAGGTTCTACTGATTCCACTAATAATTTACATTGATCAGCAAGTCTGTTCTCCTTCTGCAAAGCCTATCCTTAAGGAGAACCTTTTTGTGCAACCTTTTTGAAATTGTTGGTGGCAATGACTGGATCCAAATTTGTTATCATAAACTGCTTGGTTTATGTAAATGAATGTTACATAACTCATTCATTTGTCTGATGCTTCTTGGATCAAATAAGATAATATTTGTAGATTGCTTAGCACAGTGCAAGGAACAAATTAGATATTTAATATATGCTCATTTTTTTCTCCTTTCTTCCATTCACGTTGATGGTGCCTTATGAACATGGTGGATCTTTGGATCTTAGCTATTTCTAATACATCCAGAAGTAAGGCACTTTTGATTACACTCAAATTCAGTAGCATGCAAATATTGTCTGCCTTTATTAGTGCTCAAAAACTGAAGTGATGTCTGCTTGTTTCTGTAAGTTTTTAAATCTATTTAAATTTGCTCTGAAAACATCTAACAATCCTCTTATTCCTTTGTCATGGCTATGCATTATTCTCTGCACATATAATTAATTGTGACACACCGTGTGTATCATTTATTATTGTATACATTTTGTTAAACTACTTTAAATTATCATTAATACATTTTCTCATCTTTTTCCTGCCAAAGGAATTAGATAGAAATGGTCACAGGAAGAGTTGCTATCCTGCTATTACTTTATATTTAATGTTTCATGGACTGTTATATGATTCATTTTTGTAAATGAATAAAGTATTGACATGTAAGCCCAGGTTCTTGTAGGCTCATTGAAAACACCTTCAAGAGAACATTTATTATTAATATTTTTATTATAAATACTTGATTATTTACTGATTAATATTAACAATAATTTTATCATAAGCTAATATTTTAAGACACATATTAATTGTATGGCCTCCTTTCCAGTATTTAAATGGAATTACTACCATGATAAACTATATCCTTGGGATCAAGATAGTCAGGGGCTAAACACCAGGAAAATAAGAATGAATCAATGAAAGAATATCCCTAAAGGAGATCCATAGAGGTGATGATCCATAGAATGGATCCACTGGGAAGGATGAATTCATTTGTCTCTACCCCTCAATAACAAAGATTGAATCTTATATGTCATTTTGCATACACGAAGTCCTACTCCAATGCTTTATTATGCCATAGAAATGCAGTTAGGTCTCTGAAAACTATAATGGCAAAGCACTAGGTCTGGCATGTTGAGCAATGCTGGAATTTTTGCCTTCAAGTACTGTTATGGTGATGGATGGTGTCTGATTCATGAAGACCCATCAAGCATATCACCAGAAGATCATCATCTCTACAATGGCCATTTGGCAATGGATTCATCAGCAGTGGCAATCAATGAAACAAAGGAAAACCCAAAGTGACCCTTAGTTTTGTGTGGTCTCCTTACATGTCAGCAGTGATATTGGCAGAGTGGCTGAAGAGAGATGGCAAGAGTAAAACTCACACAGTGAAGACCATCCACATACATATCAGCTTAGCTGCTATCTTTATGCTTAATGTGATGATCGTTGGCTAGTGACCAAGGAATGAATGGTTTTTCTCCTAAAGGAACTGAATCACATAAACTTTGATGTTCTCACTATAAATCAAACCATACAACAAAAGAAATTGACTACTGCATGGAATGGTGGCACATAGGTTCTTCTGGGAGAAGAAAATGAGGGAAAAGTTAGAATTAGCTTTAACACATGTACAGAGGCAATCAAAAACATTGCCTAATGGGACAGCTAATTATTTCATATTCAGGTGATAAATATTTGCAAAAATATCACTAGAAAGATAATTGCAGTTTCTGCATTAGCATCCATTGAAGATTAGTAGGAGGTAGATAAATTCTATTAGGAACTTGATAAAGACCTCTCAAATTAAATCAATATACATTTTAATACTGGATGACTTCAATTTGGAAAGGGCATGGAAAATACATTGGAAAACAAGGTTTCAGGAATAAGAAACTAGAGAGGTCAAAGTTAATATACTATAAAGTAGTGTCATACCTATATATCACAAATACTTTCTGAACAGAATAGGAAAACTGGACATAGAAAGCACAAAGGAACATTCCATGATGAAAGCGATTATATCTTGACAGCAATGGAATAGTTACTGATGTGGAAGTCATTCCCAAATCATCTGTCTCTACACAATTAGACCACTGATTTGTTAGAGAATACTTAAAAAAGCAATACCACATAAGAATAAAAATAAGAAGATATGATACACAATTGAAGCACCTCCAATCTGACCTACTTAAACAAACTATTGACAACAAAAACTTAGAAATGGATAAAAGAACATATAAAGTTACAGAACATTACAATCTCCAACGGCAGTTTCACCAATAGGAAACAATCACCACAATAATGAAATCAAAAAACACAGAAACTTTCTCAACCAACAAGCATTTGATCTTCATGTCAAGGAAAAATATATGGCACCTTAGAGCAATAGTAGTTTAGAATATACACTTAGGTGTAAAATCTTTCAGAGGAGATTTGTGCAACATTATATTCATTATTAATTCATAAAACAATGAAAAGTGGTGGGAAAAAAAAATCACTTTTACAGCCAACTGGGTGGAAACTTAACTAAACCAGATCATCCAAAGGGCATATAAGGATGAAACTGGAAGGAAGTAGTGAACGGATAAAAATGCAAAAGATCTGTAAAGATTTCATGATAAACTCTTTCAATAGCTGTGGATCTACCACATGTAGATTATAACAGCATAGTGCTATAGGAAGATATATGGTGCTAAAGAGGAGAAGGGGAGTTGGACAATATACCCAGAGAAGCCCTGTACTGGAGGCAATACAAATTTTAACATCATTGAGGAAGTAATTCTGATGATACCTGGATGTGGAGGAAATAGCAAACATTTGGAGATAGTGGGGGGAGGGGGAGGGAATCGACTAAGAAAATATCAGAAATTACTGAATATTATGCCTACTTTCCCACCAGAGCAACATCTTTTTAAGTATTGTCTACATATATATATATATGTACATATATGTATACATATATATATACATATATGTACATAAATATATATATATATATATCAAGGGTATCCTTGGTGAAAGTATGAAAAAAGAATAGGTTAAGTTTTTATAAATGCTATTTTCTAATGGATCACAACATTATAGCCACACAACTGACCATACATTGTAAAGAATATGAGACCCCACTTTATCAGTTGACTATTTTTAAAGCAATTTGATTTTATAGTATAAATTACCACCTTAACTGTCTTGCTTCAACAATGTATTTCCCATGCATGTCAAAATCACGTTTCCTTGAATGATGTAATAACAGAGATAACTTTGCTCGACAACCCTCTGACTACTAATATCAAGCAAAGCATAAAATAGGGAGTGTATGGGCACCAAAGGTGTTTACCATTGTCATGGAGGATGTCCAGCGCAGAGTCCAAATCAAAGAGGGATTCCCTATAGATGGTGATGTCCTCCAGATGCTGTTGTTTGCAGATGGCATTGTGCTGATTGCATCAAGCCCGGAACATTGCAGAGCCTCCTAAATGAGATCCATAATCACTCAAAAGAGTTTGGCCTAATTTTCCACATAGGAAACACCAAGTGGATGAAGAATCCCTTTAGTCCAGATTATGAATTTCAATTGAATGGACAACTCATAGAGCTGCTCCATCAGTACATATTTTCTTGGCCAGACCCTGCAAATAGTCATTGAGTTGGGTCTAGAACTAAATGGGAGGAGAAGGGCAGGCTGAATTCTCTTTGCAAATTTGAATAATTCCTTTAATGACCCCAAGTCTCTCCCTGAAATATAACCCATTTTATCATTCATCTATAGGTATTATATGGCAATAAGTCATATAATAATACCATCTCCAAAGAATTAAAGTTTTGGGTCCAACAAAGGGCAATGGTAACACATAAAGTGGAAGTGGGTAGGCTACAACCCATTATTCATGAGAAGTGGTATAAAGGACATCATTCAGAGATTTGCATGAATGCAAAAGGAGGTGGGCTGGTTATGTAGTGACAGTGAGAAATAATCTTGCATGCTTCAGTGGTACCCACTCAATGTAAAGATATTTAAATAAAAATCCTTAGAACATTCAATGGACCCCCATGGATAGCATATGGAATGACATGGACAAGAGTGGTACAGGATGAGAAATGGATGGATGGGTTGAGATCTACACCCTTGAAGGGAGTACCCACTTCAGAGACCTCGCAAAGCTATTGAAATATCAAAGCAAGGACACCCATGACCTCCTTGAAGCCTCACAACAACCCTGTGAGGTAGGCACTACAGGTAGTATGATGCCTATTTTACAGATGACGACTCTTTAAGTGTTAGATTCAAATCCAGTCCCCTTTAGTTCTAAGTTCAGCATGAAATACCACTCTGCCTCTCAGTGAGGATCTCTACCTTTCCATCTGAATATCAGATTGGAATAATAGATTACAACACTAAGAAAATCTTCTAGTTAGGATTCTTTCATGTTATTTACTCATTCACCAAGTATCTACTATCTACCATCACTTTGGGAGATGTAAAATACATAGATACACACAATGTAGTCATTTAAATATTTCTATAATTGAATGGAATGTGATATGGGCCCTGTGTTCAAGGAACTTACATTCTCTCTTGCCACTTAATGATAGTGAACTTGAACTGTTTTATATTTACATAAAACGATTATTGAGATTTGAAGTTTCTAATCTTTATTTTAATAAATATTCATTTTTTATTTTAACAAAGTATTAAAAAGTAGTTTATTTAGAAATGAAGCATCAATAACATTCAACTTTCTAGAATTTAAAAAGAATTTGTATTAGGTCTATACAGTGCAGTTTTGAACTTTTAATGCTTAAAACTGTGCTGGATTTGACTATTTCCGATTGGAATAAACACTTCACTTTCACATACCACCTTCTTGCTAAACTCCAAGCCTTCTACCTACCAATGCAGGTAATGAACCCTGGCTTTCCTATCTTCTAGAAGACAATGAATTTGAGGGCCATCTACACATAATGGCTTTCAGAGTTTTAACTAGCCTGGGGCACAAGAGGCTTTGCCAGGGAGCACAGACAGGGAAAAAAAGGGTGGAGTTAATCCTGAAGTCTCCCTGAGACTCCCTTGCTTAGTGGTTTAGCATTCCTTTCCAGGACCCACCTCTCCCACCAGCTCCTGTAGCCAAGAATGTTAGACCTCCCAGTATACTACAACTGCTGCTCAACTATCTTCTGCCCCTCCCCACCAAATGGTTTGCACCAGGTAGAAAAATAAAAATCTAGCTCTAACTTTAATGACTGAGATAGAAAATGAAAGGGGAAAAAGTGAGTGCTTGAAATGGATATGCCTGAAATACATATCTAAACTATGTGCTTTTGGCTCGTCTACAGAAAAATGAACAATATTTAGATTCATGATTCCTAAAGCCAAGGACTAATTACTAGTCATTTCTGAAACTGACATCCTCATCTTCTCACACCAAGTTCTCTTACAGAAGCTTGTCTGTCTGGATAACTGAATTCCCCAGGAAGTCCTATTCTCTTCTTCATCCTCCCAAAAGACCAAATTGCCACTTAATAATCAGTTACACAATGATTACAAATCCTCCATCTTTAAGACTATCAGGTACCTGGAGGAAAGATCCAGCAAGAAAAGACAACTAAAAACTTAGTAACTGCAAAAAACCTAAGTTATGGTAATGGAAGACAAATCACAATCCCAGGGCAAAACCAGATCTGAACAACTAGTGCAGGGATCTTTCCCCTCTGGGTCATGATTCTTCAAGTGGAGGGTGTTTGATTTTCAGTCGATGGCTTAGGCTAAGCTTAGAAAGCATGTACAGGAGGAAGAAAGATCAAATATTCCACAAATGAATTTATTCCATTTTTTTCCTCTAGTATCTTTATGAGAAGATATGGGAAGTTGCACCATTTTGACTTTCTTATCAAGTAACCTATTCCTAGCTAGGAATATTATCGCAATATCAAAATGTCTTTCTTCAACTCCTTTACCCCAGAACCTGGCACATGGAAGGCACTTAATAAATTCTTGCTGACTAAACTTGGCTTGCCAAATCTTTCAGCATCTTAAACTTGGTTTCTTAAACCTTTGCTAACAATGTACGAGTCATATCTTTTTCTATGGTTTTTCAGTTTTCTGTGTTTTAAAATGAGGTCAGTAGAGATGATCTCTAAGAATCCTTCTAACATGAAATTCTATCCAAAAAGCACTTATTAAGCAATTACTATGAACAAAAGGCATAGTGCTGTACCCTAGTAATGCATATACAACAAATGAAGTTGTCCCTGCTCTGAAGGAGCTTACATTCTAAGAGGGGAGGAGAACATCTGCACAAATAATTAAATATAAAATTATATACAAACTAATATCAGAAGCATGGAGGCACAAGTCAAGTAAAGCTTCATTTAGGAGGTGTACTCCTTGAAAGAAACCAAGGATTCCACAGAAAAATCTTCCTATCTATCAGTTCAGGTCAGAGAAAGTCAAAACTAGAAGGTACTTTGAAGATTATCTTTCTTTTTTATAAAGTAGTAAAATGAACAAACACCTGTTGAGCCTGAATATTTTCTGGGAACTGTACCCAAGACTGGGAGTCTAAGGCAAAAATGAAAGAGTCACTGGCCTCAAGGAGCTTTTAGGAAGAAACTGAAGCCCAGAGAGTATATTAGAGCCCTAGAAAGAGCTTTAGAAGTTATGTAGATCAACTTATATATATTCTAGATGAGGAAACTGAGGCTCAGAGAAGTTAACTGATTTGAACATAATTTTGAATTAAGTTGTATGGGCCTTTTAAAAAAAGTAAATTCTTTTATTTAGAGATTCCATAACAATTACTAAAATGTTAAAAATCCATTTTTTAAAATTCCATGGAAGATTGAGAATAAAAAATCAAGTTCACAGTCTTATACTTCAGGAATGAAAGGAATCTCTAAAGCCTAGAATGCAGAGAAAACTGTCAAAGGGCAGTGGATAGGATCCAGAATATTATACTTTGGAGAAAAATTAAAAGAAAGACAAATTGATGCTTTAAAAAAGTACTTGAGTAGAAAGGCAGAGACTGGAGTTTACACAACAATTTGGTGGGCAAGGAGAATTATGACAATGAAGAATTTGAAGAAACATGAGAAGATGCTTATGAATTGATCAAGAAGGAAGTAAGTACAGCCAGAGAAACGATGTTCAGCTGCAATACTGACATTGACAATATTGATGAAAAAACACGGAAACAAAGATACATTCAGATTAACTGTAACAACCCATTTTAACTACAAAGAAGAGAGCAGGAAATATAAACTACTTGTTATGTTAGGAAACCACAGGGACCAGATATGGCCCATACTGTCAGAGAGGGTGTCCTATGTTGATGCATTTTGCTTAAATACTTTTCTTTATTAGAAGAGAGGGTTTATTTAGGTGATATATCTAGAAATGAATGAGATGTATAAATAAAAACAATCATATTAAAAATAAATGAATGGCTCTATAAAATAATATGACAGATGTGAGATAAAGTTTAAATTAGGTCTTGCTACCTATGTGATTCTGGATGAGTCACTTACCTTTTTAACTTAATCTCTCAGTTTCTTCATTTGTAAAATGGAGATAAAGTAGCACCTAACTCACAGGGTTACTGTGAGAATCAAATTAGATAATGATTTTAAAGCATTTAGCAGAGTGACTGATACATAGTAAGCACTATGGAAATGTTAGCTCTATGTAAATTATGTGTTTATGTGTGTATATGTATATGTGTGTGCATACACACATATGAGGCAGGTAGGTAGCATAGCTGATAAAATGCTGGGTTTAAAGTCAGGAAGACATGATTTTAAATCTGGCCTAAGACATTTACTCACTGTGTCACCCTGGGCAAGTCACTTAAGCTTTTTTGTTTCAGTTTCCTCATCTGTCAGATGAGCTGGAGAAGAAAATATTAAACTACTCCAGTATTTTCACCAAGAAAACCCCAAATGGTATTGCAAGGAGTCAGTGATAACTGAAATGTTTGAAGAACAGCAAAAAATATGCATATACATATATGTGTACACATACATATATCTACCTACAGATATATACACATGTATGTATACATATAATCTATAAATGATAGATAATAGAGATACAGAAATAGAGAGACAGACAGAGACAGAGATAGATAGACAGATAGATAGATAGATTCCCTAATGAATATCAGTTTCCCTGAACAATTATACCTCTATGTACAGGAGAGGTTGGAGACACTTAAGAACTGCATCACATTTTTAGGACATCCTGGCAAGCAATGAACATGTGCTTTAGGACCTTGGACAGAGAATGTGTCCTGATAGAAAGAAGACTGGATTGGATTCTCTGCCACTTGTTAGGTGGGGGTTGGGGGTGGAGGTTTTAATCAAGTTACTTATTGTCTCTGGGCTACTATTTCTTTATTTGCATAATGAGGGAATTGAGCTAGCCATTTCTGAAGTCCTTTCACATCCACAAATTGGTCTGATGCCCTACCTTTTCTCCTATTGTTTTGATCTTTGATCCTTAGAGGAAACCAAAGAAAACAATCCTATGGTCAAGAACATTAGTGTATAGGGTGTGGTTCAGGTCGGACTTGTAACATCTTGTCAGTAGAATGCATATTGCAGCAGACCAGGAAATTCCGTCAGTGTGGCTATAATAGATCGTTAAAGATGCTGAGAGATCTCCTAGAATCATAAATTAGAACTTAGAATGAACTTTAGGGATGTTCTTGTTCAGCCCAATGATTTTATACTTAAGGAGGCCCAGTTAGCATAAGTGTCACATTGAAGGTCATATAATGAGTGCATAATGAAGTCATGTGTCCTATTCTTGGGCTGTGAGTTTTACCTTCATTGATAATTTAACTATCTTGTCATACACACACATACATATATACATATGTGTGTATGTCTATACATATCATATATATCTATATATGTGTGTCTATATAACATTTAGTCCCCAGTAAACCCTCTGTATCCCATTAAACTGCTATTGTGAATGAATGATGGAAGGAAAGAAGGAAGGAAGGAAGTTAGAAAAGAAGGAAGTTAGGAAGGAAGGAAATTACTAAATGCTCACCTTGTGCCAAGAACCATGCTAGTAATATAAATATGAAATTGAAGACCATATCTGTCTTCAAAGAAACTTACACTTGAATAGGGAAAGGCACACATATGGGGAAGTACTAGTTAGGGAGGCATATTTTGATATAGAAAGTAACAGTGATGGTTAATCAGCAGCATCATAGAGGAATAGATGGATATACCATTTATAAGAGCAATGACAGAGTTGATTTGATGAGGGTTAAATATGTAAAAATGTGGGTGGGAGAGAAGGGTCAGACAAGAAGTACAATTATGGTTGCTGGCGAGCTAGTGAGAGAATGAAGTAAAATGTGACTGGAGCTGGTCCTAAGTGACTAAGGCAATCAGCCCTCATAGGAAAATAGGAAAGCAAACAATTGAGAACGACTATGTCTGACAACACATACCATTCTACTCCCATGGTCCCTCAACGTTAAGCATGTGTCATGATCAGTCCAAGATTTGTTATTGCATTTATTCTGAATTCAGATGTCTTTTAGTGTTGTTTATATTGAGTTTATTGCAACCACTATGAATACTGTTCTCTTAGCTCTGATGTTAATTTTCAGAGATTCATATAAAAGCCTTGCCAGGCTTCCCTGAATACCTCATGACCTTCCTCACACCCTCCAGTTTTAAACCCATTCTTTCTGATCTTGCCTTACTTCTCTTCTTATTACTGTCCCTTTGAGGATTAAGAAATAATACAAAATAACAACCTTTTTTTTAATTGTGGGGCAGAGACGGTAAAGATCATAAGTATCCAGGATAGGAGGAAAATTTTAAATGCACTAAAATGCTTTCCATGACCGAGTGATGAACCAAACTCAGTAGGAGCACATTATGTGACTTTCACCTATGATCATGATGCTTATCATGAACCCTGATGACAAGAGAATAGTGAGGCTGTCATATAACTGAGCCACAGCATACTTATCCAATTAAATGCCTGTTCATCTATATTTTTTTTATCTCTAGAACAAGAAGACTGTATAGTACAGAGGAAGGGAGCTGCACATTGTATCAGGAAACACCTGGGCTTTAATTGTGTCTTTGATATGTACTTTGTGACCTTTGGCAAGTCACTTAGCCTGAAACTCATTTTCTTCATCTGTAAATGTAAGATGCTAATACTTCTGGTATCTATCTCAGGATGTTTTATAAAATCAAATAAAGTCATATATGTAAGTTCTCAGCAAACCTTAAACGATAAATTATTTGGACTACTAATTGGATATTTTGACCTTTGTCCTCTCTAAATCTACATAGTATTTCTCAGTGTATGGCTAGCATGCTTCCTAGCACATAGTAGGCATTTAAGAAATGCATGGATCAATTGCTTTGAAGAAGAGAAAAAAAGATGAATGCATTGTCTAACCCAGGAGTTTTTAACGTGTGTGTGCGTGTGTGTGTGTGTGTGTGTGTGTGTGTGTGTGTGTCAAGGATACACTTGGGTAATTAATTCAATCTAATGAAGCCAGTGGACCCCTTCTCAGAATTTTGTGTTTAAACTAAAATACATGAGTACAAAGGAAACCAGTTATATTGAAATAAACATGGAATTTTTCCTATCCAAGTTCAAGGACCTCCCTAAATCTATCCACAGATGACTTGGGAGTTCATGGATCTCTAGTGTTGTTCTTGGATGCTAAAGGGACTTGGAGAGAAGATGCGTTTCCAGTCTTGTGGTTCCTTGTTTATTTCTACTGTTACTGATTCTTGCAAATTCCTGATTTTCCAGTTACATGAATGTGGTGAAGGGTTCCCAGGTTTCGTTAGCCTTGGGTTCCATTCTTCTACTATTTGGTTATATCAAATGCTTTAATTTTGCTGACCTGAAGTATCCTCCATTTGCCAAGAATGGTTGGTTTGTAACATTACAGGGGTCAGTGTTGAAGTCGTGTGGTAGAGTGAGACCAGCAAGAGCCTTGATTTTAGAAGACCTAAGTTTGAGTCAGTGTCATGATGCTTACTAGCTATGCAAACCTAGGCAAACAATTTAACCCTCTTTGCTCCATTTTATTTGTAAAATGGGGATGTCACCTACATTACCTACATTGAGAGCTTTGGTGAGGTTAATCTTCTGTATACCTTAAGACACTGTGTAATTATGGTTTTTTTCTTATTACTACCTGGAATCATCTGTAATACAGAAGTCAAGTCTACTGCTCCTTGCTAGTGTGTGTTTGTCCTTTGTTGCCGAAGAAGATCATGCCATCAAAGAAATAATGACATGAATTGCACTTGACTTTGTTTTAAGTGAAGGAGGGCTGTGCAGGTCACCAGCCTCACTTCTCCTCCAGAGCCATCTGAATCCAGTGACCAGATATTCATCAGGATGACTGGAGATGACCCAGGATGAGGCAATTGGGGTTAAGTGACTTGCCCAAGGTCACACAGCTAGTAAGTGTCTGAGGTGAGATTTGAACTCAGGTCCTCCTGACTTCTACACTGGTGTTCTATCCACTGCACCACATAACTGACCATCCTTGCTAGTAAATGGTATCTAGAAACTTCAAGGTTAATAGATGGAATGCAGGAAGACATCTCAGAGGCCATGTAGTCCAACTTTCTTATTTTACAGATGAGGAAACTGAGGCCCCCACAGATTAAGGGACTTGTCCAGTCATATAGGAAATAAGTAATAGAAGTAAGATTTGAACTCTAATCCTTTGACCATAGAACCAGCTGTCTTTTCATTCCGCCAACCCATCCTCAAGCATTTGAATATACACTCAGGGGGGATGAACTATTTTAAGTAATTAAATGTCCTAGTGAATTAATGTGAGGGCCATTTAGCATAGCATCACTACTATTCTAGTACAGGTGACAGAGATGTTTTCTCCAGAGTCTAAGAGGAACCATATGGCTGCCCATAACTTTTACTCCTCCCCTCACCATTCACACACAAAACTGTTCTGTTTTTTTTTTTCTTCTGAAAAGTTGGTATTTAGCAATGCAGTGTCAGATATCTGAAAGGAAAGTAATTCTATGTTCTCATGAAATGAAATCCATAGCATTCTGGACCAGAAAACTGATAGTAACTGCAAGCTATTTGAAGGCAGGGATTGTTCCTGCCCCCTCCCCTACTTTCATCCCTTATCACCCTGTAATCTACACCAAGAAGCCTTCAACATCACCAGCCCTTAATATATGCTTATTGAGTTAATTTGATTCACTTAAATTGCAATGAACTAACCACCAATTTCTCAATCACTTAGAAATGTAAATAAAATGAGAACCTTTTCTAATGCTCCACATCTCCAAATAATGAATAATTACCTAGATTCACATGCCAAATTTCAAGCTACTCTGTCTCTGTAAAAATCTTAGTTATAAAATTCCAGACATAGTTTTCTCTTAAAAATAAATACTAGTCACCACCAACAAAGTATTTCTAAAATTGCCGCCCACAAGTATGCCTGAGAATCAGGATCCACCCAACTTGATTATTAACAAAAAGGTTGGGAGGAAGGAGGAGGGTGGATTTTGTTCCAACTTCTTAGCTTCACCCCTATGAAAGCATAACTTCTAATCAACACATGTCATGGATTTACTAGTGCTGGGTGTAGATACAGAAGGAAAAAGCAAAAAAATAAAATAAAATAAAACAAAACAAAGCAAACACCTCCAGATATTCTCCAGTTATCAGTTAAACATCATCAAAACTTGCTTTTCCCAAGAATTTCTGTTGGTTGAAAGAAAACTGAATTTATGTCTTTTTTTTATTCTTTTATTTGCTGTTCATTAAAATATTGGTTCAATGAGCAACTCTTTAAATGTCTCAATTGCTCAGGTATAGCCTAGTTCTATTTTTACATTGTAGATTACAACCTCCTGGAGGGCAAAGATGGTATCTTACTTTTCCTTCGGTTTCTACTATGCCTAGTATAAGGCAGTGTCCATAGTTGGCACCTAATAATTATTTATTAAATAAAGGAAGGAATGATGACTGAATGATAAATGCATGGAGAATGAATGATAGAAAAAAGAAAAGTCAATAAATGAAGAATCAAGGAAAGAAATGTGATTCAGAAAATCTTCATCTAAAGCAAATGACTATTCATAAAATTATAACTTCTCATTCACTAGCATTATGATCTTAGTTATAAGGTTCACATATAACTTCTAGCTAAAATAGGTTATGAAATTCTTACCTGAGGATTCTAAAATCCAAATGAGATCATGTAAAATATGTTGAAAACTTAAAGTTCCATATGAATTATTAAAATTATCATCATCATCATTTTAAAGAGAATTCTATATAATATCTGGCCATTACTCACAAGTCCTGTCATGTATTGAATCAAAGAATTGTAGAGACCTCAGAATCTACCTATTATAAATGAGGAAACTGAGGCCACAATATAGTAAATGATTTCCCAAGGGTAGAAAATAAAAGTCTACAGTCTTTTCACATTCAAAAATATTTTATAACATTCTATTCTTATATACTATAAATATTACAAGCCAGGGAGGTATTCCTAAGCAATCATGAGATGCTTCAAATATTCTGGTTTGCAAATAACATCATGCTGATTTCATCAAGCCATAGGATACTCCAGATCCTACTAAATGAGGTTCATTTTCATTCAAAATACCTTAGTTTCATAATTCACACAGAAAAACTAAATGGATAAAGACTGTTATTGTCTAGATTATAATATGATATTGAATTGAAAACCCAAAGGGTTGGACATTGGATTCCTGTACATTGGACAGATGGGAAATTAATGGGGCCAAATATATAACAGAAGGAAGTAGGTCAGCTAGATTATAGTTGAGAATCCTAAGCCTAATTCTTAAATATAAATGCATCTTTTTAACACCAGACTTCTTCTGGCAATGCCTTCTTCTTCTAGATGATTTTGAATAATGGAGCAGCACAATCTCCTAGGGATTAATGTAATGACACAAGGAGCAATGGAGAGATATGATACAGACACAACTACGTGGCAGCATATGGTCACCATGACTTATACAGAAGAAGTGGCATAAAAAACATCAACGAACTATGACTGGGCTAGTAGGAAAAGCAGAGCTAAGAGATACAAACTATCAGAGGGTGTCTAATCCTACCCATTCATTTGACAGATAAGAAAACTAAGACTCAGAAGATGAAGTGATTTGCCAAAAGCCACACAAGTAATAGTTATCAGATTTTAACACAGGTCCCCTGACTGTAGGTGTCATAATTCTTCAACTAGATCAACACGCAATCAACCAATACTTCAATAAGCATTTTTTAAACACCTACTATGTACCAGGCACCTTGGTGTGTGCTGAAAATACAAATACAAAGATTGAAATAATCCCTAATTAAAGGAATTTATATTCTAATGCAAATTCACATAAATATAAAAAGAACAAATACAAAAAGTAATTTAAATAAAAGTAGTTACATAAAGGGTAGTTTGAGGGAAGATTACCAGCAGTGGAGGGAGAGATTAGGAAAGTTTTCATGTAGAAGATGGTGCTTAAGCCATGTCTGACAGAAAGAAATTCTATGAAGTGGAGATGAGGAGGAAGAGTGTTCCAGACACAAAGGAGAGCCAGTGCCAAGGCACTAGGAGGGGAGATGAATCATGTGTGAGGAAGAGAAAGAGAGCCAGTGGAGAAAGGGAATAATGTAGAAGAATTCTGGAAAAACAGACTGGGGTCAGGTTAAAAAAAACTAACTAAAGGAATTGTATTTGATTCTAGAGACAACAGAGAGACAGTGGTATTTATTGAATTAAGGGGTAAAGTAGTCAGAAGGGATGAAGACCAGAAAGAAATTACTGTAAGCAAAGAAAAGGGATCAAATGCAAGGGAAATCAGAGAGGTAGAAATAGCAAGACTTGGCAAATGAATGATTATGCAGACAAAAGAAAGGGAGGGATTAAGCATAACGCTAAGGTCAGGAAGCTGGGCATCTTGAAGAATTACAGTACCTTTGATAAAAATAGGAAAATTTGGGAAGGAAATGGCATTTCTGGGTGGGGAGATGTTTGATCTTTTTGAGTTTGCGATCCCTATGAGACATCAGATTGGGAATATTCAACGGGCATCCAGAAAGCTAAGGGAAGACAAAGTGACTAGCCATATAGATCTGTAATCATTTGTATATCAATGAGAATTAAGCAAACTCTGATGATATCTCCAATAGAGAGTGTAGAGTATGATGAGAAGAGAGACCAGTCTTTAGAAACATCCACTAACTGAGGTCATGTTATGGATAAACTAGCAAAGGAGTGTTGAAAGGAGTAGGAGAACAAGGGAGATTGTATCGTGGAAACACATAGACAAGAGAGCACACTGGTGGACAGATGATCAATAGTGTTGAATGAAACAGATAACTGAGAAGTCTGGAATGAGAAAGAACAATTGATTTGCCAATTGAAAGACTGTCAGTAACTTTGGAGAGAAAAGTTTCATTTGACAGATGAGGTCCAAATTCATATTTTGAAGGGTTGAAGGATGAGTGAAAGGAGACATAGTAGAGGCAAGAAGTGTAGATGAATTTTTCAAGGAGTCTGGCTAAGAAATGAAAAAGAGCTATAGAATGAAAATTTGAGAGCATAGGGTCTGATAATTGCTTTTTTAATTGTGGGGTATTTGGATGTAGGAAACCAATATGGTCCAAGGCAGTGGCAAATGAGTGGAGAAAGGTAAAAGATTCCCAGTAAATAGGAAAAGATTAAAGATTTGAGAGAGAAGGGGGGTGATGAGGTTATAATCCTCATGGAAAAGTTATAAGGGCATAGTATCAAGGGCATATGTAGAGGGTTAGGCCTTGGCAAAAAGAAAGTCCATGTTATTGTCAGAAGCTGGAATAAAAGAAGAGAGAATGGGGAATAAGGTCAAAGGCTTTTGAGATAAAAGAAGGAGAAAGGAAATTTGCTTTGAATGGATGCAATATTCTATGAGGCAATGAAGTTAAATGACTTGTCTAGGGTCACACAACTGACAAGTGTCTAAGGCTCAGTTTGAAAACACAGGTCCTCCAGATTCCAAGGCCACTGCTCTATCTACTGTGCCACCAACTGGTCCTATATTTTCCTAATAAATAATTGTTAAATTTCTCAGGTCAGAAAGATAGAGCAGTACAAGGAGAAAGGGTGGTGAAAATGTACAACGATGGAAGGTGGGTGCTTAAATAAATTATTTTACATTGATGTTATGTAATACAAAAATATTATTTAAATCTATTAATAAGCATTTATTAATTTTTTTCTGTCCCAACCACTGTGCTAAGCCCAACGAATACAAAAAAAGGTTAAAGTAATCCCTGCCCTCAATAAATTTACATTCTCATGGAAGAGACAATATGTATAATAACCAAGAAAATGTTACCCTGTAAATCTGAGCATAATCTTATAGGAGTAAATGGATTTTTATTGGAATAGAAGACATTCATGAAATGAATGATGAAAAGACTTATGATCATCTTCTGATGAAAAGACCAGAACTGAAGAGGAACTGTGAAATATAAACAGAATCAAGAAAATCTTAGGATGATGAAACCATTTTACCAACTGGAATGAGTTGTGTGCTAAAACTCTAAAAGGATAGAAGAAATGTGTCCCTTCAGAACCTTAATGTCTTCAGTGGGTATTGAAGAAGTTAAATAAGCAAAACAAGAGTACCTGGGGAGTGGATTGCTTCTTTCTTAGCAGAGAAAAAGAAGGGAAGATAAGTGTGTGTGTGTGTGTGTGTTTGTCATTTGTTCTTCATTTCAAAGAGCAATGACATTATAGGGTGGTCTTGGCATGTGTGTGAATAGAATTTAAGTAAGGCAGAGTTGGACAAAGTTGTGTTGTGTGTATATATACATGTGTATATACATACTTGTGTATGTAGGTGTATGAGATGAATTGCCCCTTGTTATTTATCATAATTTGAGAATGTGATAAGAATACATAAAGACAGATGAAAAAGAGTGAACATCATAAGAAGCTCACTGTTGTCTTGACCAAAAAATGTTGAACACATACACGAATACAAGCAGTTTAGTGTTGACAAACGTCAAACTTAATAGGGAAAGAAACAGGCATAGAGAGGAAGGCAAGTTAAGAAAACTAATTATATCAGGGGAAAAAACAGTCACAGGTGAACTGCACTGGCGAGCTGGGAGATAGGAGGTGACAGATGGTCCCAAATGGGATGGCCAAAAGAGCAATGCGCCAAGACTAAGGCTAATAGGGTCAGTGAGGACTCTGTGATTTCAGGGCAATAGGTTAAAAGAACTGTGCTGTCTGTCTCTCTCTGTCTGTCTCTCTCTGTCTCCTCTCTCTGTCTCTGTCTTTCTGTCTGTCATCTTCTCCCTCTCTCTCCCAGCACTTTGCTCCTCTGGCCTGTAATTATTCTACCATCTTATAGGAAGGACACCGAATCAAGGTCTTCTGACTCTAATCCCACTGTTCTTTCCCATACATTGCAAGTATCCTTAAAACAAAGTGAATGAACTCAAGAGAAGCTTGTAAACCCATCAGACAAAAACCAATTCTTTTTACGTGTATTAAACTCTATACGGGTTCATGACACTGCAAACAGAATGTGGTCAAAAATATATGACTCAAAGTCAGGGCTAGGCAACTGAACCTATCTTTGCATTCTGAAGATATAGAGACATACAAAAAAACCTTGTTTTGATACAGTGCTAATTAAGCTTCCATAAATTAGGCAATTTGCCCTTAATCATAATAACTGACATTTATATATTGCTTTAAAGTTTGCAAAGCAATTTACATATATAAAGGAGTGTTTCCTGCTCATAAGAGCCTATCTCCTCAGAGTTCTATATCTGACTAAGCCAGCAACTCAATAATTACTCAGGCATAAGCGGGACCTATCCACTTTACATCCTAAGTCCCTTTGGGGATGTGCAGATGTGATTTGCCCTGGTCCCACAGCTCCTAGCCTTTTATTTTTTGTGACTAAGCCTGGGTTCTCTCTGGGGACATGAATAATTGTAGTAACTCATAAATTTGTCATGCCTCTGTATCCATCCCATTGAGATTCTAATCTTTGCCAATTTCAGGTGATGTGAAAGAATTACTAGCTCACATGTGAATTAAATGGACCTTTTTCTTAAGGGAAAAGGGAAAGATATCTATCATTTTATTCTTCTTTGGGATAGGAAACTCCTTCTACCAGTATAGATCAGTAACCACTCAGTAATTTGAAGTCTTAAGAAAGTGTCTGAGGCATATAGAAATCAAGTAAGCTGCCCAAGGTTACCCAGATGTTCTGTTTCAGGTCTTCCGGACTTCAAGCCCAGTTTTCCATCCATTACATCAAACTGCCACTCAAAAATACTCTTTACTATGGTGAAAATGAAATTACCAATGCTAGCTTTAAATTGGCAGGGAATAGGCATCTCATAGGGAAATCTGAAACATTGCCCACTCCCCCAACATTCCCCTCCACCTCACCACCACCATTCTTTTATGCCTTATTTTTTCACAAGTATACCCACATATTAAATTGATGGAAGTTCCATTCTGAAATATTTGGTATCAAACGTCAAAGTTACTGGGTAGTTCTTGTCATGGCTCACCCCATCCACCTTCCATTGTCTGATTTGATCTACAATGACTGCCACTCACTACATTTATAATTTCTTCAATATCTTTTCATTTTGAAGTACAACGAAGTGCTGATCCACTCCCTTTCTTACAGGCTAGATATCTAAAGAGACTATAGTCAATTAATGTCTTAGGATGTCCTTCAGGAGGTATCCAGAGTTTTCCTTATGCCCGTCTCTCTGGTGTCTTTGTGGAGGCTTCTAGGGTTGCAACAAGGAGAGAAGGTAGTGATAGAAAGAGGGGAGTCTCTTCAAGCTAAGAGTGATCTCCCCAATCTCCGGCTATCATGCTTCAAACTCTGGATCTACAGCATTTTTAGTTTTTGTTTACGCTGCTTATTTTTGATGTTCCTCTTAGTGGGGGATTTCATTAATGATTTGCTTCTGAATCTGTCCAGCCTCACATTGCCTATCCCCTTGGTACCTCTCAGCTTCAAGGGAGAACCTTCATATTGCAAGGGGCAAAAGCAAGGGATAAGTATACATGATCTCATTTGCTTCTCATAAACATCCAATGAAGGAGATACCACCAGTATTCCTGTCTCCATTTTACAAAAGGGGAAATTGAGACTGAAAGAAGTATTCTACTCACATAGTCACAAAGCCAATGACAATAAGAGTCAGTGAGGGAAGTCAAAGGTAGTTTTTTTCTGACTTTAAGTGGAGGACTCTTTCCATTTCCCCAGGCTATATTCTTCCTGGAAGATAAAGACTTGCAGAGACCAATAAGAGAAATGCAAATAAGCTTTTGAAGATTTGTTGAACTGAAGATCCTTGGATGAATAATAGTGGAAGGATGAACCCATTCACCTGTCACTTCCTAGAAATTTCAGCAACTTTCTGATTTTTACCACTGTGTTTTCAACCTTTAAAAATTGCAGTTTTGATCTGTGAGGGAAAGAATAATTCAGTTTCTGGGCTATTCAAGCTAAATAAGTGATCTTTAGGTAATTTCAATTTGATATTACTATTTCTATGCCTGCTTATTTTAACCTGTACTTTCCAATTCCCTCATTGTTTTCCAAAATTCCTCCTCAATTCTTTCATTTTTAATCACACTTTTTTTTTTTACCCCTATGCCTGTCTTTATTCATGATTTTCAAGAGTTTTTTTTTTTTCCTGGGGTCATATAGATTAGAGATGGCTTGATTTTTCCCTGGAGTTTACCAGCAGCAACCTTGCCTTGGCATTTACAGCAGCTGACTCTCAAAGGGCATTGATCCTGTGATGATGACTAGATTGAAGTTTCCTTATCTTTAAAACAAGAGTATCATCAATATCACTGTTGTCATCAGCAAGCATTCATTAAGTACCTACTTTATGCCAGACACTGTGCTAAGTGCTGGAGATGCAAAGGAAAGCAAAAGACAATCTCTGCCCTCAAGGAACTCATAATCTACTGCTAATCTTATACTATCTAATCTAATATTGGAGCTATAGTTAAGATAAATTGGAGGTGATCTCAAGGCTTTCGAGGCAGGGGAAAGGACTAAACTAGACCTTTTTTCAAAAAGTAGGATTTGAGTTGAGTCTTGAAAGAAGCCAGGGAAGCTCCAGGGTGGAAGTCAGAAGAGAGAATGGTCTGGGAATAGGATGCCAGCCAATGAAAGTGTAGGGTCTAAATGTGGATTAGCAATGAGACCAGTGACTCTAAATTATGGAATGTGTGTGAGGGGAGTAAAGTGTAAGAAGACTGGAAAGGTTATGAAGGCCTTTAAAAGAAAACTAGATGATTTTGTATTTGAATAATAGGGAACCCCTGGAGCTTACTGAGTAGGGTATGTGGAAGGACAGACATGGTCAGACTTTGGCACTTGAGTGACGGATGTATTAAAATGAGCAGAGGCATCTGCTTCCACAGTAGATAGGATTCAACCTGGAGTCAGGAAGATTTAAGCTCAAATCTAGCCTCAGATACTTCCTAGCTTTGTAACCCTGGGCAAGTCAGTTAACTTCTGTTTGCCTCCATTTCCTCAACTGTAAAAATTAAAGTAATAGTCCCTACTGCCAGAGCTGTCATGAGTTTGAAATGAGATATTTGTTGCTCCCTTCTCCCATAAGCTGATCACCTAAAAATTCATCACATTGCTGATTGTCTTAGATTTTGATACTCAATACCTTCTCTACTTACCCTCATATGTCTCTTCCCTCTGATCGGAGGGAATGTGGAGCATGTGGAGCATTCAATTCCTCCCAAAACCTTTCTTTAGAGACAGTTACCTTCCAAATAACCCCATTTTCCACCCACAGTTCTCCTTTCCCTTTCCCCACCCTTTGCGTACTGATCTCTTCCTTTTTACAACTTCCTGCTGTGTGTTTTATTTTGTAAGCTCCTTGGGGGCAGTAACTGTCTTTTTTCTTATTTGTATCCCAGTGCTTAGCATATTGCCTGACACATAATAAGCACTTGATAAATGTTTACTGAACTGAGCTGAGATTTGACATGAGGAGATGAAAAAGAAATCTATTACTGTAGATCAAGTGTGAGGTAATGAATATCTTTGGCATGGTGGTATAATACGAGTGCAGAGGAGGGGACATATAGAACAGACCATATGAAAGTAGAAACAGTAAGACTTATCTCCAGATTGGGCATATGAAAAGAGGGCTAGTAAGGGTGGGAGCATGGCTAATAGAAGTTTGGTTGTTTTTTTTTGTTGTTGTTGTTTGTTTGGTTTTTTTGTTTTGTTTTGTTTTTTGTAGACATGAAGGATTATCAGTATGGAAATATTGTGAAATGCATTGATTTATCGGTTAGTTTTATTTCAATGGAAAGTGTCCTTTATTCCTTGTTAAGAAATGGGTCACAATGGAAAGGGAAAGAAAGGTGGCAGAAAAAAAAGGAAAGATTTTAATAAAAATTAGGTATTTCTAAAAATGAAAACAAAATAAAGTAAGGGCATCAGCCTATATGAACTCTAAGATCCCTCCCAGATTTACTACAGGGAAAACCAAATCCTCCTCTCCCATTCCTAATGACTCTATCAATACTTATTTTGACTAAGAAATTTAACTCAACAACTTAACAGTTACTTTTTAAAATGCCTACTATATACAAGCCCCTATTGCTAGGTTTGAGAGTTATACCTGTCCTCAAGGTGATTACAATTCACAATAACTGAAATATGTACATTCATACACAGAAAGGAGAAGTGAGAGGCATAACTTCTGAGTTCAAATTTGTATTGTAGATCAATCAACAAGCATTTATTAAGCATCTACTATATACTAGGTACTGGTGATGCAAATACAATGAATGAGAAAGTCCCTACCCTTAAGAAACTTCCCATCTATATATAGAACATTCCTGAGGGATAAGCACTTCAAGGAGTATAAATTTCCTTTTACATCTATGAAAGCTATTTGTCTGGGAAGGCAAATGACTTACCAAGGGTCACAGGTTAATAAAAGTCATGGAAGAATTTGAATACAGATCTTCTAGACTCCAAGCCTAGTATTCAATTCATTACATTCTGCTGTGTCTAACACGGGACATATGGCAAGTACACAAAGAAGCAATACATTTAGAATGTGCTGAAAAGAGATCTAAACAAAGTATTCTAGGAATACTTGAGGTGGCAGGAGTTATTTTTAACTTTAGGTGGGTGGGAAACCCAACAGAGAAAGCATCAGAAAGTTTTAAAAATGTTATACACTCAATCTTCCCTTCAATAATGTGGGAACTGAGTAAGTCAAAGTTTGTTGTTTTGGTTTTTTTTTTACATTTTCCCAATTTTTTTCAAAAGATTCATTCTTTTTTTTTTCTTTTCAAATTTTCCCTCAGACTTTCATGTCTTTACTTTGGAGCAAACAGGGTGAATGGCTCTGTCCTCTTGTGACTTAGATGTATTTTCAAAGAGAGAGAGACAGAGAGAGACAGAAAAGGAAAGACAAACAAAGAAGAGAGTTAAGTAATGAACCAAAGAATCTGACCAGGATTTCTAGGTGGTCAGTAAGTATAATTCAAAAACTTCCATGTGATTTCCTTTAGCACAATGGACTTGCAATCAAAAAAGATCTTGGGTTGAATTCTTAGGCTGACATGTATTAATTGTGTAACCATGAACATAATCACCTTGCTTTGCTTGAACCTCTAGTTCACCATCTGTAAGAAATGTTGTCAAGAATACTCGAATGTTTGTGATTTTGCAAACTTTAAGAAACAGCATGTATCTATGATTGCACGTGTTACCTCCCTCATACGATGTAACCTTCCTGAAGATAGGGCCTATTTCACTCTTGTAGTGAAAGTACCCCTAGCACTTAACACATTGCCTTGCACAAAGCAAGTGTGTAATATTTAATAATTCAGTAGTCTTCCTTCTCCTTGATTACTGGGGTGACGAAATAACACTTACTTTTCTTGGTACCTTTTACAGAATATCAAGAATATATGAAGCTAAGGCATTATTTTAGGGAGATAATTCTCCAAAGCAATATGATTGCTTTGGTCTAAAACTCAAAGAATTCATATGAATGGATTTGTAAGCCAACTGTAACTAGTGCCCTAAGAAGACACATTTCATACTAGAACGAGTAACTAGCTTATGCTAAATCTCATGTGGACTCATAATTTATACTGAACATAAAGGTTTAGACTGCCAACATAATCTCTGACCAGGGAAAGAAATGTCATACGATAATTATAGTCAAGGGAAACCTCTACACAAACATGTTATACTAGAAGGTAGAAGAAATACAGTCAATAAATATTTATTAAATACTTACTATGAGCCAGGGACTATGCTAAATTGGTAGAGAAATAAGGCCATGGCTACCATCTAGAGGAATTCAGTTCAATTTAAATGAACAGAACAGACATTAAGTGACTACCTAGGTCAATTACTGACCTAGGTGCTGAATAATTAATGCAGGTCACCTAACCACAAAGGAACTTCTAAAAACATACAATTTCACATCCTTTTCTATAGAAATCCAAAACATGTTGTCTACACCCATAATAACACCTGGATCAAAAGAGATAAGTAAACAAAAACACTCAATGATGCAAGCATGAATTCATCCAACCACGAACTCGTTAATTCTCTTTGCCCTCTGTGGTTAGGTAGAAATGGCTAAATTCAGTGTTAATTGATTTTTCTCAAGCTGTTACCAGCAATAAATGAGCAAACTGGACTGGTAGCATGTCCGTGATGTGGACAATCTGCAACTTCCCTTCAGGAAAATTAATGGGTTATCTATGCAAGAGTTGAAGTAAGGGGGATAGCAATTCCCATTCCCAAAGCAATTGTTTGTCTTCTTAACAAAAGCATCTTCCCTCACTTTATATTAGAGTGTACAGATCACCAGTTTAGGGAGTTGCTTATACATAGTATAAGAACAAAAGGAATCCCAAAGACCACAGAGTAATATTTGTGAAGCTCATGTTTTCAATGTATTGAAAATAACAGAAGAAAAAGTGGCTAACAGGGAGGTGATACCCAATATAAACAAGGAAAGAGATGGAGAGCATCTAGCTACTTTGGATGAGTTCAAATCTAAAAAATGAATTCATAAGTATTGACACCTAAAAGTAGTGACACTGTGATTACTAAGTCACCACTAAGTCTTTAAAATATCCTGGAGAAACCACATAGGATTGGAAAGGGGAAAATGTTTTCCTGACAGAAAAAAGGAGGAGAAAAGAGGTGAGAGAGCAAGAAAAGAAGGAGAGAGAGCAAGAGGAGGAAAAGGAAAAGGAGGAGGAGAAAGAAGAAGAAAAAGAAGAAGAAACATCAAATCTACAAACTTTAGACCAGTGACCTTGACTCAGATTTCAGATAAAAGACCTCCTTCATCTCTGTTGTAAAAAGGGTCATCAATGAACATTTATAAAGGAAAATGATGGTCTCCAAGTGTTGGTATGACTTCATAAATAATGAAGTCAGAATTTCATAAGTTTAGAGCTGAAACAATGTAGAACACCATGAAGTCTAATCCTCTCATTTTATAGATGCAAGTACTGAGAGATATGTTCCATGACTTGCATAATATCATTAAGCTAGTGTCTGAGACAAGGTTTGAATGCAGGTTTTTCTTATTCTAAGAACAGTGTTTTATTTACTACACCATACTGTTTTTTAATAGACTAGCCTCATTTTCTACTTATTTTTATAAATTTACCAACCTGATAGGCTAAAGGAACGCTGTAGGTCACAGAATCTCTGATTTAGAAGAGATCTCAGATGCTGGCTGGTCCCTTCTGAACCTAAATAAGAATTTACTCTATAACAAATGCAGCTAGGTG
The DNA here is from genome assembly GCA_028658325.1 of Potorous gilbertii. Classification (NCBI taxonomy): domain Eukaryota; kingdom Metazoa; phylum Chordata; class Mammalia; order Diprotodontia; family Potoroidae; genus Potorous; species Potorous gilbertii. Next base: position 20,969,782 of record CM053770.1, on the reverse strand, counting down.
GTGCCATAGTGCACATAGTGTTGGCACTGGAGCCAGAAA
>CM053770.1:20944293-20969643 GCA_028658325.1 Potorous gilbertii | reverse complement strand
CTATTGATAAAGGTATTCTAAAGGACAGGACCAAGTGTAGCTTCTTAGGAAAGTCTACTAGCAGGGTGCCAAAGATTGGCATGAACTGATTCTCAATTGCCATGCACTTAATACCCTTTAATATCTTGGTTTTCATCCTCTGTGTAATCAACAACTTATCAATAGAATTTGGGTCTGACTAATCAAATAAATTCAGGTCTTTCTGGCTCCAGTGCCAACACTATGTGCACTATGGCACCACCTAGCTGCATTTGTTATAGAGTAAATTCTTATTTAGGTTCAGAAGGGACCAGCCAGCATCTGAGATCTCTTCTAAATCAGAGATTCTGTGACCTACAGCGTTCCTTTAGCCTATCAGCTTGGTAAATTTATAAAAATAAGTAGAAAATGAGGCTAGTCTATTAAAAAACAGTATGGTGTAGTAAATAAAACACTGTTCTTAGAATAAGAAAAACCTGCATTCAAACCTTGTCTCAGACACTAGCTTAATGATATTATGCAAGTCATGGAACATATCTCTCAGTACTCACATCTATAAAATGAGAGGATTAGACTTCATGGTGTTCTACATTGTTTCAGCTCTAAACTTATGAAATTCTGACTTCATTATTTATGAAGTCATACCAACACTTGGAGACCATCATTTTCCTTTATAAATGTTCATTGATGACCCTTTTTACAACAGAGATGAAGGAGGTCTTTTATCTGAAATCTGAGTCAAGGTCACTGGTCTAAAGTTTGTAGATTTGATGTTTCTTCTTCTTTTTCTTCTTCTTTCTCCTCCTCCTTTTCCTTTTCCTCCTCTTGCTCTCTCTCCTTCTTTTCTTGCTCTCTCACCTCTTTTCTCCTCCTTTTTTCTGTCAGGAAAACATTTTCCCCTTTCCAATCCTATGTGGTTTCTCCAGGATATTTTAAAGACTTAGTGGTGACTTAGTAATCACAGTGTCACTACTTTTAGGTGTCAATACTTATGAATTCATTTTTTAGATTTGAACTCATCCAAAGTAGCTAGATGCTCTCCATCTCTTTCCTTGTTTATATTGGGTATCACCTCCCTGTTAGCCACTTTTTCTTCTGTTATTTTCAATACATTGAAAACATGAGCTTCACAAATATTACTCTGTGGTCTTTGGGATTCCTTTTGTTCTTATACTATGTATAAGCAACTCCCTAAACTGGTGATCTGTACACTCTAATATAAAGTGAGGGAAGATGCTTTTGTTAAGAAGACAAACAATTGCTTTGGGAATGGGAATTGCTATCCCCCTTACTTCAACTCTTGCATAGATAACCCATTAATTTTCCTGAAGGGAAGTTGCAGATTGTCCACATCACTGACATGCTACCAGTCCAGTTTGCTCATTTATTGCTGGTAACAGCTTGAGAAAAATCAATTAACACTGAATTTAGCCATTTCTACCTAACCACAGAGGGCAAAGAGAATTAACGAGTTCGTGGTTGGATGAATTCATGCTTGCATCATTGAGTGTTTTTGTTTACTTATCTCTTTTGATCCAGGTGTTATTATGGGTGTAGACAACATGTTTTGGATTTCTATAGAAAAGGATGTGAAATTGTATGTTTTTAGAAGTTCCTTTGTGGTTAGGTGACCTGCATTAATTATTCAGCACCTAGGTCAGTAATTGACCTAGGTAGTCACTTAATGTCTGTTCTGTTCATTTAAATTGAACTGAATTCCTCTAGATGGTAGCCATGGCCTTATTTCTCTACCAATTTAGCATAGTCCCTGGCTCATAGTAAGTATTTAATAAATATTTATTGACTGTATTTCTTCTACCTTCTAGTATAACATGTTTGTGTAGAGGTTTCCCTTGACTATAATTATCGTATGACATTTCTTTCCCTGGTCAGAGATTATGTTGGCAGTCTAAACCTTTATGTTCAGTATAAATTATGAGTCCACATGAGATTTAGCATAAGCTAGTTACTCGTTCTAGTATGAAATGTGTCTTCTTAGGGCACTAGTTACAGTTGGCTTACAAATCCATTCATATGAATTCTTTGAGTTTTAGACCAAAGCAATCATATTGCTTTGGAGAATTATCTCCCTAAAATAATGCCTTAGCTTCATATATTCTTGATATTCTGTAAAAGGTACCAAGAAAAGTAAGTGTTATTTCGTCACCCCAGTAATCAAGGAGAAGGAAGACTACTGAATTATTAAATATTACACACTTGCTTTGTGCAAGGCAATGTGTTAAGTGCTAGGGGTACTTTCACTACAAGAGTGAAATAGGCCCTATCTTCAGGAAGGTTACATCGTATGAGGGAGGTAACACGTGCAATCATAGATACATGCTGTTTCTTAAAGTTTGCAAAATCACAAACATTCGAGTATTCTTGACAACATTTCTTACAGATGGTGAACTAGAGGTTCAAGCAAAGCAAGGTGATTATGTTCATGGTTACACAATTAATACATGTCAGCCTAAGAATTCAACCCAAGATCTTTTTTGATTGCAAGTCCATTGTGCTAAAGGAAATCACATGGAAGTTTTTGAATTATACTTACTGACCACCTAGAAATCCTGGTCAGATTCTTTGGTTCATTACTTAACTCTCTTCTTTGTTTGTCTTTCCTTTTCTGTCTCTCTCTGTCTCTCTCTCTTTGAAAATACATCTAAGTCACAAGAGGACAGAGCCATTCACCCTGTTTGCTCCAAAGTAAAGACATGAAAGTCTGAGGGAAAATTTGAAAAGAAAAAAAAAAGAATGAATCTTTTGAAAAAAATTGGGAAAATGTAAAAAAAAAACCAAAACAACAAACTTTGACTTACTCAGTTCCCACATTATTGAAGGGAAGATTGAGTGTATAACATTTTTAAAACTTTCTGATGCTTTCTCTGTTGGGTTTCCCACCCACCTAAAGTTAAAAATAACTCCTGCCACCTCAAGTATTCCTAGAATACTTTGTTTAGATCTCTTTTCAGCACATTCTAAATGTATTGCTTCTTTGTGTACTTGCCATATGTCCCGTGTTAGACACAGCAGAATGTAATGAATTGAATACTAGGCTTGGAGTCTAGAAGATCTGTATTCAAATTCTTCCATGACATTTATTAACCTGTGACCCTTGGTAAGTCATTTGCCTTCCCAGACAAATAGCTTTCATAGATGTAAAAGGAAATTTATACTCCTTGAAGTGCTTATCCCTCAGGAATGTTCTATATATAGATGGGAAGTTTCTTAAGGGTAGGGACTTTCTCATTCATTGTATTTGCATCACCAGTACCTAGTATATAGTAGATGCTTAATAAATGCTTGTTGATTGATCTACAATACAAATTTGAACTCAGAAGTTATGCCTCTCACTTCTCCTTTCTGTGTATGAATGTACATATTTCAGTTATTGTGAATTGTAATCACCTTGAGGACAGGTATAACTCTCAAACCTAGCAATAGGGGCTTGTATATAGTAGGCATTTTAAAAAGTAACTGTTAAGTTGTTGAGTTAAATTTCTTAGTCAAAATAAGTATTGATAGAGTCATTAGGAATGGGAGAGGAGGATTTGGTTTTCCCTGTAGTAAATCTGGGAGGGATCTTAGAGTTCATATAGGCTGATGCCCTTACTTTATTTTGTTTTCATTTTTAGAAATACCTAATTTTTATTAAAATCTTTCCTTTTTTTTCTGCCACCTTTCTTTCCCTTTCCATTGTGACCCATTTCTTAACAAGGAATAAAGGACACTTTCCATTGAAATAAAACTAACTGATAAATCAATGCATTTCACAATATTTCCATACTGATAATCCTTCATGTCTACAAGAAACAAAACAAAACAAAAAAACCAAACAAACAACAACAACAAAAAAAAACAACCAAACTTCTGTTAGCCATGCTCCCACCCTTACTAGCCCTCTTTTCATATGCCCAATCTGGAGATAAGTCTTACTGTTTCTACTTTCATATGGTCTGTTCTATATGTCCCCTCCTCTGCACTCGTATTATACCACCATGCCAAAGATATTCATTACCTCACACTTGATCTACAGTAATAGATTTCTTTTTCATCTCCTCATGTCAAATCTCAGCTCAGTTCAGTAAACATTTATCAAGTGCTTATTATGTGTCAGGCAATATGCTAAGCACTGGGATACAAATAAGAAAAAAGACAGTTACTGCCCCCAAGGAGCTTACAAAATAAAACACACAGCAGGAAGTTGTAAAAAGGAAGAGATCAGTACGCAAAGGGTGGGGAAAGGGAAAGGAGAACTGTGGGTGGAAAATGGGGTTATTTGGAAGGTAACTGTCTCTAAAGAAAGGTTTTGGGAGGAATTGAATGCTCCACATGCTCCACATTCCCTCCGATCAGAGGGAAGAGACATATGAGGGTAAGTAGAGAAGGTATTGAGTATCAAAATCTAAGACAATCAGCAATGTGATGAATTTTTAGGTGATCAGCTTATGGGAGAAGGGAGCAACAAATATCTCATTTCAAACTCATGACAGCTCTGGCAGTAGGGACTATTACTTTAATTTTTACAGTTGAGGAAATGGAGGCAAACAGAAGTTAACTGACTTGCCCAGGGTTACAAAGCTAGGAAGTATCTGAGGCTAGATTTGAGCTTAAATCTTCCTGACTCCAGGTTGAATCCTATCTACTGTGGAAGCAGATGCCTCTGCTCATTTTAATACATCCGTCACTCAAGTGCCAAAGTCTGACCATGTCTGTCCTTCCACATACCCTACTCAGTAAGCTCCAGGGGTTCCCTATTATTCAAATACAAAATCATCTAGTTTTCTTTTAAAGGCCTTCATAACCTTTCCAGTCTTCTTACACTTTACTCCCCTCACACACATTCCATAATTTAGAGTCACTGGTCTCATTGCTAATCCACATTTAGACCCTACACTTTCATTGGCTGGCATCCTATTCCCAGACCATTCTCTCTTCTGACTTCCACCCTGGAGCTTCCCTGGCTTCTTTCAAGACTCAACTCAAATCCTACTTTTTGAAAAAAGGTCTAGTTTAGTCCTTTCCCCTGCCTCGAAAGCCTTGAGATCACCTCCAATTTATCTTAACTATAGCTCCAATATTAGATTAGATAGTATAAGATTAGCAGTAGATTATGAGTTCCTTGAGGGCAGAGATTGTCTTTTGCTTTCCTTTGCATCTCCAGCACTTAGCACAGTGTCTGGCATAAAGTAGGTACTTAATGAATGCTTGCTGATGACAACAGTGATATTGATGATACTCTTGTTTTAAAGATAAGGAAACTTCAATCTAGTCATCATCACAGGATCAATGCCCTTTGAGAGTCAGCTGCTGTAAATGCCAAGGCAAGGTTGCTGCTGGTAAACTCCAGGGAAAAATCAAGCCATCTCTAATCTATATGACCCCAGGAAAAAAAAAAAACTCTTGAAAATCATGAATAAAGACAGGCATAGGGGTAAAAAAAAAAAGTGTGATTAAAAATGAAAGAATTGAGGAGGAATTTTGGAAAACAATGAGGGAATTGGAAAGTACAGGTTAAAATAAGCAGGCATAGAAATAGTAATATCAAATTGAAATTACCTAAAGATCACTTATTTAGCTTGAATAGCCCAGAAACTGAATTATTCTTTCCCTCACAGATCAAAACTGCAATTTTTAAAGGTTGAAAACACAGTGGTAAAAATCAGAAAGTTGCTGAAATTTCTAGGAAGTGACAGGTGAATGGGTTCATCCTTCCACTATTATTCATCCAAGGATCTTCAGTTCAACAAATCTTCAAAAGCTTATTTGCATTTCTCTTATTGGTCTCTGCAAGTCTTTATCTTCCAGGAAGAATATAGCCTGGGGAAATGGAAAGAGTCCTCCACTTAAAGTCAGAAAAAAACTACCTTTGACTTCCCTCACTGACTCTTATTGTCATTGGCTTTGTGACTGTGAGTAGAATACTTCTTTCAGTCTCAATTTCCCCTTTTGTAAAATGGAGACAGGAATACTGGTGGTATCTCCTTCATTGGATGTTTATGAGAAGCAAATGAGATCATGTATACTTATCCCTTGCTTTTGCCCCTTGCAATATGAAGGTTCTCCCTTGAAGCTGAGAGGTACCAAGGGGATAGGCAATGTGAGGCTGGACAGATTCAGAAGCAAATCATTAATGAAATCCCCCACTAAGAGGAACATCAAAAATAAGCAGCGTAAACAAAAACTAAAAATGCTGTAGATCCAGAGTTTGAAGCATGATAGCCGGAGATTGGGGAGATCACTCTTAGCTTGAAGAGACTCCCCTCTTTCTATCACTACCTTCTCTCCTTGTTGCAACCCTAGAAGCCTCCACAAAGACACCAGAGAGACGGGCATAAGGAAAACTCTGGATACCTCCTGAAGGACATCCTAAGACATTAATTGACTATAGTCTCTTTAGATATCTAGCCTGTAAGAAAGGGAGTGGATCAGCACTTCGTTGTACTTCAAAATGAAAAGATATTGAAGAAATTATAAATGTAGTGAGTGGCAGTCATTGTAGATCAAATCAGACAATGGAAGGTGGATGGGGTGAGCCATGACAAGAACTACCCAGTAACTTTGACGTTTGATACCAAATATTTCAGAATGGAACTTCCATCAATTTAATATGTGGGTATACTTGTGAAAAAATAAGGCATAAAAGAATGGTGGTGGTGAGGTGGAGGGGAATGTTGGGGGAGTGGGCAATGTTTCAGATTTCCCTATGAGATGCCTATTCCCTGCCAATTTAAAGCTAGCATTGGTAATTTCATTTTCACCATAGTAAAGAGTATTTTTGAGTGGCAGTTTGATGTAATGGATGGAAAACTGGGCTTGAAGTCCGGAAGACCTGAAACAGAACATCTGGGTAACCTTGGGCAGCTTACTTGATTTCTATATGCCTCAGACACTTTCTTAAGACTTCAAATTACTGAGTGGTTACTGATCTATACTGGTAGAAGGAGTTTCCTATCCCAAAGAAGAATAAAATGATAGATATCTTTCCCTTTTCCCTTAAGAAAAAGGTCCATTTAATTCACATGTGAGCTAGTAATTCTTTCACATCACCTGAAATTGGCAAAGATTAGAATCTCAATGGGATGGATACAGAGGCATGACAAATTTATGAGTTACTACAATTATTCATGTCCCCAGAGAGAACCCAGGCTTAGTCACAAAAAATAAAAGGCTAGGAGCTGTGGGACCAGGGCAAATCACATCTGCACATCCCCAAAGGGACTTAGGATGTAAAGTGGATAGGTCCCGCTTATGCCTGAGTAATTATTGAGTTGCTGGCTTAGTCAGATATAGAACTCTGAGGAGATAGGCTCTTATGAGCAGGAAACACTCCTTTATATATGTAAATTGCTTTGCAAACTTTAAAGCAATATATAAATGTCAGTTATTATGATTAAGGGCAAATTGCCTAATTTATGGAAGCTTAATTAGCACTGTATCAAAACAAGGTTTTTTTGTATGTCTCTATATCTTCAGAATGCAAAGATAGGTTCAGTTGCCTAGCCCTGACTTTGAGTCATATATTTTTGACCACATTCTGTTTGCAGTGTCATGAACCCGTATAGAGTTTAATACACGTAAAAAGAATTGGCTTTTGTCTGATGGGTTTACAAGCTTCTCTTGAGTTCATTCACTTTGTTTTAAGGATACTTGCAATGTATGGGAAAGAACAGTGGGATTAGAGTCAGAAGACCTTGATTCGGTGTCCTTCCTATAAGATGGTAGAATAATTACAGGCCAGAGGAGCAAAGTGCTGGGAGAGAGAGGGAGAAGGTGACAGACAGAAAGACAGAGACAGAGAGAGGAGACAGAGAGAGACAGACAGAGAGAGACAGACAGCACAGTTCTTTTAACCTATTGCCCTGAAATCACAGAGTCCTCACTGACCCTATTAGCCTTAGTCTTGGCGCATTGCTCTTTTGGCCATCCCATTTGGGACCATCTGTCACCTCCTATCTCCCAGCTCGCCAGTGCAGTTCACCTGTGACTGTTTTTTCCCCTGATATAATTAGTTTTCTTAACTTGCCTTCCTCTCTATGCCTGTTTCTTTCCCTATTAAGTTTGACGTTTGTCAACACTAAACTGCTTGTATTCGTGTATGTGTTCAACATTTTTTGGTCAAGACAACAGTGAGCTTCTTATGATGTTCACTCTTTTTCATCTGTCTTTATGTATTCTTATCACATTCTCAAATTATGATAAATAACAAGGGGCAATTCATCTCATACACCTACATACACAAGTATGTATATACACATGTATATATACACACAACACAACTTTGTCCAACTCTGCCTTACTTAAATTCTATTCACACACATGCCAAGACCACCCTATAATGTCATTGCTCTTTGAAATGAAGAACAAATGACAAACACACACACACACACACACACACACACACACACACACACACACACTTATCTTCCCTTCTTTTTCTCTGCTAAGAAAGAAGCAATCCACTCCCCAGGTACTCTTGTTTTGCTTATTTAACTTCTTCAATACCTACTGAAGACATTAAGGTTCTGAAGGGACACATTTCTTCTATCCTTTTAGAGTTTTAGCACACAACTCATTCCAGTTGGTAAAATGGTTTCATCATCCTAAGATTTTCTTGATTCTGTTTATATTTCACAGTTCCTCTTCAGTTCTGGTCTTTTCATCAGAAGATGATCATAAGTCTTTTCATCATTCATTTCATGAATGTCTTCTATTCCAATAAAAATTCATTTACTCCTATAAGATTATGCTCAGATTTACAGGGTAACATTTTCTTGGTTATTATACATATTGTCTCTTCCATGAGAATGTAAATTTATTGAGGGCAGGGATTACTTTAACCTTTTTTTGTATTCGTTGGGCTTAGCACAGTGGTTGGGACAGAAAAAAATTAATAAATGCTTATTAATAGATTTAAATAATATTTTTGTATTACATAACATCAATGTAAAATAATTTATTTAAGCACCCACCTTCCATCGTTGTATATTTTCACCACCCTTTCTCCTTGTACTGCTCTATCTTTCTGACCTGAGAAATTTAACAATTATTTATTAGGAAAATATAGGACCAGTTGGTGGCACAGTGGATAGAGCAGTGGCCTTGGAATCTGGAGGACCTGTGTTTTCAAACTGAGCCTTAGACACTTGTCAGTTGTGTGACCCTAGACAAGTCATTTAACTTCATTGCCTCATAGAATATTGCATCCATTCAAAGCAAATTTCCTTTCTCCTTCTTTTATCTCAAAAGCCTTTGACCTTATTCCCCATTCTCTCTTCTTTTATTCCAGCTTCTGACAATAACATGGACTTTCTTTTTGCCAAGGCCTAACCCTCTACATATGCCCTTGATACTATGCCCTTATAACTTTTCCATGAGGATTATAACCTCATCACCCCCCTTCTCTCTCAAATCTTTAATCTTTTCCTATTTACTGGGAATCTTTTACCTTTCTCCACTCATTTGCCACTGCCTTGGACCATATTGGTTTCCTACATCCAAATACCCCACAATTAAAAAAGCAATTATCAGACCCTATGCTCTCAAATTTTCATTCTATAGCTCTTTTTCATTTCTTAGCCAGACTCCTTGAAAAATTCATCTACACTTCTTGCCTCTACTATGTCTCCTTTCACTCATCCTTCAACCCTTCAAAATATGAATTTGGACCTCATCTGTCAAATGAAACTTTTCTCTCCAAAGTTACTGACAGTCTTTCAATTGGCAAATCAATTGTTCTTTCTCATTCCAGACTTCTCAGTTATCTGTTTCATTCAACACTATTGATCATCTGTCCACCAGTGTGCTCTCTTGTCTATGTGTTTCCACAATACAATCTCCCTTGTTCTCCTACTCCTTTCAACACTCCTTTGCTAGTTTATCCATAACATGACCTCAGTTAGTGGATGTTTCTAAAGACTGGTCTCTCTTCTCATCATACTCTACACTCTCTATTGGAGATATCATCAGAGTTTGCTTAATTCTCATTGATATACAAATGATTACAGATCTATATGGCTAGTCACTTTGTCTTCCCTTAGCTTTCTGGATGCCCGTTGAATATTCCCAATCTGATGTCTCATAGGGATCGCAAACTCAAAAAGATCAAACATCTCCCCACCCAGAAATGCCATTTCCTTCCCAAATTTTCCTATTTTTATCAAAGGTACTGTAATTCTTCAAGATGCCCAGCTTCCTGACCTTAGCGTTATGCTTAATCCCTCCCTTTCTTTTGTCTGCATAATCATTCATTTGCCAAGTCTTGCTATTTCTACCTCTCTGATTTCCCTTGCATTTGATCCCTTTTCTTTGCTTACAGTAATTTCTTTCTGGTCTTCATCCCTTCTGACTACTTTACCCCTTAATTCAATAAATACCACTGTCTCTCTGTTGTCTCTAGAATCAAATACAATTCCTTTAGTTAGTTTTTTTTAACCCGACCCCAGTCTGTTTTTCCAGAATTCTTCTACATTATTCCCTTTCTCCACTGGCTCTCTTTCTCTTCCTCACACATGATTCATCTCCCCTCCTAGTGCCTTGGCACTGGCTCTCCTTTGTGTCTGGAACACTCTTCCTCCTCATCTCCACTTCATAGAATTTCTTTCTGTCAGACATGGCTTAAGCACCATCTTCTACATGAAAACTTTCCTAATCTCTCCCTCCACTGCTGGTAATCTTCCCTCAAACTACCCTTTATGTAACTACTTTTATTTAAATTACTTTTTGTATTTGTTCTTTTTATATTTATGTGAATTTGCATTAGAATATAAATTCCTTTAATTAGGGATTATTTCAATCTTTGTATTTGTATTTTCAGCACACACCAAGGTGCCTGGTACATAGTAGGTGTTTAAAAAATGCTTATTGAAGTATTGGTTGATTGCGTGTTGATCTAGTTGAAGAATTATGACACCTACAGTCAGGGGACCTGTGTTAAAATCTGATAACTATTACTTGTGTGGCTTTTGGCAAATCACTTCATCTTCTGAGTCTTAGTTTTCTTATCTGTCAAATGAATGGGTAGGATTAGACACCCTCTGATAGTTTGTATCTCTTAGCTCTGCTTTTCCTACTAGCCCAGTCATAGTTCGTTGATGTTTTTTATGCCACTTCTTCTGTATAAGTCATGGTGACCATATGCTGCCACGTAGTTGTGTCTGTATCATATCTCTCCATTGCTCCTTGTGTCATTACATTAATCCCTAGGAGATTGTGCTGCTCCATTATTCAAAATCATCTAGAAGAAGAAGGCATTGCCAGAAGAAGTCTGGTGTTAAAAAGATGCATTTATATTTAAGAATTAGGCTTAGGATTCTCAACTATAATCTAGCTGACCTACTTCCTTCTGTTATATATTTGGCCCCATTAATTTCCCATCTGTCCAATGTACAGGAATCCAATGTCCAACCCTTTGGGTTTTCAATTCAATATCATATTATAATCTAGACAATAACAGTCTTTATCCATTTAGTTTTTCTGTGTGAATTATGAAACTAAGGTATTTTGAATGAAAATGAACCTCATTTAGTAGGATCTGGAGTATCCTATGGCTTGATGAAATCAGCATGATGTTATTTGCAAACCAGAATATTTGAAGCATCTCATGATTGCTTAGGAATACCTCCCTGGCTTGTAATATTTATAGTATATAAGAATAGAATGTTATAAAATATTTTTGAATGTGAAAAGACTGTAGACTTTTATTTTCTACCCTTGGGAAATCATTTACTATATTGTGGCCTCAGTTTCCTCATTTATAATAGGTAGATTCTGAGGTCTCTACAATTCTTTGATTCAATACATGACAGGACTTGTGAGTAATGGCCAGATATTATATAGAATTCTCTTTAAAATGATGATGATGATAATTTTAATAATTCATATGGAACTTTAAGTTTTCAACATATTTTACATGATCTCATTTGGATTTTAGAATCCTCAGGTAAGAATTTCATAACCTATTTTAGCTAGAAGTTATATGTGAACCTTATAACTAAGATCATAATGCTAGTGAATGAGAAGTTATAATTTTATGAATAGTCATTTGCTTTAGATGAAGATTTTCTGAATCACATTTCTTTCCTTGATTCTTCATTTATTGACTTTTCTTTTTTCTATCATTCATTCTCCATGCATTTATCATTCAGTCATCATTCCTTCCTTTATTTAATAAATAATTATTAGGTGCCAACTATGGACACTGCCTTATACTAGGCATAGTAGAAACCGAAGGAAAAGTAAGATACCATCTTTGCCCTCCAGGAGGTTGTAATCTACAATGTAAAAATAGAACTAGGCTATACCTGAGCAATTGAGACATTTAAAGAGTTGCTCATTGAACCAATATTTTAATGAACAGCAAATAAAAGAATAAAAAAAAGACATAAATTCAGTTTTCTTTCAACCAACAGAAATTCTTGGGAAAAGCAAGTTTTGATGATGTTTAACTGATAACTGGAGAATATCTGGAGGTGTTTGCTTTGTTTTGTTTTATTTTATTTTATTTTTTTGCTTTTTCCTTCTGTATCTACACCCAGCACTAGTAAATCCATGACATGTGTTGATTAGAAGTTATGCTTTCATAGGGGTGAAGCTAAGAAGTTGGAACAAAATCCACCCTCCTCCTTCCTCCCAACCTTTTTGTTAATAATCAAGTTGGGTGGATCCTGATTCTCAGGCATACTTGTGGGCGGCAATTTTAGAAATACTTTGTTGGTGGTGACTAGTATTTATTTTTAAGAGAAAACTATGTCTGGAATTTTATAACTAAGATTTTTACAGAGACAGAGTAGCTTGAAATTTGGCATGTGAATCTAGGTAATTATTCATTATTTGGAGATGTGGAGCATTAGAAAAGGTTCTCATTTTATTTACATTTCTAAGTGATTGAGAAATTGGTGGTTAGTTCATTGCAATTTAAGTGAATCAAATTAACTCAATAAGCATATATTAAGGGCTGGTGATGTTGAAGGCTTCTTGGTGTAGATTACAGGGTGATAAGGGATGAAAGTAGGGGAGGGGGCAGGAACAATCCCTGCCTTCAAATAGCTTGCAGTTACTATCAGTTTTCTGGTCCAGAATGCTATGGATTTCATTTCATGAGAACATAGAATTACTTTCCTTTCAGATATCTGACACTGCATTGCTAAATACCAACTTTTCAGAAGAAAAAAAAAAACAGAACAGTTTTGTGTGTGAATGGTGAGGGGAGGAGTAAAAGTTATGGGCAGCCATATGGTTCCTCTTAGACTCTGGAGAAAACATCTCTGTCACCTGTACTAGAATAGTAGTGATGCTATGCTAAATGGCCCTCACATTAATTCACTAGGACATTTAATTACTTAAAATAGTTCATCCCCCCTGAGTGTATATTCAAATGCTTGAGGATGGGTTGGCGGAATGAAAAGACAGCTGGTTCTATGGTCAAAGGATTAGAGTTCAAATCTTACTTCTATTACTTATTTCCTATATGACTGGACAAGTCCCTTAATCTGTGGGGGCCTCAGTTTCCTCATCTGTAAAATAAGAAAGTTGGACTACATGGCCTCTGAGATGTCTTCCTGCATTCCATCTATTAACCTTGAAGTTTCTAGATACCATTTACTAGCAAGGATGGTCAGTTATGTGGTGCAGTGGATAGAACACCAGTGTAGAAGTCAGGAGGACCTGAGTTCAAATCTCACCTCAGACACTTACTAGCTGTGTGACCTTGGGCAAGTCACTTAACCCCAATTGCCTCATCCTGGGTCATCTCCAGTCATCCTGATGAATATCTGGTCACTGGATTCAGATGGCTCTGGAGGAGAAGTGAGGCTGGTGACCTGCACAGCCCTCCTTCACTTAAAACAAAGTCAAGTGCAAGTCATGTCATTATTTCTTTGATGGCATGATCTTCTTCGGCAACAAAGGACAAACACACACTAGCAAGGAGCAGTAGACTTGACTTCTGTATTACAGATGATTCCAGGTAGTAATAAGAAAAAAACCATAATTACACAGTGTCTTAAGGTATACAGAAGATTAACCTCACCAAAGCTCTCAATGTAGGTAATGTAGGTGACATCCCCATTTTACAAATAAAATGGAGCAAAGAGGGTTAAATTGTTTGCCTAGGTTTGCATAGCTAGTAAGCATCATGACACTGACTCAAACTTAGGTCTTCTAAAATCAAGGCTCTTGCTGGTCTCACTCTACCACACGACTTCAACACTGACCCCTGTAATGTTACAAACCAACCATTCTTGGCAAATGGAGGATACTTCAGGTCAGCAAAATTAAAGCATTTGATATAACCAAATAGTAGAAGAATGGAACCCAAGGCTAACGAAACCTGGGAACCCTTCACCACATCCATGTAACTGGAAAATCAGGAATTTGCAAGAATCAGTAACAGTAGAAATAAACAAGGAACCACAAGACTGGAAACGCATCTTCTCTCCAAGTCCCTTTAGCATCCAAGAACAACACTAGAGATCCATGAACTCCCAAGTCATCTGTGGATAGATTTAGGGAGGTCCTTGAACTTGGATAGGAAAAATTCCATGTTTATTTCAATATAACTGGTTTCCTTTGTACTCATGTATTTTAGTTTAAACACAAAATTCTGAGAAGGGGTCCACTGGCTTCATTAGATTGAATTAATTACCCAAGTGTATCCTTGACACACACACACACACACACACACACACGTTAAAAACTCCTGGGTTAGACAATGCATTCATCTTTTTTTCTCTTCTTCAAAGCAATTGATCCATGCATTTCTTAAATGCCTACTATGTGCTAGGAAGCATGCTAGCCATACACTGAGAAATACTATGTAGATTTAGAGAGGACAAAGGTCAAAATATCCAATTAGTAGTCCAAATAATTTATCGTTTAAGGTTTGCTGAGAACTTACATATATGACTTTATTTGATTTTATAAAACATCCTGAGATAGATACCAGAAGTATTAGCATCTTACATTTACAGATGAAGAAAATGAGTTTCAGGCTAAGTGACTTGCCAAAGGTCACAAAGTACATATCAAAGACACAATTAAAGCCCAGGTGTTTCCTGATACAATGTGCAGCTCCCTTCCTCTGTACTATACAGTCTTCTTGTTCTAGAGATAAAAAAAATATAGATGAACAGGCATTTAATTGGATAAGTATGCTGTGGCTCAGTTATATGACAGCCTCACTATTCTCTTGTCATCAGGGTTCATGATAAGCATCATGATCATAGGTGAAAGTCACATAATGTGCTCCTACTGAGTTTGGTTCATCACTCGGTCATGGAAAGCATTTTAGTGCATTTAAAATTTTCCTCCTATCCTGGATACTTATGATCTTTACCGTCTCTGCCCCACAATTAAAAAAAAGGTTGTTATTTTGTATTATTTCTTAATCCTCAAAGGGACAGTAATAAGAAGAGAAGTAAGGCAAGATCAGAAAGAATGGGTTTAAAACTGGAGGGTGTGAGGAACGTCATGAAAACAGGAATATGAGGTATTCAGGGAAGCCTGGCAAGGCTTTTATATGAATCTCTGAAAATTAACATCAGAGCTAAGAGAACAGTATTCATAGTGGTTGCAATAAACTCAATATAAACAACACTAAAAGACATCTGAATTCAGAATAAATGCAATAACAAATCTTGGACTGATCATGACACATGCTTAACGTTGAGGGACCATGGGAGTAGAATGGTATGTGTTGTCAGACATAGTCGTTCTCAATGGTTTGCTTTCCTATTTTCCTATGAGGGCTGATTGCCTTAGTCACTTAGGACCAGCTCCAGTCACATTTTACTTCATTCTCTCACTAGCTCGCCAGCAACCATAATTGTACTTCTTGTCTGACCCTTCTCTCCCACCCACATTTTTACATATTTAACCCTCATCAAATCAACTCTGTCATTGCTCTTAGAAATGGTATATCCATCTACTCCTCTATGATGCTGCTGATTAACCATCACTGTTACTTTCTATATCAAAATATGCCTCCCTAACTAGTACTTCCCCATATGTGTGCCTTTCCCTATTCAAGTGTAAGTTTCTTTGAAGACAGATATGGTCTTCAATTTCATATTTATATTACTAGCATGGTTCTTGGCACAAGGTGAGCATTTAGTAATTTCCTTCCTTCCTAACTTCCTTCTTTTCTAACTTCCTTCCTTCCTTCTTTCCTTCCATCATTCATTCACAATAGCAGTTTAATGGGATACAGAGGGTTTACTGGGGACTAAATGTTATATAGACACACATATATA
Source organism: Potorous gilbertii (assembly GCA_028658325.1). Taxonomy (NCBI): domain Eukaryota; kingdom Metazoa; phylum Chordata; class Mammalia; order Diprotodontia; family Potoroidae; genus Potorous; species Potorous gilbertii. Next base: position 20,953,414 of record CM053770.1, on the reverse strand, counting down.
GATATATATGATATGTATAGACATACACACATATGTATATATGTATGTGTGTGTATGACAAGATAGTTAAATTATCAATGAAGGTAAAACTCACAGCCCAAGAATAGGACACATGACTTCATTATGCACTCATTATATGACCTTCAATGTGACACTTATGCTAACTGGGCCTCCTTAAGTATAAAATCATTGGGCTGAACAAGAACATCCCTAAAGTTCATTCTAAGTTCTAATTTATGATTCTAGGAGATCTCTCAGCATCTTTAACGATCTATTATAGCCACACTGACGGAATTTCCTGGTCTGCTGCAATATGCATTCTACTGACAAGATGTTACAAGTCCGACCTGAACCACACCCTATACACTAATGTTCTTGACCATAGGATTGTTTTCTTTGGTTTCCTCTAAGGATCAAAGATCAAAACAATAGGAGAAAAGGTAGGGCATCAGACCAATTTGTGGATGTGAAAGGACTTCAGAAATGGCTAGCTCAATTCCCTCATTATGCAAATAAAGAAATAGTAGCCCAGAGACAATAAGTAACTTGATTAAAACCTCCACCCCCAACCCCCACCTAACAAGTGGCAGAGAATCCAATTCAGTCTTCTTTCTATCAGGACACATTCTCTGTCCAAGGTCCTAAAGCACATGTTCATTGCTTGCCAGGATGTCCTAAAAATGTGATGCAGTTCTTAAATGTCTCCAACCTCTCCTGTACATAGAGGTATAATTGTTCAGGGAAACTGATATTCATTAGGGAATCTATCTATCTATCTGTCTATCTATCTCTGTCTCTGTCTGTCTCTCTATTTCTGTATCTCTATTATCTATCATTTATAGATTATATGTATACATACATGTGTATATATCTGTAGGTAGATATATGTATGTGTACACATATATGTATATGCATATTTTTTGCTGTTCTTCAAACATTTCAGTTATCACTGACTCCTTGCAATACCATTTGGGGTTTTCTTGGTGAAAATACTGGAGTAGTTTAATATTTTCTTCTCCAGCTCATCTGACAGATGAGGAAACTGAAACAAAAAAGCTTAAGTGACTTGCCCAGGGTGACACAGTGAGTAAATGTCTTAGGCCAGATTTAAAATCATGTCTTCCTGACTTTAAACCCAGCATTTTATCAGCTATGCTACCTACCTGCCTCATATGTGTGTATGCACACACATATACATATACACACATAAACACATAATTTACATAGAGCTAACATTTCCATAGTGCTTACTATGTATCAGTCACTCTGCTAAATGCTTTAAAATCATTATCTAATTTGATTCTCACAGTAACCCTGTGAGTTAGGTGCTACTTTATCTCCATTTTACAAATGAAGAAACTGAGAGATTAAGTTAAAAAGGTAAGTGACTCATCCAGAATCACATAGGTAGCAAGACCTAATTTAAACTTTATCTCACATCTGTCATATTATTTTATAGAGCCATTCATTTATTTTTAATATGATTGTTTTTATTTATACATCTCATTCATTTCTAGATATATCACCTAAATAAACCCTCTCTTCTAATAAAGAAAAGTATTTAAGCAAAATGCATCAACATAGGACACCCTCTCTGACAGTATGGGCCATATCTGGTCCCTGTGGTTTCCTAACATAACAAGTAGTTTATATTTCCTGCTCTCTTCTTTGTAGTTAAAATGGGTTGTTACAGTTAATCTGAATGTATCTTTGTTTCCGTGTTTTTTCATCAATATTGTCAATGTCAGTATTGCAGCTGAACATCGTTTCTCTGGCTGTACTTACTTCCTTCTTGATCAATTCATAAGCATCTTCTCATGTTTCTTCAAATTCTTCATTGTCATAATTCTCCTTGCCCACCAAATTGTTGTGTAAACTCCAGTCTCTGCCTTTCTACTCAAGTACTTTTTTAAAGCATCAATTTGTCTTTCTTTTAATTTTTCTCCAAAGTATAATATTCTGGATCCTATCCACTGCCCTTTGACAGTTTTCTCTGCATTCTAGGCTTTAGAGATTCCTTTCATTCCTGAAGTATAAGACTGTGAACTTGATTTTTTATTCTCAATCTTCCATGGAATTTTAAAAAATGGATTTTTAACATTTTAGTAATTGTTATGGAATCTCTAAATAAAAGAATTTACTTTTTTTAAAAGGCCCATACAACTTAATTCAAAATTATGTTCAAATCAGTTAACTTCTCTGAGCCTCAGTTTCCTCATCTAGAATATATATAAGTTGATCTACATAACTTCTAAAGCTCTTTCTAGGGCTCTAATATACTCTCTGGGCTTCAGTTTCTTCCTAAAAGCTCCTTGAGGCCAGTGACTCTTTCATTTTTGCCTTAGACTCCCAGTCTTGGGTACAGTTCCCAGAAAATATTCAGGCTCAACAGGTGTTTGTTCATTTTACTACTTTATAAAAAAGAAAGATAATCTTCAAAGTACCTTCTAGTTTTGACTTTCTCTGACCGACTCTAGTTGAACTGATAGATAGGAAGATTTTTCTGTGGAATCCTTGGTTTCTTTCAAGGAGTACACCTCCTAAATGAAGCTTTACTTGACTTGTGCCTCCATGCTTCTGATATTAGTTTGTATATAATTTTATATTTAATTATTTGTGCAGATGTTCTCCTCCCCTCTTAGAATGTAAGCTCCTTCAGAGCAGGGACAACTTCATTTGTTGTATATGCATTACTAGGGTACAGCACTATGCCTTTTGTTCATAGTAATTGCTTAATAAGTGCTTTTTGGATAGAATTTCATGTTAGAAGGATTCTTAGAGATCATCTCTACTGACCTCATTTTAAAACACAGAAAACTGAAAAACCATAGAAAAAGATATGACTCGTACATTGTTAGCAAAGGTTTAAGAAACCAAGTTTAAGATGCTGAAAGATTTGGCAAGCCAAGTTTAGTCAGCAAGAATTTATTAAGTGCCTTCCATGTGCCAGGTTCTGGGGTAAAGGAGTTGAAGAAAGACATTTTGATATTGCGATAATATTCCTAGCTAGGAATAGGTTACTTGATAAGAAAGTCAAAATGGTGCAACTTCCCATATCTTCTCATAAAGATACTAGAGGAAAAAAATGGAATAAATTCATTTGTGGAATATTTGATCTTTCTTCCTCCTGTACATGCTTTCTAAGCTTAGCCTAAGCCATCGACTGAAAATCAAACACCCTCCACTTGAAGAATCATGACCCAGAGGGGAAAGATCCCTGCACTAGTTGTTCAGATCTGGTTTTGCCCTGGGATTGTGATTTGTCTTCCATTACCATAACTTAGGTTTTTTGCAGTTACTAAGTTTTTAGTTGTCTTTTCTTGCTGGATCTTTCCTCCAGGTACCTGATAGTCTTAAAGATGGAGGATTTGTAATCATTGTGTAACTGATTATTAAGTGGCAATTTGGTCTTTTGGGAGGATGAAGAAGAGAATAGGACTTCCTGGGGAATTCAGTTATCCAGACAGACAAGCTTCTGTAAGAGAACTTGGTGTGAGAAGATGAGGATGTCAGTTTCAGAAATGACTAGTAATTAGTCCTTGGCTTTAGGAATCATGAATCTAAATATTGTTCATTTTTCTGTAGACGAGCCAAAAGCACATAGTTTAGATATGTATTTCAGGCATATCCATTTCAAGCACTCACTTTTTCCCCTTTCATTTTCTATCTCAGTCATTAAAGTTAGAGCTAGATTTTTATTTTTCTACCTGGTGCAAACCATTTGGTGGGGAGGGGCAGAAGATAGTTGAGCAGCAGTTGTAGTATACTGGGAGGTCTAACATTCTTGGCTACAGGAGCTGGTGGGAGAGGTGGGTCCTGGAAAGGAATGCTAAACCACTAAGCAAGGGAGTCTCAGGGAGACTTCAGGATTAACTCCACCCTTTTTTTCCCTGTCTGTGCTCCCTGGCAAAGCCTCTTGTGCCCCAGGCTAGTTAAAACTCTGAAAGCCATTATGTGTAGATGGCCCTCAAATTCATTGTCTTCTAGAAGATAGGAAAGCCAGGGTTCATTACCTGCATTGGTAGGTAGAAGGCTTGGAGTTTAGCAAGAAGGTGGTATGTGAAAGTGAAGTGTTTATTCCAATCGGAAATAGTCAAATCCAGCACAGTTTTAAGCATTAAAAGTTCAAAACTGCACTGTATAGACCTAATACAAATTCTTTTTAAATTCTAGAAAGTTGAATGTTATTGATGCTTCATTTCTAAATAAACTACTTTTTAATACTTTGTTAAAATAAAAAATGAATATTTATTAAAATAAAGATTAGAAACTTCAAATCTCAATAATCGTTTTATGTAAATATAAAACAGTTCAAGTTCACTATCATTAAGTGGCAAGAGAGAATGTAAGTTCCTTGAACACAGGGCCCATATCACATTCCATTCAATTATAGAAATATTTAAATGACTACATTGTGTGTATCTATGTATTTTACATCTCCCAAAGTGATGGTAGATAGTAGATACTTGGTGAATGAGTAAATAACATGAAAGAATCCTAACTAGAAGATTTTCTTAGTGTTGTAATCTATTATTCCAATCTGATATTCAGATGGAAAGGTAGAGATCCTCACTGAGAGGCAGAGTGGTATTTCATGCTGAACTTAGAACTAAAGGGGACTGGATTTGAATCTAACACTTAAAGAGTCGTCATCTGTAAAATAGGCATCATACTACCTGTAGTGCCTACCTCACAGGGTTGTTGTGAGGCTTCAAGGAGGTCATGGGTGTCCTTGCTTTGATATTTCAATAGCTTTGCGAGGTCTCTGAAGTGGGTACTCCCTTCAAGGGTGTAGATCTCAACCCATCCATCCATTTCTCATCCTGTACCACTCTTGTCCATGTCATTCCATATGCTATCCATGGGGGTCCATTGAATGTTCTAAGGATTTTTATTTAAATATCTTTACATTGAGTGGGTACCACTGAAGCATGCAAGATTATTTCTCACTGTCACTACATAACCAGCCCACCTCCTTTTGCATTCATGCAAATCTCTGAATGATGTCCTTTATACCACTTCTCATGAATAATGGGTTGTAGCCTACCCACTTCCACTTTATGTGTTACCATTGCCCTTTGTTGGACCCAAAACTTTAATTCTTTGGAGATGGTATTATTATATGACTTATTGCCATATAATACCTATAGATGAATGATAAAATGGGTTATATTTCAGGGAGAGACTTGGGGTCATTAAAGGAATTATTCAAATTTGCAAAGAGAATTCAGCCTGCCCTTCTCCTCCCATTTAGTTCTAGACCCAACTCAATGACTATTTGCAGGGTCTGGCCAAGAAAATATGTACTGATGGAGCAGCTCTATGAGTTGTCCATTCAATTGAAATTCATAATCTGGACTAAAGGGATTCTTCATCCACTTGGTGTTTCCTATGTGGAAAATTAGGCCAAACTCTTTTGAGTGATTATGGATCTCATTTAGGAGGCTCTGCAATGTTCCGGGCTTGATGCAATCAGCACAATGCCATCTGCAAACAACAGCATCTGGAGGACATCACCATCTATAGGGAATCCCTCTTTGATTTGGACTCTGCGCTGGACATCCTCCATGACAATGGTAAACACCTTTGGTGCCCATACACTCCCTATTTTATGCTTTGCTTGATATTAGTAGTCAGAGGGTTGTCGAGCAAAGTTATCTCTGTTATTACATCATTCAAGGAAACGTGATTTTGACATGCATGGGAAATACATTGTTGAAGCAAGACAGTTAAGGTGGTAATTTATACTATAAAATCAAATTGCTTTAAAAATAGTCAACTGATAAAGTGGGGTCTCATATTCTTTACAATGTATGGTCAGTTGTGTGGCTATAATGTTGTGATCCATTAGAAAATAGCATTTATAAAAACTTAACCTATTCTTTTTTCATACTTTCACCAAGGATACCCTTGATATATATATATATATATTTATGTACATATATGTATATATATATGTATACATATATGTACATATATATATATATGTAGACAATACTTAAAAAGATGTTGCTCTGGTGGGAAAGTAGGCATAATATTCAGTAATTTCTGATATTTTCTTAGTTGATTCCCTCCCCCTCCCCCCACTATCTCCAAATGTTTGCTATTTCCTCCACATCCAGGTATCATCAGAATTACTTCCTCAATGATGTTAAAATTTGTATTGCCTCCAGTACAGGGCTTCTCTGGGTATATTGTCCAACTCCCCTTCTCCTCTTTAGCACCATATATCTTCCTATAGCACTATGCTGTTATAATCTACATGTGGTAGATCCACAGCTATTGAAAGAGTTTATCATGAAATCTTTACAGATCTTTTGCATTTTTATCCGTTCACTACTTCCTTCCAGTTTCATCCTTATATGCCCTTTGGATGATCTGGTTTAGTTAAGTTTCCACCCAGTTGGCTGTAAAAGTGATTTTTTTTTCCCACCACTTTTCATTGTTTTATGAATTAATAATGAATATAATGTTGCACAAATCTCCTCTGAAAGATTTTACACCTAAGTGTATATTCTAAACTACTATTGCTCTAAGGTGCCATATATTTTTCCTTGACATGAAGATCAAATGCTTGTTGGTTGAGAAAGTTTCTGTGTTTTTTGATTTCATTATTGTGGTGATTGTTTCCTATTGGTGAAACTGCCTTTGGAGATTGTAATGTTCTGTAACTTTATATGTTCTTTTATCCATTTCTAAGTTTTTGTTGTCAATAGTTTGTTTAAGTAGGTCAGATTGGAGGTGCTTCAATTGTGTATCATATCTTCTTATTTTTATTCTTATGTGGTACTGCTTTTTTAAGTATTCTCTAACAAATCAGTGGTATAATTGTGTAGAGACAGATGATTTGGGAATGACTTCCACATCAGTAACTATTCCATTCCTGTCAAGATATAATCGCTTTCATCATGGAATGTTCCTTTGTGCTTTCTATGTCCAGTTTTCCTATTCTGTTCAGAAAGTATTTGTGATATATAGGTATGACACTACTTTATAGTATATTAACTTTGACCTCTCTAGTTTCTTATTCCTGAAACCTTGTTTTCCAATGTATTTTCCATGCCCTTTCCAAATTGAAGTCATCCAGTATTAAAATGTATATTGATTTAATTTGAGAGGTCTTTATCAAGTTCCTAATAGAATTTATCTACCTCCTACTAATCTTCAATGGATGCTAATGCAGAAACTGCAATTATCTTTCTAGTGATATTTTTGCAAATATTTATCACCTGAATATGAAATAATTAGCTGTCCCATTAGGCAATGTTTTTGATTGCCTCTGTACATGTGTTAAAGCTAATTCTAACTTTTCCCTCATTTTCTTCTCCCAGAAGAACCTATGTGCCACCATTCCATGCAGTAGTCAATTTCTTTTGTTGTATGGTTTGATTTATAGTGAGAACATCAAAGTTTATGTGATTCAGTTCCTTTAGGAGAAAAACCATTCATTCCTTGGTCACTAGCCAACGATCATCACATTAAGCATAAAGATAGCAGCTAAGCTGATATGTATGTGGATGGTCTTCACTGTGTGAGTTTTACTCTTGCCATCTCTCTTCAGCCACTCTGCCAATATCACTGCTGACATGTAAGGAGACCACACAAAACTAAGGGTCACTTTGGGTTTTCCTTTGTTTCATTGATTGCCACTGCTGATGAATCCATTGCCAAATGGCCATTGTAGAGATGATGATCTTCTGGTGATATGCTTGATGGGTCTTCATGAATCAGACACCATCCATCACCATAACAGTACTTGAAGGCAAAAATTCCAGCATTGCTCAACATGCCAGACCTAGTGCTTTGCCATTATAGTTTTCAGAGACCTAACTGCATTTCTATGGCATAATAAAGCATTGGAGTAGGACTTCGTGTATGCAAAATGACATATAAGATTCAATCTTTGTTATTGAGGGGTAGAGACAAATGAATTCATCCTTCCCAGTGGATCCATTCTATGGATCATCACCTCTATGGATCTCCTTTAGGGATATTCTTTCATTGATTCATTCTTATTTTCCTGGTGTTTAGCCCCTGACTATCTTGATCCCAAGGATATAGATTATCATGGTAGTAATTCCATTTAAATACTGGAAAGGAGGCCATACAATTAATATGTGTCTCAAAATATTAGCTTATGATAAAATTATTGTTAATATTAATCAGTAAATAATCAAGTATTTATAATAAAAATATTAATAATAAATGTTCTCTTGAAGGTGTTTTCAATGAGCCTACAAGAACCTGGGCTTACATGTCAATACTTTATTCATTTACAAAAATGAATCATATAACAGTCCATGAAACATTAAATATAAAGTAATAGCAGGATAGCAACTCTTCCTGTGACCATTTCTATCTAATTCCTTTGGCAGGAAAAAGATGAGAAAATGTATTAATGATAATTTAAAGTAGTTTAACAAAATGTATACAATAATAAATGATACACACGGTGTGTCACAATTAATTATATGTGCAGAGAATAATGCATAGCCATGACAAAGGAATAAGAGGATTGTTAGATGTTTTCAGAGCAAATTTAAATAGATTTAAAAACTTACAGAAACAAGCAGACATCACTTCAGTTTTTGAGCACTAATAAAGGCAGACAATATTTGCATGCTACTGAATTTGAGTGTAATCAAAAGTGCCTTACTTCTGGATGTATTAGAAATAGCTAAGATCCAAAGATCCACCATGTTCATAGGCACCATCAACGTGAATGGAAGAAAGGAGAAAAAAATGAGCATATATTAAATATCTAATTTGTTCCTTGCACTGTGCTAAGCAATCTACAAATATTATCTTATTTGATCCAAGAAGCATCAGACAAATGAATGAGTTATGTAACATTCATTTACATAAACCAAGCAGTTTATGATAACAAATTTGGATCCAGTCATTGCCACCAACAATTTCAAAAAGGTTGCACAAAAAGGTTCTCCTTAAGGATAGGCTTTGCAGAAGGAGAACAGACTTGCTGATCAATGTAAATTATTAGTGGAATCAGTAGAACCTGTGCAGCAAATTATCCAAGGTTCCAAAATCATAAAACAAAAAACATAATAACTATGAAAGATCTTTAATAGCATGACTAGTAGAGGGATATATATATATATCT
>CM053770.1:20886835-20943793 GCA_028658325.1 Potorous gilbertii | reverse complement strand
AAAAAAAATAAGAACAGCTTTTAATAAGTGTAATCATCTGTAACGTGCATAATCTTTAAGCTACATGGAACTTTCAAAATATAGAGATGTAGCAGAAGAAATGAAAATCATATGGGAATAGTATGAGAACCAAACATCCTAATACTCTTCCAGAAGAGGGTTTCATTGAGCCTATGGAAGATGATCTTAAATATCAATACTTTTATTCAATTTCAAAGTTCAGTTCCCCCCACCCCCATCAGCATTATAGTCCATAGAACATATTAAAAAATATTAAAAAATAATCGCCAAATAGTAACTTGTCCCAGGAACACTTCTATCAGAACTTCAGCACATAAGAGGAGAATGAGAAAACAATAATTATTTCAAGAGGAAGGAAAAGAAGATAATTATATATTAATAAATGTGTAACATCTTACTGAAGGCTTCAACACTTTAGCACCTCTTTATTACCTAGAGAGAGGCAAACATCTGTCTAGCATTACACGCTAAAAATCAAATCCAAGTGTAGAGATGAAAGCTATTTCAGAGGTCATCCAGTTCAGTTCCCTCATTGTCCAGTGAAGAAATTCAAGTGACTTCTCCATTGTTATCTGGGCAGTCATTGTTAAAGGCGAGATTTGAACCCTGCTGCCTAACTCCATTGCCAGTGTTCCATGATTTCCCCTGGCTTTTTTATCTTGCAATGACAAGATGCTCTACTACAAATATCAACCTCAAAACAGCCTTGAGAGTTCAATCAATAAACTGTCTTGGACCTAGAGCTTTATCTGTGCTATAGCTGTTGCCTATTATCACCCAGATGTAACACTGATTCATTAAAATAAGATCATTCTATTTAATAAATAAATTTCACCATTCCTGATTCTCATTATCTCCAGACTACATGGAACAACAACAATGAAGATTTAGCTAAAATGTAGACTTGGCAGGAGTCGGAACGATGTGGAAACAGAATGGCGTACGTCATCCTGGTCTTCTTGTGTGCATCTGGAATTGTCCCAAAGATGCTGTCAGTATTTCTACAGAAAAGAAATTTTTTTCTCAATATTTTCTATTCATGTATAAAATAAAATTACCCTCTCTACCTGTGTAACAGTCTGTTGAACACTCAAGATAAAAGGACAAGAAATGGATGGTCATTCTCCCAAGACATTTTTTTTGTTTGAATATTGAATTGAAGATAATTTTTTTTCTTTGATGATGAAGAAGAACAGTGACAACCTCCCACATCTAGGAGTAAAAGAACAGAAGTCATTAATGGGAGGCAAAAGTCTAGAAGGAAGTGAGGAGCAAGTCCTAACATATGGGCTGAGTGCAAAAGAGAAAAGTCAAGGATCTGAAAGGCAGATGAAGCCAAGATGATTCAGTGCAGACACTATCCTGAGAATCATTCCTAGGATGTAGCTGACCTGGGTTGGTCATGGGAAGAAGACAGTGCATAGCATGGCTTAACTTTGGACACTATTGAGACAAGCTGGCCGCCCACGCCTGTTTCTTAAAGAGGATGATCTGCTAAGATAAAAGGAACATTTATACTGTGTAAAACTCCTCTGCATTCTTACAGCCTCAATTTCCCATTCAGTACTCAATTGACATTTCCTAAAATGTCAGAAGTGGAAGGGACCTCCAATGCCATCCAGCCCCAGAAGTACATGGGCTTCAAATCACCTTGCAGTAGACATCCATTCTTTCAAGACCTCCAGTAAAAAGGAATTCACTGCCTCCCAAAATAGCCCATTCCACTTTTGCATAGCTTTAGTTATTGGGCAGGTTTTGTTTCATTTATATATTGCCTAAATTTGCCTTTTCACAAATTTAGTCCATTGGGGCTACATTGTTACTGTCCAGTCATCCACTTATGTTCTGATCTTCACGACCCGAGGGACCATGCTGTCCTTGGGGTTTTCTTGGGAGTGGTTTGCCATTTTCTTCTCCAGTGAGTTAAGAGGCTAAGTAACTTGCCCATGGTCATACAACTAGAAAGCATCTGAGACTGGATTTGTACTCAGGACTTTCTGACTCCAGGTCTAATTTCTCTATCTATCTAGCTGCTCTTGAGGGCACAGAGAAGATATCTAATCTCTGCTTCATAGAATAGCTCTTAATTTACTTAAAGATATCTATATATCTTCAGATGATCCTCATAAATCTTTTCTTCTTTTCTCTATTCATTACTAGGTCCTTCTACTCATCATATGACTAAATCTTACTATCTAACTATAGAGTGTCTATCAGAAAATGCGCACTGTTTTGAAAAGGAAATTTCTATTATGTTCTATTAGCTGATCCCCTAGTTACCTGGCAACTTGGAGAGACTGTGATTTTCTGTTCGTAGAGCTAAGGTATACCTTAAAATATGGACCTGCAGCTGTTTCAAGGATACTTTTCAGTACTGTATAGTACTGAAGCACTATACAGCGCTTCAGTATAGACTAAGCACTGTAAGGCTAGAATGATTGAAGAACTGGTGAGATTCACGTGCAGTAAATTTAGGGTACTGATGAAAGACTGGAGAAAAATAAGTAACTAGTAAATAAAGGGAGGAGAATATTCAACAGGTTTCAAAGATCAGGTCTATGCATAAGACCTAGAAAGTGACAAATGTCTAATAGATATGGCAGGATCAAACACTGAGAGTTTTAAGAGACCTTAGAGTCCGTCAAATCTAGCTGCTGCTGAGTAAACTGAGACTGAAAGAAATTCAGAGATTTTTGGAAACCTAAGGAATGGAGAGGAAATTTAATGTTCTACTCCAAAAATGTCACCAATCTGGCTCTTCTCTTTCATTCCAGGAGATAAAGAAGATAGATTCAAGTAATGAATCAAATCAGAAATTTGGGGTGCTATATTATTAAACCATTTCTTTATAATACATTCACTAAAATATCTCAAGCAGCAATACTTCAAAGTTGCCTCTCCTTTCTATCAGTAAGGCAAGGTGAAAATGAGATGCTAGATTTCTCCATTGCCCTTCTCAACTCTACCCTTTGTGAAGGCTAATGAACGTCCCAAATTCAGTCAAAACTAATGCAATGGTGACTTGAAAATGATTTACACAGAAATAATTGTCTTTTGATTATGAGAAACAAATTTTAACTTAAACATTTTCAATAAAATTATTTTTGGATTAATAACAAGATGAAAGACAGCATGGTTTAATGAAAAGAGGTCTGGGTCCTTTGCTAGGAAGCCTTCAATTCAAATCCTCTTTGGATATATCCTGGATGTAAGACTCTGGGCAGGTCACTTAAACTCTCAGTATCCCCAGGCAACTCTATAATAGTTCCTCACCAAGGCCTTCCTGCACCAGTCAAATCACATGTACATTCTATTAAAAATCTCTTACGCTCACAGTATATTGAGTCAAGTGATTCTACCCCTAAACTCATCTCCTGCATTTAATTTTCCATGAATCAGTTAACAAACAAGCATTTATTAATTGCTTTCTCCATGTCAATCATTCTAAGCATTGGGAACACAGGGGCAAAAGTGAAATAGTCCCTTGCCTCAAACTTCCATTTAAAGTGTGATAAAACACCTACATAGATATATGAATGTCTACACATACAACTTTAATGACTTATAACCACACTAAGACATTTGGAATATCCGTATGTACAAAATGAATATGATAACTTTGGGAGGGAATAAACTAGGAGTTGGGAGGTTTGGGTAGAAGGTGGTGCTTGATTTGAGTCTTTTTAAAGGAAACCAACAATTCTAAAAGGCAGGTGCGAAAAGAAAGCAAATTTTAAAAATAGGGAAAAGCCAATGCAAAGACACACAGAAGAAAGATGAAGCATGTTATGCTCCCTGGCTAGTAGACCAATATGGTTAGATTGTAGAGTCCTTGGAGGGGGCCAATGGGTAATGAAGGGCAAAATGGTGGGTTGGGGCCAGGCCGTGAAGAAATGATTTCTTCCTTCCTTCCTTTCTCCTTCCTTCTGTCCCTCCCTCCTTCACTTCTTCCTTCTTTCTTTCCTTTCTCCCTTTTTTCTTTTGCTTCTTCCTTTCTTCCTTCTTTTATCCTTTGTTCCTTAACTCCTTTCTTCTGTCTTTTCTTTCTTCCTCCCTTCCTCTCTCTTTCATTTGATTCTTTCTCCTTGTTTCTTTGTTTTACTTTCCTTCTCCCAGCCTCTCTCTTTTTCTGATTTTTCTTTGTTTCCTTCTATCTTCTATCCTCTCTTTCTTGAGAGATTTGCATATGTTTATCAACAGTAGGAGAGAAACCAGTAGATACAGAAAAAAAGACTAAAGATTAGAGAAAGGAAGAGTATTTAAAATGGGGCAATCTCTTTGAGAAAATGAAAGAAAGTGAGAGTAGAGAGCTGTGAAACAGTTGATCTTGGTGAGGAAGAGGACGACCTCTTTATAAGTAACTGAAGTAAAGACGAAAACAATCAAGGTTAATGCCAGTGAGCTGTGAGATGAAGAGGAGAAAAGAAACATTTCTTGATTAATATCTTTAATTTTTTCATTTGCTTAATTATGAGACAAGCACATCAGCCAAGAAGGTGAGTAATAGGCAAACTATGGTATTCTTAGGAGCTAGCATTACTATAGAGATTTAAGTTTTATAATTCACTTTAACTGTTTTATCTCCCATTTGATCTTAACAGCAGTTTTTGAAATTAGTTAAGAAATTATAGTCATTCCTCTTCCTCCCCCAAACAACTTCTGCTTTGAAACTAAGTCATTAGTAGGAATGGTCTACTTACCATAGCAGAAAGGAGGCAGAATTAAACAATGGAAGAGAGTTGGTCAGTGGTCAGTGGTCTGTCCACCACTACTCAGTTACCTCCCATTTCTGACCTATCTTCATGCTTCTCCTCCCTCTCTTGAGCTGGAAGTACATTTTTAGCTAGAGGTGGTGTCTATCCAAAGTATTTTCTACTTTTTGGGAATATACTTGTACAACAAAGAGCTTAGCAATCTGTTTTCCCATTGGTAGAAGGAGTTTTGATTCGTAGGAGATTTCTTTATTCATGAAATCATGGGTCCAATTCTTGTTCCCCCAATGAAAATAAAGTTCTGAAGTGCCTTACTAATTAATTCTTATAAATCTGAGCATTCTGAGGCTCAATTGTATGCAAACTGGCCTGGCTATTATGTTATATGTGTATTATGTATGTATATGTATGCATGTATTCATTTATTCATTCATTTATACTGATTGATTTGCAGTCCAATACCCGACTGGAACGATTATCCAGATAATTCAGGCCAAAGGAATTTATATCCTTTGGTCTCAGTATCCTTCCCTTCTCTAGGATATTTCAGTATTACAATGCATTTGGAAGCCCGCTGATTCCAGTGTTCCATCTATTGGTACAATGGCAACTAACACTTTTTGTCCTAGATGGTTTTTATATGTGGGTCTTTTATAGATCCCTCTGAGGAGAGTCATCCATTGTAATTCAGGCTTTCTACTCCTGGGAGACTCCCTGCTTTAACCCCTACGAGTCAGTCAGCAAGAAAGTCTGGGATCTGAGTCGGACAACCCAAGTCTGGAGCTTCGAACTCCTCAGTATTAGTGGCCTTGGGACCTTGGACAGGTCATAACTTCTCAGGTCCTCAGTTTATTTTTTTCAGTTGTGAAATGAGAAAGTTGATCTAAATCATGGTAACAACTGATCTTTACAATAGCCCATAGAAGATTAAAAAATACAAAGAAATAATACCAGGATAGTAACCTATCTCAAGAACATTTTTATGTGAGCTCTATTGTAAAAAAAAAAAAAAGGAAGAAAGAAAATGAACTCAATTTTTCCTAGAGTTTTCATGTTGGTAAAGTTGCTTTCTCAGGTCCTTTCCAACTCTAAATCTATGACTCTAAGTGAGGGAAAGACCAGGAACCCGTGTGAGAAGACTATAAAATCCTGTGCCTTCTTGAAGGACCTTGACTGCGTGATTCATTATATTATCAGAGCATAGTGAAGCAATTCAGTAGAGGTGGAATCATGGAAGTAGAGAGGCAGTCATAGGGAAATGATTTAAAGGTACCTTGACTGAAATATCCAAAGTCAGAGGGCAATTAAATCTAGAGTTTGGGGAGAAGAGAAAGCCATCTAAGTTGTTGAAGCCCTTTAGAGACAGCTACACTTACCTCATCACTGAAGAAGCTAGCTTCCCACAGTGATTTAAATGACATTAAGAAGGTCTGCTCTCTATCATTCATTCCTAATATTTAGTCAGGACTGATTTCATCTTTCCCTTAAAGGTTTTCTCCTAGTTAAAATGAAAACAACATTTACATGTAACAGGATTAGCCTTATCAGTTCACTAATGTCTTAGTGTGAATAAATTCCTGGAGTGGGAGAGATCTAGAAGACAAGCTGGGTAGGCCTCCAGGGAGGCTTTATGAGAGGACTTAGAAGCCATATAGGATCAGAGGGCATGGATAGATTGTGATGTACCCAACTGGGTGAAGTGCCCACATTTGCAAAATCACAGATCTAATGAAGAATGAAATTCTCAAAATGAATAACTTCATCTTATCTTTCCCTAATGGGATCTTTGATGGCAAAAGGGATGGAAACACCAGGAGGTCACTTGTCCAGGGAGTAGGGATTAGAGGGGTAGTTCATGCCACGGAATGAGAGACATTGGGCAGACCAGAAGGAAACTTGGGAGTTATCTAATATTATTCCGGGTGAGACCCAGAGAGTACATAGATGTAGATCATAGTTATACAGCCAACAGGAATCACAGAGACCATCTAAACCAACCCCCCTTTTTTTTCAGATTACGAAACTGAAGTCCAGTGAAATGACTACTCAGGGCCACACAGATAGTCAATGCCAGAACTGGGATTTGAATCTAGCCCTTCTCATTCCAAATCCAATATTTTTTCCTTTTTTTCTTGCCAAATGCTTACCTTTTAATAATGAAATGATAAAAGGGGAAGGTATAGCAGGAAAATGTGTAGAAGACAGACATCTGCCTCACAGCTTGGCCTGGGGCCAGTCCCGCCTGCTATGGATTAATAAGACAGTTGCTATGGTGGGAGGTCTAAAGGGACTGGACCATTGAAAATGGCCTGATAATTTTATTCCTGCTAATATTTGTTGATGGGCAGGATAAAATATTCATGGTAATTGAAGCTTAGTGCTTCAGGGATTGGGACATAAAATGATGTTCTATGGAGCCCATATGATTCTATCCTCTTCCCTTTCATCTTCGTATAATTTTATAAGCACATTACAAGGTTTTTGCCCCAATTAATCTGCCTATGGTGATTCAGTTTAGTTTCTTCTCATGGTCATTTCCACAAGAATGAATCTAAAATTTCTTTCCAGAGCTGTTATTAGGGAATAATTTTGGTCTTAAAGTATAGCCAGCTTGGGATCCTCAACAGGCTGAAAAAGGTCCTTACTTTGTGGATTACATGGGCTCTCTGTTTCTCCCTTCAGCTGGCTGATTGCCTTTTAGCTCTTGCTAGCCCTTTCACCAGAGGATAGGCAGGGCAGGACTGCTCATTTGTACTCTGGGGCAAGTTTGGAAGGGAGGTGAGAGCAGGGCTGGCAGGAAGACTTTCTGTTTCTCTGTGAATTGTCCTCGTTGGTTCATTCATCTGTTCAGCTCACCATCAGGCCGAGTTCTCCACCAAGATCAGATTGTAAACCTGAACCCCTTTGCTTCAACCTGCAAATAAAGAATGGTGCAGCTTATAAAAACTTTAGATATTCAGAGAATGGAAGTGATCATGACAAAGAAATCAGGTCAGACTTTCTGGAGTAGGTGACATTTGAACTGGTCTTTGAATTCTGGATAACTTAGGAATATATCCCCATTGATAAATGTAACAGACCAAGGGTAATGTCATTAGTAAAGGCAGAAAGGCCAGTAAACATAAAACATATGAGCTAAAGAATAAGAGGTTAAAGGGACCTTTTAGAAAATTGAGTTAACCCCCTAATTTTACAGACAAGGAAACTTGAGGCCCAGATGGGATCACTGACTGAAAACTATAATGAACTTTAGAGGGCAAATTGTACAAAGCTGTTATTTTACATTTGAGGAAACTGAGACCCACATAGAGTTAGGAAATATGCCTAAGGCCACACAGGTAATAAGCATCGGAGCCAAAGTCTGATCTCACCCAGGCTGGCTGGCATAGTGGGTTTGCCTTGTGGAATAAGTCTCAAAAGGCAAGTCTGGCATGACCATTGGCAGCTAAGCCCTGGCTAGCCTATGTGGGATAGGGGTGGTGGCATAAGAAGGGAGGGGGGCTCGGTACAATTTGAGAGCACTGTGTGGTTTTTGCTGTGTAACAGTAGCTCTGAAGGAAGGTCTCTTAGTAATTAAATCACTGTGCATTTATTTCAGAGAAGCCTGGGACGCGGGAGCCTGGGGACTTGCCCCATTTCTGCAATAGAATATTCTGTAAGTAGATGAGCATTTATTGTGTTTGCGTACTTGTTCTTAAAGTAAGGATTGTGTAGCCCTTGCGTACAATTCATCACTGAAATGTTTCTCCCTAGTATTTTTCATATTCTGGACAAAACCAACACAACAACTGATAGTTCTAGGTCTTTGAACATACACTGATGGCCACTTGTTTTCTTCTCCTTGGTTTATACTTTCGCAAACAGATTTTGAAATCAGTAGGGGAGGGCAGGAGCCACCCAATTTCTTACACCCAAAGTATGGTATCCTGGACCTTTCCTCTGAAGGTATGATGACATACTCAGCAATCACAGGCATGGACCAGCTGCTGTTATGATTAGTAGATGAATCCAGCTTTCCAGAAAAGCACTTTCCTCCTTCCCTTAACCCTAGTTTGGAGGAGAAAGCTGAGACATCTCTGCCTGCTCATAGTGTCTGACCTAAGTAGAGGAGAAAACCTGCTTGAAGTCCATTGAACAGAGTTACCTAGAAACAGAACAGAGAGAATTGGAGTTGTAATATTCTGCATGTGATGATTAAAAGTATAACAATATTACTGTAATAACAGTGATAACAATATTGGCACATTTATATGGTACTTTAAAGTTTGCAAAGTGTCCCACATGATCTTTAGAGTCACTGTGAGGTCAAGGATCCCTAGTTAGAAACATCTTGGAGGTCCCTTTTTGTGTTAGAGAGACAGGACAGGGAGAATGGGTAACTGATCAGGAACCCCTGATCCTCTGACTTCCTTTCAGGTACTTGATGCAGTTATAGGTTGCACTGACAAGTTCCATGGAAAGTATGTATGAAGGTGTAGGAACGGAGAGGTTAAATGACTTGGCCCAGGTCTCAGAAGGAATAAGTAGCAGACCTGGGATATGAACTCAATCAACACGCATTTCTTAAGCAACAATTATGCACCAAGTGTTGTGCTACTTGCTGGAGATACCAGAATAAAAATGTAAAGATCTCTGCCCTCAAGGAACTTACAGGCTCTGGGAAGAGACAACTTGTGCACATCAAAGGCTATATAAAATAGACAAAAGGTCATTTTGGGGAAAGCACTAGCTCAGACAGTATATGAAAGACTGTTGGAGGTCCGTCAGTCAAAGGTCTGTCAATAAAAATTTATTTGTAAATAAATGTTTAGTAAGTGCCTACTGTGTGCCATTCATTACACTAAGCACCGAGTATACAAATACCAAAAAGAAAGACATTTCCTTTCCCCACTGTGCTTACAATCTAATGGAGAGTAACAACTCACAAAAGAAAGCTGAAAAAGGGAGTGGGAGAGGAACCTGGCTCAGGGGGCTAGGAGAAACCCAAAGGAAGGTCGTGGGGTGGGAAATGAAGAGATGGTTGGCCAGGGCACCTCCCTTAACTGGACATATGAGGAGGGGCTCTCTGTACTTTTTCCAATCAGAGAGGTTCCAGAGGCAGAGCATGCTGAGGAGGTGAGTCCCAGGCTGCTGTGATGCCTCAGGAGGAGGAGGTTCCTATAGACAGAATTCTCAAGTCTAAAGGAGTTCAACTGGGTGGAAGATGGGAGAGAAGACTTCTTCCTTTACTATTTGAATTGGGTTTCAGAGAACCAGAGAGGGAGGTGGGGAGGAAGGGTGTCCCAGGCATGAAGGAGAGCATGTGCAGGGCCAGAAATAGCAGATGGAATGTCAGGAAGGAAATAAGAGGAAAAGGGATGCCTTTGTATCCTTTAGTTCAGTGCTCTCCACAGCCCCCAGATCTGTGTGGTAGAAAGAGAACTGGATTCAGTTAAGCATCTTGAGCTCCAGTTTAGGTTTGACCATCTTGCTATATGATGGGCATCACCTCCCCTCTCTGGGCCTCAGTTTCTTCAATTTCAAAAGTAAAACGGTTGGGTTAAATTTCCCCTAGGGTTCCTATCAGCCCTCAGTCTGTGACTGGGGAATCCCTTCCAAGTCTGAGAATCTGTGGTTGTGTATTGGGCAGAGCTGGCAAGGCAGGAGAAAACTGGAACTGGGGACAGGTGGTGGTGGTAGGGGGGATGACACAAGTGTCTCCTTGTCCCTGTTGGTTAAGTCTGTGTTCCTTTGTTGTTGCTGCTGCTGTTGTTTTATGCAGAGACACCAAGCAGGTATTCTACTGTAGGTGGCTGAGTTATTTGTACAGTGCCTTGAGCTGTTTGGATAAAAGGTGCTTTAAAAACCTCATAAAACTTTATTGTGTTCCCTCTGTGTTCAGGCCCTCATATGAGGTGCTTGGGGGATGTTAAATCACTTCAAGGAGACAACAGAGTCACTGCCCTTAAGGGATAGTACATCCTCTTCACTGCCTTTCTTAGGGCCACATATTACCATGCCTCCCTGCTCAACATCTCCATAAAAATACCATTGTCCTCTTCCTTAGTGGAAGAAATTGAGGGCTCCCCTGCATGAAATCTAATTGCATGGTAAATATTTTATTCTTGCTATGTTCATTTTTATTTAAACCTCCTTCTTGCCTCTCTTGCCCCTTCTTCCCTCCTCTCCCCTCCTTTGCCCTCCCCTCCCCTTCCTTCTCCCTTCCCTTCCCCCTTTTCCATCTTTCCCTTCCCCCTTCTCTTCCCCATTACCCTTTCTTTACTTTTCTTGACACTCCTACTCACGTCTTGGGTAGGAACTTCCCTGTGAGTCTGTGCAGATTCTCAGGGGAAAAACTTTGGAAACTTTTGCTCCATAGTTACATTCCAAGCTCAGCATGAATGGCTGACAATCCACAGTGCTTTCTGGCCTGAGATTTTTCCAGAGGCCCCATCCATAATTCTTTCATGCCAGCAGCAGGGGTTTCCAGATGTGTCATTAGGGCTGTGGGCAGACATAGTTTGCTGGAACTGCAAACCTGAACCCTTGGCTCATGAGACACTTGAGAAATGATACATTGGAGGCAGTTTTTCTCCCTCCATAGCTCTCCTTTCCCCCAGTTTTTTCACGCCTATTTGCTGCTTGCACTAGCTTGGAGTCAAAGTGGAAGGGATAAGGTGTGGAGAGTGAGACTGATTTGGAATGGCCATAACACTGGCTCTGCCAACTGGGGCCTGGGGACTTTTGAGTGTCTGGCAAAGGCTTGGAATACTTTTTTGCTGGGCCTCTACATTAATGCAAAAGAATCTTACAACATATTTGCCTATTTGTGAGACAACCTCTTAATTCATCCTAAAAACATTGATTAAGTACATCTAAATGTAAAGCACTCTGGTGGGCACTGTGGATACAAAGATGGGCATTGTTTTATAAGCATTGGTCAGCATGGTGGGCTACCATCATTGCGGAGACTCCAGGGGCCTAGACCCAGAGCTGAAAGAAACTTGTGGGATTTCTAATCCAAGTCTTCATTTTAGAGTTGAAGAAACTGAGACCCAGAGAGGGAAGAAAGTGTCTAAAGTTACATAGGCAGAACTAGCATTTCAGCCTGGGCCCTCTGACTTTAAAGTCTTTGCTGCCTCCGAAGGACAGGAAAACCAACTTTGGATTTTAGTTCATGTACATGTTTGTATGTACATGTTTGTATGTATGTACATGTTTGTACATACATAATACATATTATACACATAAACAAATACATATGTGTACATAACAATATGGGTACACATGTATATGTATGAAAACACATGTATGTGATTATATATTTATGCATACATTTGTGTATATACACAAAGATACATGTATTGGTATATATATGCATATATATGAGGATATATGAAAACAGATGTATACACATCTATATTGCATATATAAGCATTAATATTTACAAATGGACATATAGAAATATATATACACATGTATAGCTCAAAGAAGGTTTGTGTATGTTCACATACTTACATAAATTTAACTCCATCTCTCTGTACCCTTGCTCACCTGCTAAGAGCTCTGATTAGCTCTATGTTCCTTGCCCCCAGGACTAAGGAAATTCCAGGTTGCTCCACATTCCTCTCCTTCTCTGATGCCATATTCCAACCAAACTGGCCCACGCTTTGTTTCCGGCACACGACATTCCATCTGCTGCCTCCTTGCCTTAGGCCCAGGCTGCCTGCCATCCTTGGAAGGTTCTGTCTCTTCACCCTTGCCTCTTGGAACCTCAGCTGCCTCCAAACTCAGCTTTGGCACTCACTCCTCCGAGTACCTTTTCCTGATTCTCCTCCCTCCCCAGCTGTTAGTGATCAATCTCCCCTACAAAACCATTTTAGATTTATTTTGCATGGATTTCAATTTTTCTCCTAACTGCATATGTGTTGATATACACAGTTCTGATTTCTCACCCCATCATCGTCCAAAGGGACTTCTTTGAGGAAGGCAATGGTTACATTTCTGTCTTGTTATCCTCAGCCTAGTACCATCCCTGGCACACAGCACATATTTACTAACTCATTGCTGATCGATCTGTTGCTTCCTTTATGGAGCATGGTTGCTAGGCATTGGGGATCAAGGACTAATTAAAACAGTCCCTTTGCTCAAGGTGCTTACTTCCTGCTAGAATAAACAATGAATACATGTATCAAAACACAGGATATCAAGAACAAATATAAAATATTTTAAATTGAGGGAGGTGTTCATCACTGGAGGGACCAAGAATGATCTGACCTGACAGCACCTGAGTGATGCTTTGAATGAGTCTACAAACCTACCTTTCCATACTTGCTTCTGATATTTAGTCCTGCGTCTGTAACAGTGACTAGAAAAGGACCATTCCTTTAATATTTCAAAACTCTGTCATCCCCCTCGTGTGAATGCTTCTTGCCTGATGAGATCATGGGCAGACTCTCCTTAATTTAGTAGATGGGGAATCTTCAAGCATTGCTGAGGCCCAAACTATTCCTTATCCTCCCTCCTCCCCACTCCTGGTAGGGTGATGGAGCCCTATAGTTGGGACCTAACATGACAGGCACATTGCCCATATCCCAGGAAGTTGTTTAAAGGCTTTCCCATTTGGTGGGATCTGAAAACACTCTTCTCTCTTGGCAAAATCTCTGTTGACCCAGGGTCACTTCTGCATCAGGAAGAAGCCTCAGAGGAGAATGTAAGCAATGTGGAGGAAGGGAATACTACCTACTGAGAGGCTGAACCACAGATAAATTGCACAGAACCCAAGCAGTCTGTCTCTCAGCAGAACTCATGTTGCCTCCCACAGGGATTCTTAACTTGGCCTTTTGGAAACTTAGTCAGTATATATTTTTTAAAACTATATTTCAATAGAATTAGTTTCCTTTTGTGGGCATTTAAAAACATTCTTCTAAGAGGAGGCTCCTAAGCTTTACCATTCTGCCCAAAAGACCCATGACTACACACACACACACACACACACACACACACACACACACACACACACACACACGTACAGTAGGCAAGAAAAAAATAGAGCCAAGATGGGAAAAGAACCATGATTTGGAAAAATAAGTTCAGCAAACTTGAATGCTGGGCAGAAAGTAGCAAAGTTGCCTCCTTCCCTTTGGGTCCCATTTGTCTAATTCTAGACATTCGAGCTTCGCACTTTTCTACCCTATTGAACTATTTAGAAGAAAAGCATGACCTAAGAGTAGCTGCAGCCCTCCCATGCACATTCTTGTTAAATTGGAGGGCACCAACAATTTTGCTTTGGTTTTTGCATGCCCAGGGCCTAGCCCAGTCCAACTGAGCTAATCTGACTAATAGTCAGTCAGCCAGTCAGTAACCCTTTTTTATACTAGGCCTTTAATAAGCGCTATCTGATTGATTGATCAAAATATTCTATTGCCTGGGGACTGAGATAAATTCAAACAGCACTGAGACTTCCTTAGTCTAATTCTTTCAACCTACTTAGCCTGACCTCATCCTCTCTTTTGCAAGATTTAATCCATCAGCTAATATAGGATGCCACTGGTCACCTGAAAAGAAAAATTTCCCAGATGTTTTCCACCAGTACTCCTAAGAAGATCACATCTGGGATGGCTGCCACTTCTGTTTCAAGGATCAGACAGTAGGGGTAGATATTAGAACACATCTGAAAGGCTGCCGATGGCTTTCACTAGACACCAGGCACGTCAGTCCTGGCACAGGGCCAGATTGCAACTGTCTGCATTCCTTCTGCACATCTCTTCCAAGCTTATATATTTTATATCCTACAAGGAACCGTGCTTGATGTTAGAGTTCTGATATTCTCCTGGCATGTCCAAGATAAGTTATTCTAATGATATTGGTGAGCAAAAAGATAGAGTGACCTGCTCCTTTACATTTCCAGGGATCAAGGACTGAAAGTATTCTTGAGAAAACTGATCTTGGGAGTAGTGACTCTTAACTCACTCCTTGATCTATTAAAAATTAGATGATTGCATAAGCCTGAAAAAGCAAATGGTTTCATTGTCACTTCATTGGATATTAATCCATAGCTGGAAGGAACTTCAAAGTTCATCTAGTCCAAGTTACTTTTCATTTTTTTACAAATGAGAAAACAGGGTCACAGAGAGGCCATAGGATTATAAATTTTTATCTGGACAGAGCCATAAAAATCATCTATTCTAACCCTCTTATTTAATAGACTAGGAAACTGAGACTAAAAGCATTTGAGTGACTTGGGATTTGAACCCAGGTCTTTTGACTACAAATCTAGTGCTATTCCTAGATGAAGGAACAATGGTACTTTATTAGAGGATGGTAGGGAGAAAGAGCATGCGATCTTCAGTTAGAGAACTTGTATTTATATCCCATCCTCTTTGATACTCCCATTGTGTTTTTGGCCAAAAATCTTGACCCAGAATACTTCTGAGGCCCTCTTGAACAATCCAGGATCCCATAATTGCAGGCGCTTCCAAAATACTTGGCATCTTCTTCTTTTTAAAAAATTTTCTACCAGGGAGGGAGCTCACTTTCAATGCTTACTTGGCCCAGCCCTTATCCAATTTCTGCATTCTGTTGGTACAACACACAAGTCTTCTCTGGTAATTTTGAGAAAACCTCAGCCTTCTCAAGTCTGGGAACAGATGGAACACTGAACTCAACTCCATTTCACAACAGGGACATGTGTTACTATCTGCCAGTCTGTTTTCAGTTTATGCGAGATGTTCTAGTCGACAGAGTTATTAGATTTCTGTATGTACACAGAGCTTTTGAAGTATGCTTGCTGTAGAGTTAGAGTTGAAGGAAACAGGGACCAGCAATGACTCTTAGCAGTTTTCTATAATTAAGGTGACCTTTGAGAAACCCAATAGTTTTAATAAATTTTCCAAGATTTGATTTGTAGCATTATAGGTGAAATTATGTGTATATTTGTGTGCATTTGTTGCCCATAGAGAGAGTAGGAGGATGGAAAGAATACATAGGTCTAGATTCAGAGGACCTCAGTTCAAATCTTCATTCTAATACTTAGTATCTCTGCCACCTTGGAAAAGTCCCTGAACTTCTCTTGGCCCCATTCTCTTCATCTATAAAATGAGACATTTGATGATTTCTCCCATTCATTTTAATTCTTCTACACAGGATGACTATAGTGAAAATGTATTTAATAGGAATGTAGGTGTAGAACCTATATAAAATTGTCTGCCATCCCAGGAAGGGAAGGGGAAGGTGGGGGGAGGGAGGGGAAAAAATCTCAGTTATATGGTAGTGATTGTAGAACACTGAAAATAAATAAAGTTAATAAAAAAATAAAAAAGATATTTGGACTAGATAGGTCAGAGGTCTCTTTTAGCTCTTTAGATCTGTGATCTGATAATATTATCCACTTTGCATCAGAAGTTCAAAGGGTACCAAGACCAAACTGGATTTAGTTTATCCATTCATTAATCAGTCCCATTTTATGCAGTTATCTGGGAGTATTTGTATGTGTATATATGCACATGTATGTGGTCATGTGCATGTGTGTGGTATAATTCTGATGGACTATACATTTTATATTGGAAGAATACCATGGTTGCCATTTCTGAGGCTTTCGTTGTGGATGCTCAAGAAAAGTTGAATCATTGATGCTCAGCATTACAGAATGGAGAAGGGTGGGAAGAGGATGAGGAAGAAGAGGAGGGGGAAAATCGCCCCAGGAGAGAGATCTGATCATATTTTAAATCCAGCCAAGCAATGGAGTAGGAAGACAAAGCCAAACAAACCGGGAAACAGATTTTTAAGCTCGAGAAGGGATCTATTGCTTTAATTTAAAATAAAACAATAACAAAATAAGACCACCCCTTCCTATTTCCTTTAAATAGAAAATTCTTCTAGTTCCTTTGAAATAGGATTTGATTTACAAAAATTTAGTTTACATGCAATCTTAAGAAACACATCAAGCTGTACTTGGGTTTAACTTATTATCTTAGTTTCTGGGGTAAAGGGATTGGATTTTCAGAGATGGTTCTAGCTATAACTTTTCTCATAGTTGTCTCTTTAGACAAGGGTAATATTGACACTGGGATATTTAATGCTAGTTATGGTCAGGTCCTGGATGAAAATGGCGCATGGACTCATCTGGTGGCCAACACCATGTTTGAGTGTACCAGGTGATCCAATAAGTCATGTACCCTTCGTGGTTTCTGTGATTTCAGTCTCTAAAATTTGGCTTCCTAATTGCTGAGGCTGTTGCCTTGTCTTTTGTCCCCTCCACCTGGAGAGAGTTCAGAAATGTCAGTTGACATTTGAAACATCTTTTTTTTTCCTACCCCTCCATCCACTGTCAAGTGTTCTCATGGCAAGAGATTAAAGCAAATCCTCCCTGGTAGAGCCTGCTTAGCTTTCAGGTCTCCACCAAGTGGGTGTTATTTCTTATGGAATATTTCTCAAGACTGGGGAAATCTGACCTTTTGTTGGCATTTTGAGTAGGAGGACCATGATTAAATCTGAGTCTTTTAGTGAGTGACTAATAAGATAGGTGTCCTCAAGTTGGTACCCATCATGTACAGCATAGAGCATTCATACTTGAGGATAGTGGACAGGATATTGTGCCTGGAGAAACAGACATCTTGGGCACTTTACCCTCAGCGTCCTTGGATGGAAGAGAATAGTTATTAGTGTGACGGACCTGATTGAAGACTTCTAGGCAACTAGATGGTTATTTTCTGTGGCTGGCTTTTATTGGCTGCTATATTTTGTCTCTGTCGTTTGTGAAGTATTCTTTTGTTGAAGGAATAATTTGGGTGACTGCAAGGATAGGCTCAACCTTCAACAGATGTTCTCATAATACTAGAAATGGAGGCAGCTCTAAGGACAATTATGAATTAGGCAAAGGTTGTTTATTGCAACGTCTGTATCCTTAGGTCCACTTGTTGACTTCCCAGGACTTTCCCCTTTTGTAGCTCTCCCAGTTTTCCTTTACATCTCTTGCTCTGGAGTCAGAGGCTTGGGTCCACATCCCAGGCCTACTACTTATGAATAGCTAATTGCTATCTCTGTGGTACCATGTATAGGACACTATATTTGAAGTCCGGGCTTTCAAATCATGCTCAAGATACTTATTAACTGTGTGACCTTGGCCAAGTGATTTATCTTCCCTCAACCTCAGTTTCCTCTCTTGTGGAATGGGGATAACTTCATGCTCATCACTCTACTGCAACACTTAGCTGATGTGCATTAATACTAGCTATTATTATAGTTTCATTGTTGTTACTAGCTGTGTGACCTTAGGTAAGTCATTTCATCCCTCTTAACTCAGTTTCCTAGAGTGTAAAGTGATGGGGTTGGACTATTGCCTCTGTCCCTTCCTTTATGTTTTCTTAAGACCTTTATTAGCACTGACCTCTCCATACACCCCACTCTTCCCTTCCCACCCCTCTTTCCAGCATGGACAATATATCTTTTATATGATTCTTTATTCTGGGCTAGACTCTATCTACTAAGTGACATAAATATGGAAATGAGTAAAAATAGCTCAAAGCCATTCCTCCGTAATATAATTATTGGGAAAAAAAATCCACCAGACCTTGTAATCCAGAATGATTTAAACTCTAAGGCTGATACTTTCAAGTTTTGGAACATAGAAGCCACTTTAATGAACATTACATTTCTTATCTATAACATGGGGTAGTAAATTGTTTTAAACTATTTCATAAGGTTTTGGATAAAGTATTGTATAATGTTGATAGCATTGTATACAAAGGCATGTCTTTTGCCATTTTTTGTATCATTTGCTTAGCACAATGCCATAGACAATTCACAAATGTTTATTTGATGAATGAATGCATGCTCACAAAAGGCATTTTAATCATCTTCATAGACCAGTAGGGGAGATGACTTTAGGTAGAAGTATCCTTTTGGTGGCCCTCAAATAATAAGGGATAGGTGGCTACTCTGCCTAATAGGGGTGAGTGACATTAACTCATTGTCAAATTTCTTCACTGTCTATTGGTAAGACTACATTCAGCCACCTGAGATGAGACTACCCTGTATATAAGGATTCTTTAGATTCTCTTTGTATCTCATTCTGATGTTTAACAGTCCTGCCTGCAAGTGCCTTTACAGCTCAAATACATCATTTGTGGGATAATTTAGAAGCATTTTCTCTTCTTCTTTCTCATAAAATCAAAACATTAGAAATGGAAGGAACCCCCAAAATGATCTAGTCCAACTTCTCTTATTTTACAGATGAGTAAATTGAGGCCCAGAGAAGTCAAGGGACACAGTGTTAGGCCCAGGTGCTCTGATTCCTAATTCCATATACTTTTGCTATACCATACTGCAAGCTCATTGGAGATGGAAAATGACTGGTCTTTTTCTTTTAATAACTCTTCTTACAATGAAGTTCATTTAAATTTCTACTTCATCCTCTCTTTTTCTAGTTAAATACTCCATCCTGTCACATTTCTCTCTAGGTTTTACATGAATACATGTAATACATGAATACATGAATCCATAGATTAATCTACTTCTATAATTAGAAAAAAATGACATCAAAGTAAAATCTCCATTGATCAAGAAGGTGGAAAATATACTTTTTTGCTTGGGATACACTTGGAGTTGGATTCAGTTAATCTTCCCACAAGTTACACCATTTTTGCTCCAACTTGCATAGCCTTCAGATATGTGAAGAATTGTTTTGAAAAATGCCCAACAATTTTCCTCTAATTAATTTAATCCCCACAGAAAAATACCCATACAGTGGTATAAGCCAGGTCATGAATATCTATACTTTTTGGAAAGAGAGTTTTGACAGGAGTCATTTTGATAGGAGTTGTTGAAAGATTGTATAGTGGAGATTCATCAGAGAGGTTTTCTATTGATCAGACTTTAGGAAGATATCTAATGAAGAGACACCTGAAGATAGGCTCAGATCTTCTGTTATTTCCTCGTTCTCATTATTTATGCAGATTATTGCTTTGTTTATTTTTTAAAGACACTTTATTAGAATATGAGATGTAGTATATTATGGTAACATGTAGTATCAGTATAATTGGTTATGTGTTGAACTTAGAATCAGGAAAATCTGAGCCCAAACCTTCCTTCTAATCCACAAAAGCCATGAGACTCTAGGAAAGTCACAATTTATTCAAACTCAGTTTCCTCTTCTGGAAAATGGGGATAATAACCTCTCTGGCTGTGAGGATCAAGCGAAACAGAAACTGGATAATATATTAGAAAGACTTGATTGAAGTGTTTATATTAGTTCTTTTATTAAAACACTAGATAAATAAACTCTTCGAACCTCTACTTACTAGCTATGTGACCATGGGTAACAAATTCTGGGTGCTTTGAGCAGCAACTTAGGACTTAATCCAAAGTCAAAGCCAGATGTCAGCCAGATGTCTTAGGGAAGGAAGGTTCCATATTGGAAATTTCTACACTGTGACAAAATGACAGTTTTTTCTCCCATTCATATATTTTTATAATAGACATGAAAATAAAATTTGAGGTTATATATAGCTTCTTTCTAGTAGAACTTGTATCTAAACAGGAACAGATTAATGAACATTAATTTTATTTTTAAAGACATAAAGAGGAGACTCGACATATTACCTTGATAACTGCCCAGTCCCTTGACTGATGGTTATTCTTTTCAGAAAATTCTATCTGAAGTCTAATCTAAATCTTCTCTAGCATATAGTTCAAAGCCATTGTCTCTGTCTGGAAGGGAATGGAAAATAATGGGTCATACCTTTCATAAGTTAAGTACATTGAGAAATTACCCCTCATCCTTTCTTCCTTAAAAATAAATAAAGTTCTTTTCATCTTCGTCTATGTCTTCTATTTTCAAGTTTAAACTATTTCTATTATTTTTCTCCGAGACTTCTGTAAGCTCTAAGTAACATTCCTTTGCTATAGTAATGAGCAACAAGTTTTAGGGTTATTGTTTTTCTATTTTATTCTATTGTCTTATTTAGTATTCTATTTTATTCCATTACTGTAATATTTTATTTTATTATTTTATTTAATATTCCATTATTTTATTCTACTGCTCATCTGAATGGATGTATTGTCCTATAAATTAACTTTCTGTTGGAAAAGTGACCAAGAGCTCTCATAGCCTTAGGACAGTAGATCAGTGGGTATGTTGGTATAATGGAAAGTTCTCATATGAAATAATACAGAACAAAGTGGCAAAAACAGGAGAGCAGTTTATGCAATAACTGTATTAATATGAAGGAAAACAGTATTGGCAGCCTTCGGAGCTCCTATTGATGTGACTTCTGAGGACTACTGATAAAGACTGTCTTCTCTGTAAGGACAGGTAGTAAACTAAAGGTAAGGTAAGGAATCATGTACATGTTGGCAAACACAATCAATAGCTTGCTTTGTGTTGTTTAGTTATAACTCTTTATGTGATGGAAGACTCATGGACAAGGGTTGTTACTGGAAAGTAAGTGATATTAAAAAATCGCTGATAAAATATCATTATTTTTTAATGCAGAAGGAGGCATTGGATGTAGTGTTAGAAGGCTTACGTCCTAGCCCCTTCTCTACCACTGAAAAGCTATGTCACCTCGGGCAATACTTAGATTTCAGTATCCTCATCGATGAGATGGGCAAAATACCATTTGGACTGTCTATCTCGTTGTTCAGTCATATCCAGCTCTTAATGACCCCATGGACTATAATGTCCATGATACCAGAGTAGTTTGCCATTTCCTTCTCAAGCTAATTTTGTAAATGAGGAAGCTGAGCAAACAGGGTTAAATGACTTGCCTAGGGTCATACAGCTAATCAGTATCCAAAGTCACATTTGAACTCAGATCTTCCTGACTCCAGGCCCAGTGCTCTATCCACTGAGTCACCTAGTTACCTCACTACTACCTTTCAGGGTTACTATAAATAGAAAACTATGTTACAGCTGCCAAATTTGCTTTTGCCTCTCTCTGTCATTATTTCATGAAAAGGGGTATACTTTAAGCAACTGATTCATGATTACCTGTTATGACTATTTCAGCCTATTATGTCATAGTCACTCAATGGTATAATCCCTATTCATTATATAACATCTTCCACAAATAAGTCAAATAAGAATGGTAGCATTTCCCTAAAAAGTTGCAAAATAATCTTTTCTCTGTTTTTTTTTCTTTTTACTCTGCTATGGATTTTCAGGAACCTGGTCTAATAGTGTCTCCAGTGTGCTTGTATTTATGTTACCTTTCACGCATCCATGGGCAGTAACCATGGCCTTTCAGGGTTTGAAACGATGTTAGAAAAACCAGGTGACCTTCAAACGCTACATTAGTGGGATGTTTTGCTTCTTCAACTTCACGGTTTTAGTTAAATACTAGGTCACAGACAGAAGGGTTTTCTTTCATTATGAAATGAAATAGAAAAATAGGCCATGGTTGGGAAGGAAGCTTCTGCTTCTTAGTGTACCAGGGGCTCTGTCAGAGCTGCCTTGGGGAGAACAAGAATCTTTGAGAAGGAAAGCATCATTTGTAACCATTAGTATAAGTTTGATTAACTACCTGTCCATGGGTTTCACTTAGCCCAAGGATGAAAGTTGATGGGACTGCTCTCAGACTTAACTGGCAATAGGGCAATGGCCAGAAATTCCCAGAATCACGGAGTTGGAAGAGACTATATGGTTCAAGAGTCTCTTCCAAAATGAGATAGACAAGGAGTCATCCATGCGGTATCTAAAGACCTCTAGTGAAAGGATGCCTACTACCCTCTGGAGCAAACTCCCTCTGGAGTCCATTTTTTTGCTCACTCATCCATTCAGCAAGCATTTATTCCTCCAATAAAAGGGAATCCATTGCTACTCAAGGCAACCCATTTTCCTGGTGTATAGCTCCTCTTGTTCTTAGGAAGGTTTTTCCTTTACTTTTCCCTTCTTCCTTTGACATCAAGTCAAAATGTTCCTTTTTCCAACTTTTACCCCTGGGTCCTAGCTCTTCCATCTGAGGTCAAGGAGAAATCAGATACATCTTCCACATGACAGACATTCAGCTACTTGAAGTTAGCTAGTCATCATGAGCCCCCTAAACCTCTTCTTTTCAGGGCAAATATCACCATTTTCTTCAACAGGTACCCATAGGATATGGTCATTGTTGCTTTAGATGAACATCGATGGGGCAGGTTTTCATTAATACTCCACTTTTGGAAAGCTTCCTTTAACTTCCCAAAGTCCATATTCATTGCTTTTCACATGTTTTTTTTTCATAAATATCTCCCTCTGCAAGACATAGGACACATACTATGATCTCAAAATCATATCCCAAAGTGATTGAGTTACTTGTCAAAGTTCTGAAAGTGTTGAAAACTACCTATCAATTGTCTTGAATTTTACAGCATACTTCTTTTTTCTCAAAAAGATCATATCCACTTTTTAAAAAATGAAGATTAAAAATGAGTTTCCTTAAAATCTTTTGTTTTTGCACTCTCTGTCCCCCAGTTCCTAAATTAAACCCTCTTCTATACCATGGAACATGAGATAAACAAAAATCCCTGACCACATCTAATGATAAATATCATATTCTGCCCGTCTCTGGACTGACAGGGCATCTTTTTTTTTTTTAAAAAGAACCATTTAAAAATGTTCAGAATGAATATTCTTTTTCGTGGTTTATCATTTATATTATAGTCAGTGTGCATATATATGTATACAAATGTATATACACACATATAAATACATATATGTATTTATACATATGCACCGCTTTCTACTTTCTGCATCACTTCAATTATTTCCATGCTTCTCTCTCTGAATTCTGCATCCATATATTTTATGCCAAAATACTGTTATATAACATTAATATACCATTATGTGCTTAATCACTCCTAAAATGATGGGAAATACTTTATTTTCAACCCATTATTAGCACAATCCAAAATGCTGCTATGCATTAGCATTTGGCAGATCTTTGTCTCTGTCTTTGATATCCTTGTATCCCCTATGTATTTATCCAAAGTAGTCTCTCCCTAGGTTTTCCACATACTGCAAAACATCCTGGTAAAGCTTTGGGGAACAGGCATTATCCTGTAGGCCTCCTGTTGGGAAGGGACAGCTCAGATTGAGGAAGGTATCATGATGAATATTCTTCCATAATCCTGGCATCCGATTGTTCTACAGGCTAAAGGATTTGGTGACATACTGTAGACTGGGAGAATAAGATGCTGCCTTTCTGGACGAGGGAGATAACTAGAAGATCATTAATGTCTACCCTTTTAGACTTTGTCTCTGAACAGTATGGATCTGCAGTGAAGTGGAAGAAACACTCAATGTTGTATCAAAGGCTCTGACTTCAAATATTGGCTCCCCAATGATGTGACCTTGAGGAAGTCACAGCATCTCTAGCCATCAATTTCCTCATCTGCGGAAGGAGGCAGTTGGATAGGATGACCTTTGAGGGCCTACACATTGATAAATCTAAGATTCTGTGACAGTCAGTCAGTGGTTTGAAGTGAAACCCAAGGAGATAGCACCTAAGATTGTGCCCCTATGCATTAGGAAGCCCGCGTTGAATAGAAGTCTGAAGTCTGTGGCATCATGAAGGGTGAGCAGTGCTCTTGGACCTGGGTTCAAATCCCAGCTCATTCTTTTTTGGTGTTTTGACCTTTCAGCTTAGTTTTTTTCATCTCTAAGATAGAGATAATCACACCTGTAGCACTTTCTTAACAGGGCTGTTATAGGGATCAAATGAGATCCAGCAGGCAGAACAGACACGTGCGAAGATGGTTGACTTCAGAGTCCAAGAATCCGAGTTCAGTTTCTGACTTTTCCATTTACCTCTTGGATGACTTCAATCCTCAGTATTCTCAGCTAGAACATGAAGGGGTCACTCTAGACAACCTTTATGGGTCACTTCTAGCTCTAATGCTGTGCTCCCGTGAATTGTTTCAGTGCCCCATGATTTAATCTTTCTTTTTTCTTTATCTTTACCCTTTTGCCTCATCGCTTTTAAAAATAGAAAATTACCTGGATAAATAAAGGCAGAAATTTCCAAGTAACTAAATAACTTTCTTCCCCAAAGAATTTCTCATAAAACTCCTTTTTTTGTATAAAGACTGAAAATCTATCTTTTCTGATATTAAGTGATTAGAATCTCTCGCATTCTAAGCTTAGAGTAGGCAGTTTCAGCCCAGAAACTAGCAATGGAATGAGAAATAAAATATCTGCAAAAATGATTTGAGAAGGTCCAATGGACTGCCATGAACTGGGCCAGCTCTGAGTGAGAAACAAAAATATACAGTCTAGCTCTGTAACCTCAAGTGTCATTGGGGATCTTAAAGGATGCTGTAAAAAGTTCCACTCATTAATGTGAGTTGACTCTGATTGAAAGAATGAATACATGGCACCCAGGGCTTTGGAGAGGCATGAGTTGTTAAACAAAAACATGAGAAAGAGGAAAAATAAGAGAGGAGAAGAGAGGAGAGGAGAGGAGAGAAGTAGGAGGAAGAGGGAGTGAGGGAGAGGGAAAGGGGGAGAGGGAAAAGGACTGGGAAAGGGAGAATCTGGGAGCATTTAAATTTTGCTGGCTGCTCTTCTATTCACAATGGTTTGTCACTGCCATCCTACCTGTCCCAGGCACCTTTATCTGGGGAAATGCTTCTGAGTAAAGTCGTTTACACAGGGGCTGCTGGCCCTGTTTGTGTCTCTGCTCCATTGATTAAAACTCTTCCATCATCAGGGCTTGGAGCATTCTTGTAAAACAGTGTGTTCTGTCCTTAACTTGGCTTCTGTCTCTGCTTTGAAGTGGTGGGGTATGGGTATGAGAAATGTCAGCATAAATCAGTTCTTCAGGACTCTGGTGCAGAAGGTGGATGGCATCAAGACAAAAAAGACCAAATCAAGAGTCTGGAAGTGAATGATTTAGTCCAACTCCAGCACTATGTGACCTTGGATGAGTAACTTCCCTCCTGTGGGACTGGTCCACACTTGTAAAATGAGTTGACTAGATGGTTGGGCTGGATCACCTGTGAGGTTTTCACAGTCTACAATTCTAAGATGAATTTTCTATAAAATTGCTTTCTGCAAGACAACTGCAATTTTTTTTAAATTATTGGAATTAAACACTTTATACTGTCTATTCCTATGGGAAATTCTCTCCTTTCCTGGGTTCTTGTGACAACCATTGCTCCAGGTCTTCCTACCTCTGTGCCTGTTCCCCACTCTCTGTGATGAATTATTCTTATGTCTCAGCCTCTATGTATTGGTTTATTCCACATTTCTTTCTGAAATCTCTTCTCTTTCTCTCCTCTCTCTCGATGACTTTGTAAGCTACCATGAGTATCATCTCCATGCCTATGACACTAAATCCAAGCAAACAGCTGAAAGATCTCCTGCTTCTTGTGACAGCCATTGCTTCCGCCTACACCACCAGCTGCCTATTGTACCTTTTCAGTTGGATGCCTCAAGCTCAGCCTATCCAAAGCAGAACTTACTCTCTTTCATCTTTCCCTCAATAAACAAGAGTCTTCCAAGCATTCTGTTACTGCTGTCCCCCTGAAATTACTTTGCCTATGTCTTGTATTCATTTATTAAGCATACGTCATAGCTATCCTACGCTATTCTATATCAAGTTATGCTATGATATCTTATATCATATATTTTATTATTTATTTTGTTACTACCATTTCTATCCTCAAGTAGAATATAAACTTTGGGAGAACAGGTGGTTTGATTTTCTTCATATCCCTGGGGATTAGCCTACTTACAGGGCTGGGAATCCTGGGATCTTTGAGTCCATGTGTGACCTTCTAGGTCCTTGGGTGCAGCCTTTTGACTGGCCAAGTTTTATAGAACAGATCTTTTTTATGAAAGGGATTTATTCTGTAAAGTTTGGATTCAGTCAAAGGGCTGTGCTGGAGGACCTAGAGGGCCATATGTGGCCTTGAGGCCCCACCCCTGGTCTGGGTGAATGTAGTGGAAGCAGGAGAGGGCAGTGTGAGAGCAGAGAACTAATAGTTGTGCAATCTGCGGACCACAAGGAGAAGTGAAGTCAAATGAGTCTGGAAAGAGGGGTCAAAACCAAACTGGAGAGGACCTGAAATGTCAGCCTTGGAAAATCATGTTTTGTTTTTCTTTTCCTTAGAGGTAATCAAAAACTATTGAAAGGTTTTTAAGATGGCAAGTGACATAGACCAGTGTCTCAGGAAGGTTATGTTGACAAGTGAGTGAAGGGTGGGTCAGAGAAGGGAGAGAGAGGAGGAAGGAAAATCAATCAGGAGGCAATTCAGAAATAATATTGACACTGTATGCAGAGGCCTGAGATGGTTATCTCAACTTAGCCATGAAATTGTTTCCATGGAGGTGGCAGTTGAATGCTTTCTGAGTTTCTGTTTTCTTTTCCCTTTTTTCTGCCTTTCTCAGATAGTCAGTAGGCCAAGTCTAGCCACTCTCCACCTTCAGTCTCAGCCCCACTCTACCAGGCAGGCAGTGGAAGCTGGCTACTATGCTGTTGATTTTAGAAACATCTCCAGGAAGAATTCCCTAGCCTGTGACAGAGATGAGGCCAGGAAATCCTGGCCCTCCACTGGTTCTGTGACCTTTCTCCTCAGTAAGCTATGCTCCAAGTCTGGCTTCTAGCTCTAGCTGGGGACAGCATTTTTGCTCAATTATAAATGAACCACCATATGTATTTCCTGTGTGCTGGCATGAACTTAGACCTAATAAATAGCATTGCATTCAGAGGATGGCTAAAGATCATGAAGCATTTTTTTTTCCATCAACCTCTCTGGTTCTACAACAGGCAAGGCATCACCCAAATTGGGACCACTAGAATCATGTGGATACTGTGGTGTATTTTCCCTTTGGGTGATATTCAGTATAAGAAATTAAATACCAAATTTGTATTCTGGAGAAAAACATGGAGGGGAAAGGAGAGCAACTAATTGCAAAAAAAAAAAAAATGTAAGGAAACAGATCGAAAAACATAGAGACTTGGCACAGCCTTTAAAATTGTCGATTACTCTCTTCTCCCAGATACTCTGTCCTCTGTAGGCTTTTGTGACGTTGCTCTATCCAGTTTGTATTCCTGGTCCCTCCTACTTAGTCACTTTTTCCTTGTCCTCAGCTCACTCCAAAGGACCATGGGTATTCCTCAAGGCTCTGTCCCAGGCTGTCTTCTCTTTTCCCTGTTTACTATTTTAATTGTTGATCTAATTAGATGCCATGAGGCTCAGACATTATCTCTCCGTGGATGATTCCCCAGATTTCCAGCCTTGATCCTTCTCCTGAGCTCCACTTCCACTCATCAACTGCCATTTGGAGCCTTTGAATTGGATGTCCCACATGTATTTCAAACACAACACATTCAAAACAGAACTTTCCATCCCCACCCCAAACTCCCACCACCCCAGTCACCAGCTGTCTGTGGAACAACAGGAAGGAATGAAGAATGTCTCTATTTTCCATAT
Source organism: Potorous gilbertii (assembly GCA_028658325.1). Lineage (NCBI taxonomy): Eukaryota > Metazoa > Chordata > Mammalia > Diprotodontia > Potoroidae > Potorous > Potorous gilbertii. Next base: position 20,915,666 of record CM053770.1, on the reverse strand, counting down.
CTTTCACATCCGTTCTGTTCCTTGTACAGTCATACAGTCTGTATCGTCATTTATTCCACCAATCTGGAGAGTCCTATGCAAAATGTTCTGCCTCAGAAACTTAGGTTTTGAGTATTTTGTATTAGCACAATAGAACATAAACTTCTGGAGGGGGCACCGGTTGGTTGTTTGCTCTTTGTACACTTGGAACAGTTCATTGGATGTAGTACATGGTTAATCGATACCTGTAGTGGAATTTTGGATTAAACGTGGATATGTGGCTAAAAATGCCCAAACTATTTGATCTACTTTGAAAAAAAAAATGAAATTGCTGTAACCTCTTTTTCTCTGTTCATGCACTCACATCCATCTTTTGGTATAAACATGTACAAAGGGGTTCAAATAATAGATATATTTGGACTGCTCAGATCCTTGTTCTATGCTTTTTGCCCAAGCAAGGAAGAACGATGTCTGAAGCAGTCGCTATTATCAGCCGAGAAAAGGCTACATTTATAAGTGTGAATCATTGCCTTTCTCCTTCTCATTTTATTCCACTTAGCTTGTCCCTGTCTTTTCTCCGCTCCTTTGTGATAGACCCAGCTGCCAAGAAGGGCACACGATTTGCTGCCAGAATGACTTAGCATCCACCAGACCCTGACGGAAGCTCTTGAATCCACTCCCAAGTTCAGTTGGTTGTCTCGACTGGCACTTTGTTACCGTGGGTTAGAGTGGATATCACATTTCTAATGGATTAGCTGACTACTGGGAAAGCAGAAGGGTTTTTAGAGTCTCTTAACTTCTAAATGCAGCACATAAATGCAGTTCTATGAATATTTAATTTGAGTGCAAGACCTGAAGTTCTCTGCAATTAGTTTAACTGTTGCTTTCGGGAGGAGGGTGGGAGGGGAAAGAGAGAGACAGGGAGGGAGAGAGAGAGAGAGAGAGAGAGAGAGAGAGAGAGAGAGAGAGAGAGAGAGAGAGAGAGAGAGAGACAAAGACAGAGACAGACAGAGAGACACAGATAGAAAGAGGGAGATAGCAAATTGAACATTGCCTAAACATCGCAGGTATACATGGTACACCCGTTGCTTTCCCTGGCATCCGAACTCTGCAGGAGCTTGGTCCTGACTACAGTTTTGTCTGCACTCTACATTTGTACTGTATCTAGCATGTGTCTTGTCTCTTGGCCACCAGAGGCCAAGCTTGCAGGGACAAGAGCTCCTGTGTTTGCGGCCATCTGCCACCTGTACCGTCTCCCCGGTGGATGCTGACAGTGTGTGCAGGACACTAGGACTGGTCTGACGGACTAACAATCTGTGCTGGAGAATTTGTTTGCCAGTCTGGATTATAATCTTATGTGTTTATTATTATTTTTATTGATTTGCCCAGAGAAACTTGAAACTCCCTAACTGAAATTCTGTGAGCTGTAAATACATAAGAGAGTGAATGGTTGCTGAATATCCAAAAATCTGGGCTTTGGTCTTACCTCTGGTAGTCATTTATTATGTGACCTTGGGAAAGAGATTTAACTTTCTGGTGCCTTATTCTCTAAAATTATTGAGCTAGAAAATGTCTAAGATTCTTTCTATGTTTAAAATTCAAGGATTTGGCTTGTATGTTTAAATACAACATGCTCTCCAAATGGAAGACAGAATCAAAACATTATTCGACACCAGAAAGTCAAATCCATCATAGCAACAAAAATCTACACACAGTCACAATGCAGAAGACAACACTATCCCCAAGGCTTCTTCCTGCCAGACTTCCCATAAACCAGCTCCCTTAAACAAAATCACAAACCATCTCTCACACTCACACTAGCCAGCAGCCTGCATCCTTCCTAGCTCTGACTGCCCTCATGACTAACTTCCTCTCAATTCTGCTCTAGCTCCACTTCTTCCTGCTCCACCCCTTCTTGTTCCCTGTGACTTAGATTCACGTGATTCAGGCTTCCATGGCCCTACTGGGTCACATGAGGCAATTATTAATGGATGGGAAAGATCTTCCATTATGAAGCAAAATTATATTAACAATAAGCAAAAGTGCATTATCAACACACCTGGCTCTTAAGTGTCGAAAGTGGAGTTGATCCTAGATCTTTTTGACTCTATATCTAACACTCTTTTTACTGTGCCATGCTACTTCTCTTTATCATATATATGGTACTATACTATCTGAAAAGATAGTACAGACTTTGGAATGTGCAGGGCAATATTTAATATATAAATATGCAAAAATATGTTAACTCTAAGTGTCTCTCTCCATACTGCTGCTATTCTGGTGCTGGAGTTGCTATCTCTGTATGTGATTAAAAATAAAGTCTTTTCTTGGTCAGTGGTTGTACTGGGCCCCCTCCCGCTGCTCTGGTCTCCATTTATGCTATTTCCATTTCAGTCCATAGTCTTCTGGACTTCCTTTCTTCAAATCTACCCCTCACTTTCTTATCCCTGCCAGACAGTGCAGTTAACCTATTGTTATTTTCCAGAAGCTCAAGGTTCATCATATGACATTTGATTGGGTTTTTTTGATTCTCTGTTTGGTGGATGGTAGATGGCCCTTTCTTCCTCCTACAAGTCCTTTTTTCTCCTGATATTCATTCCAAAGCTAAGGAAAAAAAGCCCTGAGGGCACCATGATCTACTGTCTCTCACCTTAGCTATCCATCCTCCTTGGGGATTAATGGATTCAGGTATAGTTAAAAGGCTGGCGGCAAGAGGATTTTGGGGGCTCAGGGAACAGTGAAGAGAAATTGGTGGGAATGGAAAAAATGCAAAAGAGAAGAATCAGGCTGTCAGACTAGAAGAGGAAGGAGAAGATGTAAGCAATTAACAGGGATGAGAAGTGAGGAATGTGTGTGAGTGAGTGTGTGTGTGTGTGTGTGTGTATGTGTTATGTGTGTGTTCCTGTCTGTGTGTGCCTATACATGTGTAGATCTAGGTGAGGGAAAGGAAACTGAAGCATATTGGTGAAAAATGAAAAGAATGGAGAAGAGGAGGAAATGCCCTGTTAAGAAAAGGTAGAAATAAGAGCATCCAGAAATAGAGCAAAAAGAATGAAAATTGAATGAAGGAAAAGGGAAGTAACAGAAAAAGTATGCTAGGCAAAACTTCCCTTCACTAGTATGTTTTGATATTGTATTAAAAAGACAAGTTAATGGAGGGGAGAGAAGGCTCCTGAGGCAGGAGGCTGCCCTTCCCCACCCCTCACCCCCACCTTTAAATCCTACCTCGTTCATTTAGTGCCAAAGTCATCCTCATGGTCTGACCATGTTACCCTGTCCCTAGTCAATACCAGGTGTTCCCTTGTTTCTCTATGAACAAATGTTGTTAAATCCCCTCACAGCTTGTCTCCATCTTACCTTTCCAGCCTTCTTACACTTTGCCTTCATCCATTTATTCTGTGTTTCAGTGACTTTGACTTCTTTGCTATCACTCACACAGGACAGTCTCATCTCGTGATCTATGCCTTTCATTGGCTGGCCCATATTCTTGATATATTCTTCCTCGAGGACCCTGTCTTCCTTGGCTTCTCAGCTCCAGTATGACTTCCAATATTTTCCTGCTTACTCCTGTCCCCTGCCCTCTCCCTACTGCCTTCTCCTCTGGTTACCTTCCATTTATACTGTACCTATCTTGAATGTACACAGTTGATAGCATATTATCTCCTCCATTAGAATATAAACTCATATAGCAGGGATCATTTTTTCATTTTAAAAATATTTTAATTTATGAAATCAAACAAACATTTCCTTAATATAGTACAATAAAAAAAAGATGATTGTACATGAACCTTCAAATCTGCTATGTACAACTTGCTATCCCTTTGAAATATACAACAAAATTATTGTAGATATTTTTTTCTTCCCTTGCCCTCTGCCCTATAGAGATGTCTACCATTAGACATGTGTCCTTTATAATTAATTTGGGTATGTATAATAGAAAAATGCATTATTTACCTTATACATTATATAACTTATTTACCAAAATTCTTCTTCAAACAGTATTACTATTACTGTATACAGTGTTTTCCTGGTTCTGCTCATTTCATCTTCATTATTTTGTACAAGTTTTTCTATGTTTTTTATAAAATCATTGAGCTCCTCATTTTTGCCTTTATTATCTCTAGTGCTGTGCCTGGCATGCTGTAGGTACTTAATAAATGCATGCTTATTGACTATATGAGTCTGATCCAACTACTTAACCAGAACTGTCATTTCCTCAGCTGCAAAATGAGATTAACAACAGCTCCTGCCTTCCAGAGTTAATGTATAGATCAAAAGAGATAATACAGGTAAAGGGTTTTGTAGATCTTCAAGTGCTATGGCAATGTCAGATTTTATTCCTCCATCTGACAATTTCAGTGACATGATAAAATATTTGCTGCTATAAATATGTTCAGGATGTGAAAGCAGCAAGCCCTGGTGGAAGGAAGTCAGGACAGTGAGAGTTTGGTCCAAGGTCTGCCACTAACTAACTGTGTGGTCTTGAGAGAGGGGTGATGAGTCTCAGAGCCATGGTTTTCTCCATCAGAAAATGAGAAAGTTGAATAAGCTGATCTCCAAGTTCTTTTTCAGCTTGAAAACTATGATTCATGGTGCTGGGTGCTCAGCACTTTGGGGAGTACATAAAACTAGATTTGTTTTCCCTCTAGAAACTTATAATCTTTTTTATGGAGGGTGGTCATCTGTAGAGAGAAATTGGAAGAAATAGAAGAGCAAGCACTCATGTGTGAATTTAACAGTTAGACTTTAAACAGTCTGGGGAATCAGACAAGAGGAAGAGTCTCGTAAAACTCAGGAAGACAGCCGAGGAGTCAGAACAGAGTTGGCGCTCTGATATTAGAGTTGGGTTCTGGTTGGCAGACACTCTGTGAGAAGACAGAGTGGAGAGGTATTTGGCAAGATCAGAGACAGAGAGGACTGAGGGAGAACTTAGGAAAGATTACTGAGACGAGAGTGTGAAAAAAACAAATAAACAAACGAAAAATCGAGCTGCCTTGGGAGAGAGCTCCTTAACTATCTGAAGGCAATGAAAAATCCTCTTGCCATTTTCCCTCAGAGGCTTTCCTCATTGATATTGAACTTTTTGAGGTCAGACAGGTTTTGCTGTTGTTTGCATGATTGGAAAAGTTTTAAATGAATGCCCTGAAGAAACAGTGCAGCCTTCCATTCTACTACTCATTTCCACTTTCATCCATTGCCTCATTTTCAGTTTTCCTAATTGTTCCCATTGAATAACTTGCTGTCTTTTTTTGAGGGTGGCTAGTTGATGCAGTGGCTACAGTGCAGGGCCCAAAGTCAGGAAGACTCATTTTCCTGAGTTCAAATCTGGCCTCAGACATTTCCTTGCTATATGACCGTGGGCAAGTCACTTAACCCCATTTGTCTCCTCTGTAAAAAGACCTCAAGTGGCAAACCACTCTATTGTCTTTGCCAAGAAAATCCCAAATGGGGTCACAAAGAGTTGGACATGACTGAACAAGAAGTCTTATTTAAATCTCCTTTTGAAATATATTTTTTCTCTCCTTCCATCATTAATCTTGTGAATAAATGTTCTAATGTATTCATCATGCCCCATGTTAACAATTTTATATAATTTATACCATCACCATCTGCTATCTTGAGCTGGTGAATTCTAGAAAATATCATGGGTAGCAATTTGTAGGAAAGTCTACACTAATTAAAGTCGTGTCTTTCTTTCACAAGTCACACTCTCCACAATGAACCAGAAGAGTGTCTATGAGAGCATCTGTAAAGGAGTATGTTCTTTTAGGGAGGGAGGCATCTGTTTTCCATATACCTCTAAAAACTTGAATGGGTTATTTTTAACCTAGTATCTTATTTGTATAAAAAACGTTTTAGAGGATAAATGTGATATGGAAATATACCCTCTATCTACAACTTGCCCCACATTGAAAAAGTGTAAGTTGTTCTATGAGTAAAATGAAAAGACTGACTTGGCATGTGACAAGATTAAGAGATTTTGGACAGTTCAAGTACTCCACTTGTATATCTTTTTATATTGAAAGAAAATAATGAAGGGTAATGGAAAAGACCTTAAAGGCTATTGATTCCAATCCCTCCATTTTAGAAACTGGGAAACTGAGGCTCAGAAAGTTTTAATGACTTGAATCAGTAGGGTGGGACAACGGATAGAGCAGTGGAAGTGGATTCAGAAAGACTTGAGTTCAAGTTCGGCCATACACTCTTATTAGCTATGTTACTAGAAAATTCATTTAACTTCTGACTCATTTTTTCATTTGCAAAATAGTAGCCATAATAGAATCTACTTCTCAGTTTGTGCTGAGAATGAAATGAGATATTATTTGTAAAACTCTTTGCAAACCTTTAAGCACTATATGAATACTGGCTATTGTTGTCCAAGGTCATATAGATGGCCAATGCTAGGACTTGGGTTTGCATGTGGACTCTGGAGGATGGGCTGATGCAAGAATATGAGCACAAATTCCACAGGATGGACAGGCCCTGGCACGTTGTACCTGGGTCATGGGAGGTAATGGTCACTTGGAGGAAATCACTTTCATTTAAGTAAGAGACATCATAAAAGTGCTGTTTCTTTAGTTGACTCACCTCTGTGGAATTTGGGCTCCCTTTCTGTGTCTCCATTTTGTCTTCAGTGGGGTTTTCTTGTGGAGCACTTCAGGCAGTCATTCAGTAATCACTTGTTTATTAGCTACTATTACTCAGCAGGGCAGATTTGTCACACAGTGGATAGAATGTTGTGCCTGGAGTCAGGAAGATTCTTCTTGAGTTCAACTCTGACATCAGACATTTACTATCTGTGTGAGCTTTGCCAAGTCACTTAACCCTGTGCACCTCAGTTTCCTCATCTGCAAAATGAGCTGGAGAAAGAAATGGTAAACTGCTCTAGTATCTTGACCAAGAAAACTCCAAGCAGGGTCACGAAGAGTTGGACGTGACCGAAATGACTGAACAACAATGATATTACTCAGCATTTCACTCAGAGCTTTAGAAGATACAGAAATAAAGGGGGTTGGTTTTCTTCTCTCCCTAAGGATCTTATGTTCTAGTTAGGAAGGCAAGATGAAAGTATGAAACATTTAGATAACAATGTAGAACCATGTATTTTGTTCCATACTGCATCCCAGTGTCCAATAAAGTGTCTGGCTATCAATCAATCAATAAACATATTTTAAGAGCCCACTGTGTGCTAGGAATACACAGCCAAGGATAAAAAGATAGGAATGATACATTCCCATGTGCTTAATGAGTCCTTGTTGATTGATTGTTTTAGAGACCAAATCTTAAATTATTAAATTCTGTTTGGCTGACAACCTGTCTCAATAATCTAGAGTAGTGAAAAGCACACAGTCTTTGGAGTCAGAGGGCATGGGTTCAAATTCCATTTTTTATACTTATTGTTTGTGAACTTGGGCAAATGCTTTAAATTCCCTGGGATTCCATTACATGATGTGTAAAATGTAAAGGTCATTTCTATCCCTTTTAATGAGAGATCTATGATCCCATGATGCTGTCTATGAAGCCTGTTTACGTGCAAGACATCAACCTGCTTTGCTGACACTGATCAGTCAAGAAGTAGGGGACCTGAAGAGAGAAAAGAGAAGGAGAAGTTTCCTTGATTAGTTAGTATTTGAACAGATACTTGAAAGATGCTTAAGAGATACATTGGTTATGGGGGGAAAGTTTTCCCAAGGACAGTGAGTGTCTTTCAACTCTTTCCATTGATGACTGTTCCTTCTCCAACTTCTCCCCCCACCCCAATTCACAAGGCATACCCTTGTTTCCTTCTTCCACTTTCAGACCACTTCTCCACCATCATTCTTCAATGACCTTTCTTTAGAGAGTCATATTCTCTTCCAATATTATGCTACTTTTCCTCCTTGTTAGTATCATGAATGCATCAACCTTCCAAACTCTCCAAATTGTCTCAGTGACTTCAATACCTAATATAATCTTTTTCTCTACTCCACCATTCAATATCCTTGGGCCATTCAATACTTATATTAATGAACCTTCTAACCACCTGAACACAAACATGTCATCTTTCTCACTTATAATAACTAATCCTCCATTTCACATACACACAGATATAATTACATCTTAGAATCCACCATCTCTCCGAATGGAAACTCTGACTAACGTTTCCAACCACTGCATCTTGCCTGCTATTTCCTTCACACAAGTCTACCTTTTGCCTTTATCATAAGCCTGTTGGCTCACTGGTTTTTATTTTGATCTTGATTTCTTTTTTTGTGTGTGTCTGTATCACCCATGCCTATTACAATAACTGTCATGAAGTAGGAATTAAATAAGTGTTTGTTGATTGATTGTTTGTTTGACTTATCCCTAGTTTCCCTATTTTGGCTTCACTTGCCTCCATTCTCAGTCTTACCTAAACTTTGGGTCTTTGCACACAGTTGCCAGTCAATAAGTGCTGAAATGCATATAAAATAACTAGAGAACAATTATAAAGTCATTTAATTACCAACATTCAACTATAAGCACTTAATTCGTAAGTTCCCAATTAAAGAAAGCTGCCATTTCTTTGTTAATTTTCCCATAGGGATAACACTTGGTTCTCATTGTGGTTTTTCTCCAGTCTCTACCCTTAGTTTTCTTTTTTTTTTAAATTCTTCTTTTACATGGTGTTCCTTAGACTGGTCATCCAGGATCATGACTAAAAATATCATACTGTTTTTATGTGGATTTTTCCAAATGTACTTATTCATTTCATTTTCCCATCATTCCATTGTCTTGCCTGTCTTCCTGTCCTATTGCTATGATACCTCTCTTTCTTCTACCATCCTATAGTACTAACTTTCTGTATTATCAGAACTAAATCTGGAAATTCAAAGTTCTTAGAGGGGCCAGAATAACCCATAGGGGGTGGGGTGGGGTGAGGTGGGTACAGCCTCGGCCTAGGCACAGTGACAACCTAGGAATTCTGATTTCTAGGCAACTAGCCTATACTTGCTCTGGTTCTGAGTATCCCCTCTGTGCCATTTAACTACAGACAACCTCACAATTATTTGTATGTGTCCTTTATCACCAACCAGATGTGGAGTTCTTTAAGTTAGCCTCTTTTGCTCATTTTTTCAAATAAGCACATTACTTTAGCACAGCATCCTCCATGTGGTATTGTGGATGCTCAGCAAGTATTTTCTGTCTCCTCGATAAAGGGATATATGTTGTATAGAAGTGAAAGACAATGCAGTGTCAGTGTTGAGGAGATATATTGGAGGAAAAGGGGTAAGAGTAAGATGTTTGGGGGTATATTTACTATGTAGTGGGGCTTTGGACTAGATGGTCCCTGAGGTTAGTTCCCCCTCTCCAGTTCTTTGACTGGACTTGTGATTTCATTGATCTAGAGAACTCTCCAGTAAGAAAAATTCTTTTACCCTTGCAGGCAAAAATTTCCATCTTAGATAACTAGTACAATGAGAGCTGAAATGACATATTTGCTCAGGGTCACATAGCTAGTAGACATCAGAGGTCATACTTGAATACAGGTGTTCCTAGCTCCGAAGCTGCCTCTTTACCCAGCCCTTCATAGAGTAGTAAGAGCTAACATTTACGGAACTCTTTAAGGTTTGCTGAAAACATTGATCCTCCTCGTAACCGTGGGGAGTGTATTACTTTCATTACTATAAGTGTTATTCTTTATAACTGGGTTATATTATTCCTTTCATTTTATAGGGAAACAGAAGAACAATCAATAAACTGGCATTTGTCAGATATTTCCTGTTCCATGTACTGTTCCAGACTATGGACAAAAGGAACCTGCCTTCAAGGAACTTGCCATCTAGTCCTCCCCTCCCCTCCTATCTCCTTTCTTCTGCTCTTTTCTCCTCTCCCTCTATACTCTTTCATTTTGTAAACTCCCCAGCTCCCATGGATTTAATTGTCATTTCTAATACAGATGATCCTCAGACCTATTTATCTAGCTCTAATCACTCTCTTGACCACCAGCTTCTCCCTCCTACCTTTCAAGAATTTTGCACTTTGCTCCTCCTTACTAACCCCCCAGGGACACTGACATCCTTTCTATTCCTCCCACAAGGCATGTCCCATGGAAAGAAAGGGAAGAGAAAGAAATGGAAGGGAATAAGCATTTATAGCATGTCTATTTTGTGTTAGTCTCTATTTTGAGTATTTTACAAATCATATCTTATTTGATTCTCACAACAGAACTATGAAGTAGGTGCTGTTATCCTTATTCAACAATTAAACAAAACAGAGGCAAACACAAATAAAATATTTGCTCAGGATCACACAACTATTAGTCTGAGACTGGATTTGAACTTTCTGGTTCCAGTCCTAGTCCCCTAGGATCTTTAGACATTTTAAACTCAACATAACTGGATTCATTATCACACACAGAAGCCACCTCACCCCCTGAAGATTTGAGGGTACCTCCATCATACCAGTTATCTCAACCTAAATGTCATCCTTGACTCTTCACTCTTTCCCATTGTTTCAGCCCCTTGTCCAATCTTCTGCCAAGTTTGTACAATTTTGCCTTGATAATATTATTTTATACAAACTCTCTTCTCTCCTCTAATACTGCCTGGTATATGGCCTTATCACATCATGACTGGACAATTGCAACAGCCTGCTGGTCCATCTCCCTGCCACATGTCTCTCCCTATTGAAGTCTATCTTCCACTTAGCTGTCAAAGTGATTTCCCCAAAGTTTCAGTCTTATCAAGTCACCTCCTATTCAGTAAACTCCAATGGCTCTCTGTCATTTCCAGGTTCAAATATAATACTCTCTATTGGCATTAAAAGCCCTTCATAAACTGGCCGCCTCCTACTTTTCTACTCTTATTATAACTTTACCCTCACTTATTTGCAATCCAGGGACATTGGCTTCCTTGTTATTTCTTCTACAAGACAATACATTTCTAGATGCCATGTATTTTCTATTTTTAACTTTAATAATATTTTGTTTCCCCCAATTACATATAAAAGTAATTTTAACATTCATCTTTAAAAAAAATTTGAATTCTAATGCCCCATCCCTTGAGGCACTAAGAAATTTGATAAAGGTTACATATGTGAAATTACGCAAAACCTATTTCCATATTAGTGATGTTGTGAAAGAAGACATAAATCAAAAATTAAAAGAAAAAGACAAAAAAGTAAAAATAGTATCCTTCAGTCTGCATTCAGACTCCAGCAGTTTTCTCTCTGTATGTGAATTTCATTTTTCATCCTTAATCCTTTCCAATTTTCTTGGATCATTGCATTGCTGAGAATAGCTAAATCATTCACAGTTGATCATTGTACACCATTACGGTTACTGTGTACAGTGTTCTGGTTCTGCCCCCTTCACTTTTCATCAGTTCATGTAAGTCTTTACAAGTTTTTTTTGAAATCATGCTATTAATGCATTTCTTATACCACAATAATATTCTATTACAATTATATACACTTACCACAAAGAGCTGCTATAAATATCTTAAGTACAAATAAGTCCTTTTCATTTTTAAAAAATCTCTTTGGAATACAGACCTACAAGTGGTATTATTGGATTAAAGGGTATACACAGTTTTATAGCCCTTTGCGTATAGTTCCAATTTATTCTTCAGAATGGTTGGATCAGTTCACAGCACCACTAACAGTGCCTCACTGTCCTGATTTCCCCACATCTCCAACATTTAACATTAAGATTTTTCCTTTTCTTTCATATTAGCCAACCTGCTAGATATGAGGTAGCACCTCAGAGCTGTTATAGTTTACATTTCTCTAATAGTAATTTAGATCATGTTTTTGTGTGACTATAAATAACTTCAATTTCTTTTTTCTGAAAACTGCCTGTTCATATCCTTTTACCATTTATCAATTGGGGAATGACATATATTCTTTTAAATTTGATTTCATTCTCTGTATATTTGAGAAATAAGGTCTTTATTAGAGATACTTGCTGTAAAAATTTCCCCCAAGCTTTTTGTTTTCCTTCTAATCTTGATTACGTTGGGTTTAATTAACATAATCAAAATTAAGCATTTTATATCTTGCAGTGGTCTCTATCTCTTGTGTGGTCATACATTCTTCCCTTCTCCATAGATCTGATAAACTATTCGTAACTCTCCTAATTTGTTTATGGTATCACTTCTATATTTAAGTCATGTATCCATTTTGATCTTCTCTTGGTATACAGTGTAAGATGTTGATTTGTATCGACTTTCTGCTATACACTTTTCCAGTTTTCTCAGCAGTTTTGGTCAAATAGTGAGTTCCTGTCCAAGAAGCTTAGAGCTTTGGCTTTATTAAACACTAAATTTCTATGAACATGATTATTAACTACAGTGTCTTGTATACCTAATCTATCCTACTCTTATCCATCACTCTGTTTCTTAGCCAGTACCAGATGGTTTTGCCGATTTCTGTTTTATAATATAATTTTAACTCTGGTATGTCTATTCTAAATTCTTTCACATTCTTTTTTTCATTACTTCCCTTTATATTCTTGATCTTTTGTTTGTCCAGACAAATTTTGTTATTATTTTTTTCTAACTCTATAAAATAATGTTGGTGGTTTTATTGATATGACAGTAAGTAAATTAATTTAGGCAGAATTGTCATTTTTATTATATTGTCTCAGCCTATTCATGAGCAAATGATATATCTCTGATTGTTTAGATCTGATTTTATTTATGTGAGAAATATTTTCTTATTGTGTTTATATAGTTCCTGGCTCTGTCTTGACAGGTAGACTTCCAATTATTTTACATTGTCTATAGTTATTTTAAATGGAATTTCTCTATCTCTTGCTGCTGGACTTCTTTGGTAATATATAGAAAAGCTGATGGTATGTATAGGTTTATTTTATTTTGTGCAACTTTCTTAAAGTAATTGATTACTTATTTCAACTACTTTTTTAATTGACTCTGTTCATATACAATCATATCATTTCCAAAGAATGATTGCTCTGTTCCTCGTTGCCTATGCTAATTCCTCCAATTTATTTTTCCTTTCAATGCTATCAATAACATTTGTAGTGCAATACTGAATTATAGTAGTGCTAATGGGCATCATTGCTTCTTATTGGGATGGCCTTTAGCTTATTCCTGTTACAAATGTTGCTGGCTGTTAGTTTTAGATAGATACAGCATATCATTTAATGCTATCTAGTGTTTTTAATAGGAATGGGTGTTGCATTTTGTTAAAAGCTCATACTGTTTCTACTGAGACAATAATGTTTTCTGTTGATTTTGCTATTGATATAGTCAATGGTACTTATAATTTTCCTAATATTGAATCTGTCTTGCATCCATGGTATAAATCCAAACTGGTCATAGTATATGATCTTTGTGATATATTGCTATATTCTTCTTACTATTATTTTATTTGAAAATTTTGCATCAATATTTATATTGGGAAAATTGATCTGTAGTTTTCTTTTTCTGTTTCGACTCTTCCTGGTTTAGGTATCAGCACCATATTTGCTTCATAAAAGGAATTTGGTAGAATTCCACCTATTTTTTGAAATAGTTTAGATATGTTATATGTTTGGTAGAATTCACTTGTAAATCCATCTGGTCCTGGAAAATTTCTTAGGGAATTCATTGATGGCTTGTTCAATTTCTTTTTTCTAAAATGGGATTTTTAAAGTATTTTTTTCATGTTCTGTTAATCTGGGCATTTTTAATTTTTGTAAATATTCATTTCACTTAGATTGTCAAATTTATTGGCATATAACTGGGCAAAATGACTCTTGATAATTGCTTTAATTTCCCCCTATTTGGTGACATTCACCCTTTTCATTTTTAATACTAGTAATTTGGTTTTCCTCTTTCTTTTTATAAATCAGATTAATGACTTATCTGTTTTACTGTTTCCCCCCCATAAAACCAGCTCCTAGCTCTGTTTGTTCATTCAACAGTTTTCTTACTTTAAACTTTATTAATTTCTTCCTTTGATTTTTTAGGATTTCCAATGTGATGTTAATTAGGGATTTTTAATTTCTTTTTTCTAGTTTTTTTTAGTTGCATGCCAAATTTATTGATGTGTTCCTTCTCTATTTTATTGATGTAAGCATTTAGAGATATAAAATTTCCTCTAACTACTGCTCTGGCTACATGCCATAAATTTTGGTATATTGTCTCATTGTTGTCATTTGCTTTAATGAAATTGTTGATTATTTCTATGATTTGTTCTTTGACCCACTCATTGTTTTGGATTAGGTTGTTTAGTTTCCAATTAAATTTCAATATATTTTTCCATAGCCCTTTATTGAATGTAATGTTTATTGAATTATGATAAAAAAAGGATGAATTTAATATGTCTTCCTGTCTTCACATTGCTGTGAGGGTTTCATTCCATAAGGCATGGTCAGTTTTGTGTAGGTGATAAATTATCACTGAGAAAAATATATATTCCTTTCTATGTCCATTCAGTTTTCTCCAGAGGTCTGTCACATCTAACTTCTAAAATTCTATTCACCCCTTAATTTCTTTCTTGTTTATTTTTGTTAGATTTATCTAGTTCTTAAAGGGGAAAGTTGAGGTCCCCCACCAGCATAATTTTACTGCCTACTTCCTCCTGTAACAAATTTAATTTCTGCTTTAAATATCTGGATGCTATAGCATTTGGTGTCTATATAGTTAGTATTTAAATTACTTCATTGTCTATGGTACTTTTTAGCAAGATGTAGTTTTCTTCCTTATCTCTTTTAATTAGATGTCTGAGATCATGATTGCTACCTGTGCTTTTTTTTTTTTGCTTCCACTGAAGCGTAATAAATTCTACTCCTGCCCTTATCTTTGCTCTGTGTGTCTCTGTGCTTCAAATATATTTCTTGCAAACAACATATTGTAGGATTCTATTTTTTATTCCACTCTGCTTTCTGCTTCTGTTTTATGGGTGAGTTCATCTAATTGATATTCACAGTTGTAATTACTGTGTATTTCCTTTCATCCTATTCCTCTGTCTTTCTTTCCCTCCCTCCTTCTTTCCCTCCCTCCTGCTCTCCATACTTTTCCCTCCCTCCCTCTCCTACTCTTCCTTTTCCTCTCCTTCTCCCTGTTCCTCTCCCTCCCTCACCTTCCCTCCTTTCACTCTGTCTCTCCTCACTAGTATTTTATTTCTGACTACTGCCTCCCTCCATCTGACCTTCTTTCTCTTATCCCTCTCTCCTCCTACTTTCCTAAGAGCTAAAATACATTTCTGTACTTATCTGAGTGTGTATATTTCTCCCTCTTTGAGTCAATTCTGATGAGAGTAAATATAAGATCTGGAATTCCACCACCCAGGAAAGCCTGTACTCCCTGGTTGCCATGGGGTGCTTTCTTTATACTACAGGAAGAGGTCAAAGAACTCCAGATTGATTATAGGTGCTAGTTCAGTTAATTTGGGTACTTAGCATTTGAGGTCAGTAGATTGGATCCCTGCCAAGATACTGGTCATTCTTGATCTGTCATAGTGACCAGATAAGTCAGTGAATTCCCACAAAGTACCCTAAAAATCTCTGTGGATTTTTATAGAAAACAGGCAAAGGGAGGAGGTACTATAGAGTTGAGTATCACTACTAATTGGTGGATATATTTTGTTTCCTGCTTAGCAATGAGCTTGGTAGTTAACCCGATATTATGCCCAAGTCTAAGTTTGTGTATTGATCATGTCCTGTCACATATAGTTCACAGTATTTTTGTTATGGCTTTCATAGGTCATAGTACCTTAAGTTATGACTATCTAAAATATAATTCAGTGTCTAAGTTGTAATTGTTAATGGGTCACCATGTTCAGGGTTCCACATTTCACAGAGTTAAACTTTTTATGGATTTTCAGTTATTACTGTATTTTATGGCTTTTTCCCAATGGAGACTCTATAGTGAAGTAAGTATAAGCAATTCCCACCAATCCTCCAACTTTCCCTTTATTATAATAGCATTTTTTGTGCCTCTTCATGTGAGATAATTTACCCCACTCTACCTCCCTCTTCACTCTTCTCCCGGAGCAATCCTCTTTATAACCCTTTAATTTCTGATATCATCCAGTCAAAGTCAAATTATATTTACAGTCTCTGTCTATGTATACTCCTAACTACCCTGGTAGTGATAACATTATTAAGAATTACATATATCATCTTTCCATATAGAGATAAAAATAGTTTAACATTATTGAATCTCTTAAGTTTTCTCTTTCCTTTTTACCTTTCTGTGGTTCTCTTTCATCTTGTTTTCAAAAGTCAAATGTTCTATTCAGCTCTAGTCTTTTCATCAGGAATGCTTGAAAGCTTTCTATATCATTGAATATCCATCTTTTTCCCTGAAGGATTAATTCTACCTCCTTTGCCTTCCAGAATATCATGTTCTAAGTCTTCCAATATTTCATATAGAAGCTGCTAAATCACTGTATAATCCTGACTGTGGCTCCATGATATTTGAAATGTTTCTTTCTGGTTGCTTATAATATTTTCTCTTTGACTGGGAGTTCTAGAATTTGACTATAATATTCCCGGGAGTTTTCATTTTGGGGTTGCTTTCAGAATGTGAATGGTGGACTTTTTCAATTTCTATTTTATCATCTGGTTACAGGATAGCAGAGCTATTTTCCTTGATAATTTCTTGAAAGATGATGTCTAGGTTCTTTTTTTGATTATGACTTTAAGGTAGTCCAATAATTCATAAATTCTCTCTTCCATATCTATTTTCCAGGTCAGTTGTTTTTTAAATGAAATATTTCACATTTTCTTCTATTTTTATTTTATTTTTTATTTTCTGATGTCTCATAAAATCATTAGCTTCCATATGCCTCATTCTAGTTTTCAAATAATTATTTTCTTCAGTGAGCATTTGTATATCCTTTTCCATTTGGGCAATTCTATTTTTTAAGCAATTGTTTTCTTCAGTGAATTTTTGTACATCTATTTCTACTTTTGTACTTTCTTTACCAATTTGTTGACCCTACCTCTCCATAATTCTCTTACATCACTCTCATTTCTTTCCTCAGTTTTTCTTCTACCTCCTGTATTTGATTTTTAAAATCTTTTTTGTGCTCTTCCATGAGTGTGTGTGATGTGTATGTATGTATGTAGGTGTATATATATATATATATATATATATATATATATATCACTATATATGTATATATATCACTATATATGTATATATCACTATATATACACACGTATGTATATATGCATGCATGTACATGCATATATATGTGTGTATAAATGTATACATACATACACGCGCACATACACACACACACATATATAGTTTGACCATAGACTGATTCACATCTTTTTGTCTTTGAGACTTTGCATGTTGGCATTTTCATTTAGTCATCCTCTTCTGGGTTTGTATTATGATCTTTCCCATTACCATAGTAATTTTCTCTGGTCAGGTTCTTTTTTTCTGTTTCATGTCTTTTAAAGTTGGTCTCTGCACCTGGGATGGAGAGGAACTGTCCCAAGCTTCTTACTGTTGTAAAGCACAGGCTCACCACTGGTCTTCAGTGTTGTATTTCCAGGGTTTTTCAACTGATATACTGTGCTGTGGGACTTTGGAAGGTGGGACCCTTAGCTGCCCTCCTCTACCAGGGCCACAAAACTTGAACTATGCCTGTGTTCGGGTTTTGCATTGGTTTTCTGGACTGTGTCCCACTTCTGACACACCCATACACCTCCTGTGCTGGACTGTGTTCCTTTTTTTTTTGCTCAGGTAAAACAGAACTGTCTTGGTAACTTTTTAAGTTGTCCTGGGCTGGGAAATTCCATCCTCCCCATCTTTTTCCTGGTTCTGCAGCTCCAGAATTCATTTTGAGGTTTTATTTTATAGTTGTTTGGAGGTGAATTTGGTAGAGTTCAGGCAATTTCTTGCCTTATTCCCCCATTTTGGCTCTGCCTCCAAAAGAAAAGAAGCCATACATTTTCACCAGCTTCCAACATGTCCAGAATTCTTACCCTTTTTATCTTTGTCTCCTAATTTCCTTCAAAATCCCACTTTCTAAAAGTTTTTCCCACCTTCTCAACATGCTGTTGATTTTTCATATTTATATGCATTTCCATTTGGTTCTGAGCTCTTTGAGAGCATAGATGGTCATTTGCTTTTCTTTGTATTTCTAGAACTTAGCATAGTGCCCAGCACATGGTGAGTATTTAATAAATGGTTGTTAACTATGACAAAGCAGATATTTCTGTCATGATAAGGAGCTGACCAGTCACTCAGTCAATCAACAAACAGTCATTAAGGAGTCTTGTTATAGTCTAGGTACTGTACTAAGTGCTGGAGATACCAAAAATTGCAAATCCTCAAAGAGATGACTGTCTAATGGGAAAGACAACATGGTCATAACTCATGATTTGATAGATTCTCAAAAGTTTAAATCTACGCTATAGTACATTGTTCGCATATAAAGAACATTATCCCTCATAGGTTCACATATTTTTTTCAATTTTTCCATAGTTCCCTCTATCTTTAGGGTAGGGCAATTTAATGAATGACCTCTAATAAGCATTAAACAATGGAGAAATTTAGAAAGCACAATGTTAGCTGTTGGGGATACAAAGAAAAAAGGTGAAGATGTTCCTGGGCTCCAAGGAGTTAACGTGCCACCTTAAGGTTATAATATATACATTTAAATTAGTACTCTTGATGGAGATGATGGCAATCTAGGTGGCACAGTAGATGGAATGCTGAGAGACTTCCCTTTCTCTGTTCAATTCTGGCCCCAGACACCTACTGGCTGTGTGATCTTGGGCAAGTTGCTTCACCCTGTTTGTCTCAGTTTCCTCATCTAAAAAATGAACTGGAGATGGAAATGGCAAACCATTCCAGTATCTTTGCCAAGAAACCTTCAAATGTGGTCATGAAAAGTCAGACATGACTGAAAATGACTCCAGTAGATGAAAAATGGCTTTTGAGAGGTGCAGAGAACAGTAGTATCAGGAGAGATCAGGAAAAACTTCACAGAGTAGAGAAGAGGCATCAGAACTGAGTCTTAAAGTTAGCTAAGAATTCTGAAAGTAGAAACTAGGAGTCAATTCATTCCCAGAGTAGGAGAGAGATTATGGGAAGGCATGTAGATGGAATTGAGAGTGTCATAGGTCAGCCAGCCACTTTGGCTGCAGCTTATGAAAGGAAATACTTTGAAATTAATTTGAAAAGGGAGTTAAGAACCAGCAGGGTAGGCCCTTATATGCCAAACAGGAATTTGTATTTTACCCTATAGCTCATAGAGAGGTATGGAAGAGTTCACTTTTTTTATTTGTTTGTGGGGTTTTTTATTATATGGAGTGGCATGATTGTACATGTGTTTTTAAAAGATTATTTTAGGACATGTCAGGAAGACAGATTGGATTGGATAGTAGAAACAGGCAGGAACTATAAGCAGGGAGAGCAATTAGGAGTCTCTTCTAGTAATGGAGAATAGGGGACTGATACAGGAGATTTTGTGGAGATAGAAAGAGTAGGGCTTGCCAAACGATTCGATAGTGAGATTGACTGAGCATGCATAGTCTGAATGTGTGCATTTAGCTGCAGCCTAGAGAACATATTCTGGAATGCTTCCCTATGGTTCTCTGGCTCGCATTTTGTCCATACCTATGCAACTGAGGGAGAAAAAAACCTTTAAGTATGACTTAACTTACAAATTGCCCACCTGGATGATTAAGAGGATGGTGGTACCATGAAGAGAGATGGGAAATTGGGAATAGGAAAGGGGAAGAGAGGGAGTTCCTTGTTTAACATATTGAGTTAGAGATGCCCTCCCCTACACATATGTATATGTATGTATATACACATACACATTCATATGTATACATGTATGTACATGCACACACATATACAATGTGCAACATGTAGTTTATGATAGAATGTGACTAGACTATAGAAAACAGACTAGGAGCAACTCGACAGATTTTTATGCCATCTCCATAGAGATAGTTTAGATTGCCATGTTTTTTATGATTGGATTCCATAGGTGAGTGAATATATATGGAAAGGACAGAATCAGACTATCTTCCTCATATCACCTCCCTTTTTGCTACTATAAATCCACCCTCCATCCCTACTCCAGAAAACTTTTATTGATTATATCTATTTCCGAGGACTGGAGTCCATCATATCTTGTATCCTCCATCACAATCCACTTCTTTGAAGTTTTCAAACTTAATCCTGATAAATTTACTGCCAGGAATGATCATTTATTTTGAAAGCATGGTTTATGCTCCTTTGGTAATGGGAGATCTTACCAAGTGTCATTCACTCGCGTTTCTGATGTTCCAAAGTCTAGAGAAGAAGCCAAGGAAGAAATATATTACCAATATCCTGCTCTCTGAGAAATAAACACACATGCACAAGCACACACACACATACACATACACACACATGCACACACACATATACACACACCATTGCCCTCCATAGAAAAGTCAAGCAATGGAGGCTGAAAGACTCTTTATGGAAGTGACAAAAAAGATAAGGAATATGTCAAAGAAAAGAAGGCATTTTTCTGTTCCTCCATATAGGGGGTGGGGTATGGAGAGGACTTTCTCCATTTCCTTGTATAACCTCCTTCCCTCAGAGTGTCAATGATTTAAATTCATATACACAGATTTATTTGAAAGAAGCCTCTTTTCCTTCATGGTCAGTCACCCCCTTTCCCCAACTCTCCCCTCTCAAACCTTTGTCAGTGAACAAAGTAAGCACTTGTCTCACACAGCGAATAATGAGAGGGTTGGTGTGGGTTTGAGTGTTCATTCAGACTCTGCTTGGGGGTTCCCTGTAAGTGAAATCTTTAGAAATTGCCAACCAGGATGCCTTTGCTTGGTGTTGGGGGTGGGAACAGAACTTTGAAAAAGCTTTCTGAAACTTGGAGACTGGTGGGGTGGAAACTGTTCCTTTTGGACTTCCTAACAGGCAGCACAGAAAATAAACACGCAGCAAGTCATTTTGCCTCTTTGTGAACTTCGTGTTAACATGGTATTTGTTAACTAAAAGCCCTTTAGATGTTGAGGAAAATGCACACACACACACACACACACACACACACACACACACACCAGGAAGGCTCATTTCCATACAGTATGGCCAATTCATCAGAGTTCTGCTAGTTATGGAATGAATGGATCAAAGCTCTTCCCTGGATATCATCTTGGATGTGAGTTCTTAGTCTAGAAAGGAAAGACTCCTATAATTCTTCCTCAAGGCAACAAATAGCAGTGTGCCTTGAACTGATACTGTCCCTCAAGGCACAGGTGCAACTGACCTAGGGGCTTCTGGGGAAAAGGTTATCTTACCTCCTGGCAATGGAGTTATTCTGGGAATGACCACATTACTACAACACCTGCCATCAGGTTGTCTTGTGTGCTGTGATTTAATGGACTCAGAGTCAGGAAGACTCGGGTTCATATCTTACTTCAGGCAATTAATAGTTATGTTACACAAGGAAAATGATATCTCTGTGTCTCATTTTCCTCATCTGTAAAATGAAGGGATTGAATCTGATGGCCTATAAGGTATCTTCCAACTGTCATTGATCTGTTTGCCCCCTTCCCTTAGAGTCTCCTTAATACCTCTGTGCTACCCCTGCCCCCCACCCGCCCCCTCAACTGAATTGCAGGAGAGAGGCTGGTGACTCTGCAAAGGCATGTCTCACTTAAATGTAATTCACGTGCATGTCATGGCATCACTGCCCTCATGTCATGGTCCTCTTCAAGAATAAAGGGCAAACAAGGACAACAGCCAGGCATAGTTTGAATTAATCCTGGTTCTGTTGAAACCCGTGCTAATAATTCTATTCAGCAAATATTTCTTAAGCATCTATTATGTGTGAGGCTCTGTGCTAATGGCTATGGGTATAAAGAGAAAAAAATAATGCTCCTGTCCTAAGAGGGCCTCTATTGTACTGAATGTGTGTGTGCGTGTGTGTGCGTGTGTGTGTGTGTGTGTGTGTGTGTGTGTGTGTGAGGGAAGAGTCTATAACATGCATGCAGATACTTAAAAGTTCTTTTTATGTTCCTTTGCAAAATGTTGTGAAAACATGCCTTAATCTTGGTTGAAATAAGATCTCATGTATAAAAGCACTTTGCAAAAACTGAAGTCCGTCTATTGCAAGTAATTTCTGTTGTTGTTGTTAAAATTGTAATTCTTATTTCTGGTAGAACATTTTCTAGGCTGATGTTGTTTGACAGTAGTATTGGCAATATATATATAATCATAGCCATAACGTTGTAGAATTCTGCTACAATGCCTTGCTGAATGCTCAGGAAATGCCCAGGCTAGCCCAGTTCTTGTTTTTCCCAGTTGAGTTTGACCCAGTTGGTTTATTTTTCTTTTTTTACTTAACCTTGCGCAGTCACTGATTCCTTCCTCTCAATCATGACACCATCATTCACTTGGTTTCACAGGTAGAAAACCTGGTTGTTACTTTCGACTCTTCCCTCTCCATAATGGTGAATATCCATTTGGTCAGCACAGTTTTGTTAATTCTACCCAAACAGTATTTCTCACATCTGTTTCCATCTCTCTCTTTACTTCTGTACTAGAGGAGATCTTCCTTACCAACTTGGATTATTTCTTCTACAAGACACTTTTACCTTTCTGCAACCCACCTTTCACAGTGGTAACAGAATGATCTTTCTTAAGCATATTTAGTTATATCACATCCTTCCTTTGCTCAAAACTTTTCAGTGGTTTCCTGCTGCTTTCTGAGTAATGTTCATAGCAACCAAAGAGAACCCATTCTTAAACTTACAAATTTTATAAGGAAGCACTAAAAATTATGTAATGTATCTTTATAAGTTGCCAAGATTTAGTACTCACAAAATACCCAGAAGACACAATCAATATATCATTAAAGAGATGTTTTATGATGAGCTGGAAAGGCTGGATAGATTTACAAAGATAATTTGGATTTGTCAAGAAAAGATCATGCCAGAGAAGATTCTGGGAAGGTGGCAGAGTAGGTCAGAAAATTCCAAGCCCTCCATAAAAGGACATAAAATGTCACCCCAGGGCAAACATAGAGTGGCAAAAATATATGAGTAAGGGCAGAACAATGGTCCTCCTGGGACAACTGGAGAAGATCTGAAGAAAAATCCTAGGAAGAGTTTTGGTCCCTAGAAGAGTAAACACCTCCAGGCTAGGTCCATTTAAACAAGGGGTTACCTACTGGACAGTGAAGAGAGTTGGGCATCTGAGTCAGGGAAGGTTGAGGGAAACTCTGCTGACAGAAAAAGCCAGACACAGCTGTGTTACAGAGATGTGACCATGGTAAGAAGGAACCAGAACACTCCCAGTGAGTACCAGAGCAATGGGGAGGGAATACCACCGACTGTGGGCACTTATAGGAAGCTGGACCCATTGTTTTGGTTTAAGGTCAGAGGGAAGAACTGAAGGAGCATCTGAAGCCATAGGTACAATCCCCCATACCCCAGGACTAGAGGTGATTACAAAAACTAAGCTGCTACAAATTTTAAAAAAAATGAACAGGCAAAAGAGAAAGAATCCAACCACAGAGAGTTACTATGGGAAGAGAGAAGACAGAGGTTCATCTTCAGAGGTGGATACTGAAACAAAAAAATCCCTCCTCTACTCCAAAGAGTAACACTAAATTGTCAGCTACTCAAAAAGAATTCATAATAGAACTTGTGAAAGATGTTAAAAATCAAATGAGAGAAAGTGTGGAAAAATGAAAAAAAAAATAAAAACAACTCAAGAAAAACAAGAGAATTATGAAAAAAAAGTCAACCAAGTAGAAAAAGAGATTCAGAATCCTAAGGAAGAAAATAACTCCTTGAACATTAGGATTGGGCAACAGTGAAGTTATGAGAGATCAAGAATAATAGAACAAAATGTAAAAGATGAAAAATAGAAGAGAAGGTGAAACATTTCATAAGAAAAACAACTGATCTGGAAGACAGATCAAGAAGAGAAAACATCAGAATGATCAGACTACCTGAAAGTTATTATTAAAAAACAAACAAACAAACCAGGGATCTTGATGTAATAGTATAAGAAATATTTAAAGAAAATTATCCTAAAGTATCGGAACAGGAGGAAAAAGTAGAAATAGAAAAAAAAATCCATCAAATCACCACCTGAAAGAGATCCTATGAGGAAAACCCACAGGAATTCATAGTCAATTTCCAAATCCCCCAGCTCAAGGATAAAATATTACAGGCCACAAGAGAAAAAATAAACAATTTAAATATGGCAGTGCCACAATTAGAATGATGAAAGACCTCACAGTAGTAACGCGAAAAGATTGCAGGTCTTAGAATACTATACATATCAAAGAACAAAAAAACTGGGATTCTGGCCAAAAATATCATACCCAGCAAAAGTAAATGCGATCCTGAATTAGAAAATGGAAATTCAATGAATTGTCAGACTTTCAGGATTTTGTTAAAAAAAAAAAACCAACTGAATTTAATAGAAGATTTGGCGTACAACAACCAGGAGAAATCTGTTACATACCAAAGACTAATTACAAGAGACTCAATAAGGACAGACTGTTTACCTTTCATGTATGTAAAATGTATGTCTAAGATTCTTATTTGTAATTGGGTAATTCTTAAGAAAGATTGGGGTAGACCTGAGTATGATATGATTTTAAAATAAAACTGTTTAGTAACAACTAAAAAGAGTTATTATCTTATACAAATGAGGCATGAAAAGAAGAAATGATAAAGAGGAATTAGATGGGGGAGGAGAGCTGGTAGTTCTGGTAAGCTACTTTCATCAGGAATAAGTTCAAGGGGGAACAGTACATATACATATGCATATGCATATACAGATACATATACATATGAGTATAAAATTCTTTTAAGAATTTAAAATTTAAGAATTTAAAGTGAGGTTCTGCTTCTGGGATGGAAGGTGAACTTTCCTAAGCTTCAGGGTTTTGGTACAGATGTTTTCAGAGCTAGTTCTTGGGATCTCTAAGCTTTCAGTTCTTCCAAGGTGATAAGATCTAAGGAGAATTGTTTTTACTACTCTTGTGTCCTGTACTCTGGTTTCTGAGTGACCACAAGCACCTCTTTTTCCCCTGAAACTGTGACTAGGGTCCCTGATCCTCTGTGGCCACAAGCTCTGATATGTTAGTGTTCCTCCTCATTCCAAGACTGCCACCCAAGAATGCAACCCAAATTTCAGTATGCCCAATGTGACAGAGTCCTGCCCCCCAGTAGAGCAAAGGGACCCATGTAATCACCTTCTGGACAATTATCTAACCGCCTTAACATCAGTGGGCTGGGGCCTCTGGAATTTGACTCCAAACACCCACTCCTAGTTTTCTCAGGTATGGTCTACACTGGTGTGACCTGCACTGGCCTGTACGCCACTCTCCCCAAGTATGACAGACCTTTTCAGCTGACCTTCTAAGTTGTCTTGAACTGGAAAATTGTTTCACCTCATCCTTTTGCAGGTACTACCACTCCAGAATTTGTTTTGAAACAAAGGTATTTGCAGGGGAATTTGGGAGAGGTCTTATCTTTTCTTCACCATCTTGGCTCTACCTATCTTCTTAGGGTATTCTTGTGAAGAAGATAGAGATGTAAGGATTTGTCAACAAAACACTTAAGAGGATTTTTCAAAACTAGTTAGATGGCTAGCTTCAAAGAGTCATTGCTGATAGTTTAATATTAACACAGTAGGAGTAGCAGAGTACTCCATGGATCTGAGCACCAGTTAGCATTTTTGTCAATGATTTGAATAACGTCATAGGTGGCATGGGTATCACATTTGTAGGCAATGTGAAGATTGGCAAACTTACTGAGTATGGTTCCCAAAGAATTTTGGGATGTTAGAACTGAGGGCTGATACTCTTCTTACTGGAATAAGATCCAATTCAGGGGGACAAAAGCAAAGTCTTGAGCTTAGGTACAAACAGCTTTGCAAGTGCAAAATGAACAAGCTTTGGTGGAATAGCATTTATTTTTCCTGGGGATCTTAGTCAAATTCAAGCTCAATATGAGCTAACAGTGGTAATATGGTAGTCAAAAAAGTGAGTACTGTCTTAGTCTGCGTTAAATAAATTGCGTAATTTCTAGGAGTATAGAGGTAATCACCTCACTTCACTCTGCTCTCATTAGACTTATGGAGAGTCTAATGTTCAATTTGGGGAATCATGGTTTGATTTTGGGAGAGAATCCAGAGGAGGGTAATGAGGATGGGAGAGGACTTAAGGCTACATTATATGACAGGGGGTTGAGGGAACTAAGGAGAAAAAGAAGAGAAAGATAGGGAGGAGAGAGATGCATTTAGGTATTTGAAAGGTTCTTACTTGAAGGACAAATTAGATTTGTTCTGTTTGACCCATGATGTCAGAAGAGGAGAAGGGAATGTAAATGGAAAAGAAGTCATTTGAGACCTGATGTCAGTAAACAAATGAACAAATGAAAAAAAATGAGAACAACAAAAACCAAAACCCCAAAACTTCCCATCGATGAGAGCTGTCCAAAAATATGGTGGTTTGCCTAGAATGGTACTGGTTTTCTCCTCCTTGAAGATCTTCAAGCATAAGTTAGATGACTCTGATAGGAAACTCCCAAATTTCCTTGAATTTAACTATTTTATTTACTTAGCATTAATTCACTTACTATTTAAACATTATTGCCTCCTTATATAAACGTACATTCCCTGAAAATTGTGGTTAGTCCATTCAGTGTATTTATGTTGCAAGTCCCTAGAACCATTTTATGGCATGTTGTTGATGGATGGATTGATTTTCTAGTGGAGACAGTTACATTAAGTGGCCGTTGAGGTCCTTTCCAATGCTCAAATTCTGGGATTCTGTAATGTGGCAAGAATTATGTGCCAGAGGTTTGTGATTCTTCCTAAACTACCACATAACAAATCATCATACTATAAATACAAATGTCACAACATCACTGAGAATCCAAAGGAACCCAAGCTATGTGGGAAAAGGAAGATGCCCACGTCATCCCTGTCATCCTGTTTACTTGAGGACTTGTCCTTATGATGGCTTTAATGAGTCTTCAGAAGGAAAGCCTGTGCCCCAGTCCTTACACTCAGTTATATAAATTCAGTCATGTTAATCCCCTGCAGAGGAGTGTGCTGAACAGTAGGCACAAAAAATAGCAAAGCAGTAACTTGTCCTGGTATCATTTCTGAGCTCCATTGGCCATTGAAGATGAAAAGATAATAGCACCAAAAACAATAGAGAGTCAGAGTGGCATAACGGAGAACTGGTTTTAGAACCAGGAAGAGCTGAGTTCAAGTGCTGATTCTGGTGCCTTACCTTTTCAGTCCTCTGGAATAGCACTGTTTAAACTGCGAGTTGCAACCCCACAAGGGATCATGGGAAATTTGGTAATGGCAAAAGGTTTCTAAACAAATAATTAAAAATCAAATGTGTCATGAATCTGAGGTATTCTGACAGCGCTCACTCATTGCATGGTGCAACTTCACTGCAACCTTGGATCTGAACACAAAGTATGCCCACTTTACACTGTGCATGCCCTCAGGCCACGCAATGCCAACACAGGCTTCCAACATGCAAAAGGGATCACAAGTGGAAAAAGTTGAAGAAGTCCTGCTCTGGAAGACTCTCTAAGAAAATAAGTTGTAAAAAAGGTGGAGATCTACATTGGTAGAGGGCATTTTCTCCCCTGGGAGTTCTCTATACTAAAATCATAGGTTCAGTCCAGATTGATAATGATGGTGGTTCCAGTGAACCTGCAGAAGATGAACTCACAAGCCAATACTTTCATTCATCTAAAAAATATCAACCACTCATGAAGTCATCTTCAAAGCTTAAATGCAAAAGAGTAATACCAACTTAGTACCTTCTCTCTGGACTGACTTAAAACAAGATAAATGGAATTACTATTTTTATAACAACAAGAGCAGTAGCTGATTTTTCTGTAGCGCATTGAAGTATGCCAAGCACTTTATATTAATTCATTTCATCTTCACCGTAACATGATATAGAAGTTACAATTATTCCCTCCTTTTTGTTTTTTTACAAATGTAGAAAGGGGGAGGAGAGCTCATTTATCTGGGCTCCCACAGTTAGTATGCTCGAGCCAGGACATTGTTCCGTTTCTCTTTCTCTGTGTATATTCATTTACTTGAAATTCTATATGTTTTCACTTTTGCTTTTAAAAAAAATAAGCCTATTGACAAGGTAGTGCAGAAGAGAATGAACAAAATCCTGTTTGGCATTGTTTAGATAACTAAAATAATAACAGAAGCGTGATCCTGGAATTTATATAGAAGCAAAGAACGTCATGAGGTAGAGGTAGCATGGAGCTATTTTGTCTATCATTCATAATTCATTGTAAGCATGGTATACATTAATTATAATACATTAGCATACCCAAATGATGCAGTTGTCATCTGTTCCATGAGTATGTCTAATAATTTGCATCTCCTAAGAAATATATGCTCCTTCAGATCACTAGCCTCTAGTGTATGTTCATGTTAAGGTTATCAATAAACTATCTGTAATATTCACAATTTTGACTCCTTTCTTGGGGTTTCTGAACCATATTTTTCTCCCTGATTCTTTAGAAAAATCTAGTTGTCCATCATGTGAAAGAGGTTGTTTCTTTTTTCTCTGAAAAACTTGGCAGTCTATGCTCCGAAGATGTCGTGTCTTTCACTCTCATCTTGCCTTTTCTTCTTTGTCCCATTTTGTCCCTCTATTAGCTTCTGTTCCCTTCTTCCAGCTTTAATTTACATTTCAAAATTCTGACTGCACAGAGCCCAGGAAACTCAGGAAACGTGTCATCAGTAAGAGGACCGGTTTTCTTTCATATTCACCTTGTTCACTAAGTGCTCTCCTCCTCCTCCTCCTTCTCCTCCTCCTCCTTCTCTTCCTTCTCCTCCTCCTCCTCCTTGTCTCTTTCTCCTCCTTCTCCTTCATCTCCTCCTCC
>CM053770.1:20849274-20886735 GCA_028658325.1 Potorous gilbertii | reverse complement strand
CTCCTCCTCCTCCTCCTCCTCCTCCTCCTCCTCCTCCTTCTTCTTCTTCTTCTTCTTCTTCTTCTTCTTCTTCTTCTTCTTCTTCTTCTTCTTCTTCTCCTCCTCCTCCTCCTCCTCCTCCTCCTCCTCCTCCTCCTTCTTCTTCTTCTTCTTCTTCTTCTCCTCCTCCTCCTCCTCCTCCTCCTCCTCCTCCTTCTTCTTCTTCTTCTTCTTCCTCTTCCTCTTCCTCTTCTTCCTCCTCCTCTTCCTCCTGTTGCTGATGGTGTTCTGTTTTTATTTTTGTGTTCCCAAGACCTGGCACAAAACCTCAGCCTAAACTGTAGTACACACTTAATCAATATTTTATAAATGAAATAAAATATCCCTGAATGATGGAATCACTCCTCCCCTTTAATTTCCATAGGGTACTCAAACTATTCTAATATTAGCTGCTCTCGAGATGTTTAATACCTCTAAATCTAACCTAATGGATCAACACTCATTCTACCCACACTCATCCTCATAACAATGGCATCAACACATTTTCCCCAATCAAGTTTTGGGATCCTCAGCCTTAGAAAAAGAATTTTCTTGGAGTGTTACCATCCTATTTAGGTAAACAGTTCTTTTTTCCAGGAGACACCGACAGTTGCTTTATTCTAAAACAATATCAGTCTGTGTTGCAGAAATTTAAGAAAGAAAGATGCTAAGGAAGCATATTCAAGCTTAACCATTCCACTGCACTCCTTTATGCTTACTTAAGCAAACAATATACAAAGGAATTTGGGGTCCAATCATAGCAATATATGACTAGTATTTCTCAGTTCTGCTTTTACATGATAATGACGGTGATGATGATCGCTAGCATTTACAAACCATTTTCAGATTTGGAAATGACTTTACACAGCTTACCCTTTTTGATCCCCTTAACCACCCTTTGATGGGTAGGAAGATAGAAGGCAGAGGGCAGTATTTCCAGGGAAAGGAGGGGTACTTTGGACCTTTTTCAGAATTTTGCTAATCTCTTTAAGGAGAGAAGAAATGGATTTAGACAACCTAAAGTCCCCATTTCCAGGAGAGCAGCCAGATTAATCTTATCCTAGCCAACTTTCCCATTTTTTTGATTATTGCATTCCAGTGAAAGCAATAGTCAATTTCCACTGAGGGTACAGGAAAGCAAGAACATGCCTATAATTGAAAATGTCACCTTTCCAGGCATCACTAAACCATATCTCATTTTTAGACAATGCTATTTTGTTGCATCTGGATAAAACTGTTTGCAAAGCTATCCATTTCAATTCACCCTGGTGCTTTGTGATCCTGTCTTACCTCAAACAGAGAGGAGATCATAGGACCAGCCTTTGATGTTCTCTTTTTACCCAGTGAGTCTTCTCCCTTTGTTAACAGAGTCCTAAGGAGGATGATCACACATGGTACAAAGTAACCAGGTGGTACAGTGGACAAAAGAACCAGATTTCAACCCTGCTTCTGACACTTAGCTGTATGGACAACTTACTTAACCTCTCCCTGACTCAGTCTCTTATTCTGTTTAATGGGCACAAAATAGCACTATATCCTAGGGTTGTTGCAAGTCTCAAATGAGATAACATATGTAATATACTTTACCAACCACAAACTTGTACAATGTAAATGATAACTATTATTTGGGGAATTGCTTGGTGGAGCTGGCCTGCAGCTGACTAGAACTATTTTACATGCCATTTCTTTCTTCTTGATAGTCTAGCTCCACGGTGAGAACATACCAAAACAGTAAATCCAGAGTGACCATGAGTCCCGGCTTCAGCTCCCAGTGGAACAGCAGCCAACCTGCTTGGAACAGCTATACCTTTCCAAGAGCAAGCTTGCACTACCAATCCCATGCCAGCTACACCTACTGTGCTGGACACCCTGCCGTAAGTCCCTGACCTTTGTGACATGTATTCATGGTGTGTGCACATATGTGTATGTGCGTGTGTGTGTGTGTGTGTGTGTTTGGCTGTACATTTGGGTTATTCCTTCAGAAGAAGAGGGCCATTCAGGATTGGTATCCAGTGATTTGGTGCATCCCTCTTCTCCCATCTATCATCTCAAAGAAAAGGGGATGCTAAATTCAATGCTCTCAGGACAAATACTTCATTTTCTTCTTTTCTTAAAGGAAAATGCTTAAAGTTTAAATGAAATAACTCCTGAAAAGTGTCTGACTTTTAATTTGAAGTTATTGCTGAAAAGGTACAGTAGGAATGGCTTTTGAGGGATAGGTCAGGGATGGATGTTGCCTACAGAATTACCTATTTCTGAATTCATTCTCCTCTGTCCCTCCAAGTCACTGCTTAGTGAATGAGCAGATAACTTATGTATTTGGGGAGAGGGGCCTCAGAAATGGCACAGCTGAATCAGCTAGGCTTGGCAGTATTATCTGATATCACAGAAGACCCTCCTGATGTTCATTTATTCATAGTCAATACCAAATGGGCCAGTCCCTCAGAGCAAGGTGAAGAGCTGTCCTTCATGGCTTGTACTGCAAAGGGAAGGAGACCCACTGGACGGCTGCACGTTGTAATTGGACAGTGGCAAAAGGATCATGTGGAGGGTTCTTACGATGATATTTAGTCATAGGTGAAACCTTGAGTACATATCATGGGGTGGCTGGCTCTTATAGGTTCATGAGAGAGAGAGAGACATTTACCAAGATGGCCTCCAATGGTTCCAATGGTTCACCAAGAGACCTGTAGAGCAAGAACTAGCTCTGTCTCTGGCTCAGTCAGTCAACAAATTTGTACAGACTTTGTTAGTGCTAAATGCCAAGGAAACAAAAAGCACAGAAACAGTCTTTGTCCTTAAGGAGGTTATATTGTATTGAGGAAGACAACAAGTGAGTGACTAGGTGCTTTAGATAGACAGACAGATAGATGGATGTCAATGTATGTGTATGTCTATCTCTGTATGTAGAGAGATACATAGACATAATATACATGCATGCATATATGTGGATTAAGTACACATGTATGCATATAGTTATATGAGTATTATAAATGCATATATACATAAACAAATGCATATGTGAGTATTATACATACATCCATATATACATATGTGTGTATACAAACACACAGTAGAAGGAAAGCAATCTCAAACTAGCAGCTGAAGGGACCAGGAAAGGTCTCCAAAGTGGGTGGAACTTGAGGTATGAAAGAAGAAAACAGAACTCCGAGAAGGCCATAAGTGTGAAGAACATCCCAAGGATGTTGGACCGTCAGTCCAAGGGTGTAGAGATGAGATATGGAGCCCAGTGTAGATAGATTATAGAATATGTGGAGGAGAGTAAGGAAAGATAGGAAGAGGACAGGTTATGAAAAACTTTAAATGACAAAAATAGGAGTTTATATTTGATACTGTAGGTAATAGGGAGTCACTAGAGTTCATTGGGGAGGGTGGAGGTGACATGGCCATGCTTATGCTTTAGCAAAATCACTTCTGTACCTTAGTGGAGGATAGATTGGCGTGGGGAGAGACAAATCAAGGAGACTAGCTTGAAGACTGTTGGAGGAGTCCAGATGAGAGAGGGGATATGTCCAAAGGGAGGCAAAGATTTTCACTTGGGGTACAACCTCCAGGGGAAGAGGTGTATGGTAGGGTAAAGCACCAGTGGTCCTGTTCGGATTTTAAGTGGATGAGAGTACCCTTCAAAAATAAACAAAGACCAATGACATTTGGAAAGTCAGAGCATCCTATTTGTTGTTCCAAGATTAGATTTGGGGTGCTGTTTAAAGCAGGAAAATACTGAAATAATTTGAGGTTCTTTTCATTAATGGAGAATCTTTCTTAAGTCATTCTGGTATATAAAATGATCAGGTAATTGTTTGCTAAACCGTCCTGTTTTTTTCTCTGAAGTCTGTTTTCTCTGAATTCCATTTTTGCAGTAGAGAAGGAATGAGGTTGATGACCTTGCTTTGTGTTTGTGAATAAACCCTAAGGCAGAAGTTTTTACCCTTGGGTACATGAAGCTAAAAAAAATAATAAATGTATTTCAATAGAAAAAAGGATTTCTTTTGTAACCCTATGCATTTTATTTTATGCATGTAAAAACATCTTTTTTTTTCCTAAGAAGAGGTCCATCATCATATTGCCAAAGGGGTTCATGACACATTAAAAGTTTCAAACTCCTGCCCTAAGGCTTCCCATGTAATCTAGTCATGGCTGCTGTTCTTTTCACCCCTGTGCCATCGTCATTCCTTCCAAGGTCAGGGATAGCCAAATGATGACACACCAGATGAAAATCACTGCACCCAAGTGTTGTTAGAAATGCATGTGTCTTATCTTAGAGTTGCATTTGAATCTTCCTACAAAATCCATGACTTAAAAGCATTCACTTCTAAAAACTGGGCTAATTATAGAATTTACAAACTGGGGATAATTACAGTCTGTCTAGCCAAACTTAAATGATTTCATCCTTAAGGTAGATTCTTATTAAACATTTGTCCTTGTCATGGGCTTCACTTCCACCTATTGAGACTCAGCTCTAGCAGGAAAGGGGGAAACAGAAGTTAGGATGACCGGGAGCATTACTGTTGCAGATTCAGCGTACTTTCTGAAAAAGCAGATTTCTAACACTTGATTGGAGCCTTCACTCAACCTTTCTTGGCCTCAACATCTTCATCCATAACTCTCCAGATCATGGCTTAGATGGTGTCTGAGGTCCCTCTTCACAGTGATGTCTCTGATGTAGGATTCATAGAATTTTAGAATGCCCTTGCATCAATTTGAAATTAAATAGCTGAAAGGAATGAAGTGATCTGCCCAAAATCACATTGCTAGGCACCTGCAGGACTGAGATTAGTCCCCAGGTTTCCTCAGAATCCCAGCTTTTTCATTCAATAGGAGATGAGACTTGGGGACCATCAGGACGAATTGTGAGATCCAGATTTTAAAGCTTGTGGTCGATGCTGGGTTTTTTTCTGTTGTGTCTGACTCTCCATGACATCATTTGGGGTTTTCTTGCCAAAGATACTGGCGTGGTTTGCCATTTCTTTCCCTACTTCATTTTACAGATGAGATAAACAGGGTTAAGTGACTTGTCCAGGGGCACACAGCTAGTAGGTGTCTGAGGCCAGATTTGAACTCATGAAGATGAGTCTTCCTGACTCCAGCCACCTAGCTACCCAAGAAGAGACCTTAGAAGTCATCTAATCCAGGGGCCTCTCAATTGCCAACTGTAGCAGCAAGTCCTTACATGAACAGCCAGTGAGAGCATTGGAAGAGATGTCCTAGATTAGATTCTCTAATTCTTTTGAAGGAACTGCCTTTGTCCTGAAGCCTGCCCTGGTGCCTTTATTTGCTAGCGAACTCTCCCTTCCCAAATTACTTTTTATTTCCATATCAGTGTACAAATGCTTTCTCTGCCCAAAGTAGAATGGTAGCCCCCTCACAGAAATCTGGGTTTTTTGACTTTGTGTTTGTTTGTTTTCTCTTTGTGCTCTGAGCCACCTGAAAGGGTTGTTAAATAGTAGACACAATGATGATGATGGTAGCCATAGTCATGTTTATTATTAAAACTAACATTTATATAGCCCTTCCTATGTGCCAGCCATTGCGCAAAGTACTTCATAATTACTATTTCCCGGGATCCTAGAAACAACCCTGGCAGGTAGCTACTATTATCTTCTTCATTTTACAGATCAGGAAACTGAGGCAGGCAGAAATGAAGTCACTCGCCCAATCTCATGTAGCTAGGAATGCCTGAGGTCAAATTTGAACTTTGGACTTCCTGACTCCAGGCTCAGGGCTCTATCCCATGCACAACTGAATCAAATTGCTTGGCAAAGAGTGGCTTTTCAAACCATGACTGCTTTGAAAATATCCAGTTTGGTGCTCCCATCTCTCTTTTTTCCTCCGCTGACCTCTCTCTCCAAATGTCTTATTTGAACTGGCTTGATGTCTGCAATCTGGGTCAATTCACAGCAGCTGCCACAGAGAATAATTGCTTTGATTGATTGGTCAGTGTGGTACGCTCACAACATCCAACAGAACTCTTGACCAGTTGGGAGAAGATGCTGCTGCTGAAGCAGTGTCACAGGAGGGGCCCAGGAAAGGTTTCCCTGGTTCTGAATTTCTCTCATGATCTACCTTGGTACATGAATTTTCTAAAACTTTGTTCACTCCCCGATCAGCATTTTTCCCCTAGTAATGCTCTGTGATTTTGAATCATCTCAGAATTAAAAACATGGAAGGCACAAACAGGCAGAACATATTTTCAATGCCAAATTCTAGGTTAACAAAAAAGCACAGGCCTCACTTTTAAAAATCTTCTTGGGCTGGCAAAGGAGGTGAAAAAAATTAGATGGCAAGGAGACAATGAATGGATGGACATGCAGAAGAGGAAATTATTTTCCCAAAAAAGAAATAAAAGAACAGTCTCTGGTATTCCAGGCTGATCCCTAGTGGAGGCTTTATGGAATACCATAGCCAAAAGTGGCAGAAAGAATGATTCACTTAGTCACAGGATGTGAGTTCAAATTCCAGATCTGACACTTAACTATCTCTGTGAACTTGGACACGTTACTTGTCCAAGGAACTGAATATATCCCAGCCATCTCAGTTTCTCAGATGTAAATTGAGAGTTTCTAGATATACAGTTATCTCTTCCACAAGGAGGAGTTAAGGGCACAGCATTCCCATGATCAGGAAAATCCATATAAATTTTTTGGCTCTCCTTTCATACCAGAGACATCTTAATTATTATGGTATTAAAAGATAAAATATATTGATACTATACCATTTTACACACATATTTTATGCATTTCTGAGTTTCTAAACATTTTCTGTGTTGTCTGCTGGTTTTCATGTGTCTGTAGCTTGCCCAAAATTCTCCCCAAATTCCCATTTAATTTTTCATGCCAACCCTGATATGTCAAAACCCCATGGGAAAGTCATAATGTGGAAGGGATAACTGTATTAGCTCTAAGGTCCCTCCCATCTTAGATTTAGGGTCCTGTAATCCTAAATTATTGAATGGTTGTGATTTGCATTGAAGGAATACCCAGTATGAAGAAATCAGAATTCTGACAAATTCATATTCTTCTCCCATTCTCTAATCTATATTTAACTAGCTTTCTTTCACTCCCTTAGGGAATGCTCTCAATGGCTTGACAAGGAATGATAATAGATTAATCAGCCATATGAATCCTTAATAGTTTCCAAGGAAGTACAATGCCTTAAAACCAGTTAAATGAAGGGCCTCCAAGAATTTGGGATATTTGTAAAGGATGATGGAGGAGGCCACTGTGATGTAGCAGCATTCATAGTGCTTCAACTATTTCCTCCTACTCCACAGAGTGCTGGATTTGGAGACAAGAAAAACTGGGTTTGAATACTACTTCTGACACTTATGATTCTGGGGAAGTCACTTATCCTCTCTGGGCCTCAGTCTGTTCATATGTAAAATGGGAATAAGGATAACTATAGCACTCACCTTCTAGGGTTCTTGTGAAACCCAAATGAGAAACACTCTATAATGATACAGTTGGAGAATCCTAGTATCATAAATTTAGGTCACAGGACTGCAAAGGGATCTGAGAGAGCATTTGAACCAAACCTGTCTTTTCATAGGTAAGGAAACTGAGGTTCAGAGATGGTAAAGTCACTTAGGAACTTAAGTCTTGAGCATGATCTCAGAGATCATCTAACCCCACACCTTCTCTTTATTAAATAAGAAAATTGAGGCAAAGATAGCATCAGTACTTCACAGTTAGCAAGTGGCAGAATACAATGAGATCCAGCTGCTTTGTGGATGGAGCCTTGTCCTCCCAGTTTGGAAGAGCTGGATTCAAGTTCTCCCTTCTATTCATTTTGGTATTGTGTTCCTGAACAACTCACTTAGCTTTCAACAAGTCTATAAAACATCAGTGAATCAGCCTCTAATAATCTTCATTGGTGGAGGCAGTTCCCTCACTGGCAATTCCCCTAGGGGCTGAAATAATAGTCCGGATTAAAAATGGTGCTGTGGCTGCTACTACTAGTAGTAACTTACCTTTCTATATTGTTATACCAATGCCAATTATTACTGTGAGTTTTTTGGGGGGAGTTGGGGTTGTTTAAAGACGTTTGGGAGACATAAAAAGAATGAAAAGTCAAATATTGCCAATTTCATATTTTTTCCAATAAAGATTCAGTATCCCACAGTAACATAGGAATGCCTTTCACTCCTCATTTTGTCCAGTAAGTTGTGTACTTGTCGGGTCGCATAAGCTCCACAGAGGTTTTGTGGTCAAAGCCACAGAAATTTGATTCTTGTCTGAATAGAGTCCCCAGGGATTAGTTTTGGCCATTTAATTCTCTTGCTTTTATCCCAGCTGTCAAAACTCAGCCTGTTTATTTATTTTTCTTTTTTGTAAAGACTCTAGCCATTTTGTCCAATCTGTTGTAAGGGAAGGTTTCTTCCATTTTGATTATGTTCCTTAGGGCTGAAATGATGATGCCAGTCTGGTGATGAGACCTTGTAGGCCATTCCTGTTGACTTTGGGAAAGTACCATGGGAGTGAGTTCCAATGCAGCATTTGCTATTTCACTCCCTAGGCCTTATTTCCCTTAAGCTATGGCATTTGAAGAGATTGGTCCAAATGACTTCTGAATTCTAATTCATGATTATAGCACTTGAAGTCTGGTATAATAAGTGTGTGCCACTTATTTGGTTAGGCCTTAGTGTTAGGGATCTAACCATTCCTCTACCAAACCCAGAAAGGATTTTCAGGAACCTTATTCATTTCCACATCTGGGGGCAGTGTTTAATGCACAGGAGAGGTGTAAAAGGAGAAAAGCGCTTCAAGAAACTGACAAAACTACTAACACACGAGTGAGATCTTAATGAGATGACTCCAACACAGCCTATATAAGGCAGGTCCTCTGTGTGCAAGACTGAAATGGAGAAGGACTGAGGATTTCTCTGGTATTGGGAAACACCAAGATGGGTGACTGCTACTGGGGCCTTCATTTTATCATTTGTAAAATGAGATTATGACAGTCACCCTGCCTTCTCCCTGTTTCACAAAGAATAATTAGTGACCGAAGGCGCTATGGAAAAGAAGTGCTTAATTGGTTAATCTGTGGATTGTAAACTCCTTGAGGTCAGGGACTATTTTTTTATGTTTGTCTTTATATCCCCAAGGGTAAGGGTAATGCCTGAAATCTAGTGTCACTTAATAAATACTTCTTGGATTGATTTTACATCTTCTTGTACCTACCTCTACTCAGATACTCAGTCTAAAATCCATGAGTACGTTGATAAACTCAGCCGGGAAAAAAAATTCATTGCTATTTTCACTAACTTCTAACTCTAAATGAAATGTAGCATTATTTAAAGACATGGTTCTAAGAAGGCATTCTTATGTTCCACTAGATTGCCAAAGGGTTCCATGACACATACATATCAAGAACTCTTAATTGAGGTTTTGGATTCTCTCACTTGCAGAGATTTACCCAATGTGCTAAAAATCCTTGCTCCATTTTTTTTAAACTTGACTGCTTGTGGGTACCACAATCACAGATAGAGTTTTGGAAGGGGCCTCAGAAATGTTTAGCCCTGCCCATATGTGATGATGCATCTCTTCCATCATCACCCAAGAGCTCACCCAGTCTCTAATGGAAGTTTTCCTAGACACATCTCCCAGGCATCCCATTCTACTGTGATGTGTCTGTCAGCCTGTAAGAATTTCAGAAACTGGCCAGATCTGCAGCCTCTTGCAGCTTCCACTCATTGTCTCAAGTGGCACCCTGCTGCAGTCAACTTATACCCATAAGCCACCTCTCCACTGCTTTTGCATTCCCCCACAATTTTAAATCGTTGGGGAGAATAGTGTTCCCTGATTTTCAACCAAAGACCCAAAAACAAGAGAGATTAAATGATTTGCCTGGGAAGTGCAGCTAGTATTTACAGGGTTTAATGTCAGGTTTTCCTGACTCTATATTCAATACTCTATTCATCGTACTAGTCTAAAGAGGGAAGCTGCTTCCATTGGGGTTAGTAAAGAAACATAAAGCTAGTATGTAGAGGGCCTGGGAATCAAATCCACATCTGTCTCCGAGTCTAATCTTCTTTCATAGTAAGCCTGCTAAAGGTAGAATATAACAAGGCCCAAAGGAGAGATTCACTGAAAGGGCCCTAAATAAAAATATGAAGAGGGAGAGACTGTAGGATCATAGAGGTAGAGCAGGAAGAGTTTGGCCTAAGGTCACCCAGCAGAACTGCAACTGGAACACAGGTCCTCTGACTCTAAATCCTGAGCCCTTTCCATGAGTATCATGCCTCTCTTTAAATTGGGGCTTGGAGGAGAGGAAGTGACTGCTGACCTTGACAAAAGGAGGCACCTTCTTCTCTGTAATTGGAAATGGAATCCATCCCTGATGTGGAGGACAATGGAGTGCAGTATCCTTCACATCCCTGGGAGGGACCAAAGAGAAATTGGAGAACAGTTTTGATGGAATACCTGAAGGGTTTCAGTACAAAATAAAGATAAAAAGGGAGACTCAAGTTCCTTTTTTGGGAGGGGGAGGAGGCTAAAATGGTTTATTCCTCTGGCGTTACCATCATCACAAGTATAATAAAAGTGGACATTTATATGGCGCTTTTTAAGATGTGGTATTTAAAAGTTTGAGGGACATAATTTCTGGGTAGACATTTTATTAATAATGCCAGAATTTTAATAAGAGGTCTGTGGCATCCTTGAATGCCCAGGACAATCATGATAGCAGCTCATGGGTTATATGCCCTTGGGGAGTGGTCCTGAAAGTGGCGATCAACTCTGATTGGTTAACAATTAATGAGAGATGGATTTTAAAAAGGAGAAGTTAGCTCACTCTAATGAGGGGCTGAGAGTGACATCCTGTAATTCTTGGTCAGAAAGACTATGCCTATACTTAGGCTCCATGCCTATACTTAGACTAGCCTCCGTGTTGGGCAATCTAGATAAAAAATATCTATATGCCCCATAGAAGTCTGAGTTACTTAGCTGGAGTAGCAGTACCCAGAATGAGGAGAATGTTAATCCTATCTTCCATCAACCTGGTCCATGAGATTAGACAAGGAAATAGGACAGGGAAAAAGTTGGGATTTCCTCAATTTTAATAATTATTTTATTAATAATTAATTAATAAATTAACGAGTAATCATTAATAATAAATATTACTATGTGAGAGAAATAACTATTTCTCTCAAAGGTTTACCAACTACTTAACAATTTTTTCTCATTTTATCTTTATAACAAACCTGGGAGATAGGTGCTTTTATTAAGTGAGACATAGAGAAGTCAAGTGACTTGCCTAGTAACACGTAGCAAGTAAATGTCTAAGAAGTATACAATTTCAGATCTTTCTGACTCCAAATCCAGTGCTCTATTCCTTGGAGCACTTGGCTGTATAACCGTCTCCCTGTATCACCTGGCAATATGGAACATCTCTTAACCTAATTCCGTTCCCCATCCTGGGCTCTCTTGGCCTGACCTTGCAGCACTCCCGTAGCCTAGTGCTCTGATCCTCTAAAGTAGAGATTGCTAAAGACTGCAAATCTTTTGTGTATATCGTAGATAGCTTTGGCAGTCTGGCAAAGCATCCTCATCCCTTCTTAGAATAATATTTTTAAATAGTTAAATTACAATACTTAGGATTACCAAAGAAATCAATAATGTTGAAACAAAAACATGTTTCTTGAAATTTATCCATAGATCCCTTGGAAGTCAGGGAACCCCAACACCTGGACAGCAAAGATGTCAGACACAGAGTAACAAATTAAAACCTAACTGGGAAATATTGAACAAAATAAAAATACGATATAGATAATATTAATATGTGTTCTAATAAGTCAACAAACAGCCTCGTGCAAAGATTCTTATATATGGTCTAGAGGTACCATTTTTATTTGAGTTTGTACCACTCTTTAAATGATACCTGAACACTGATATCTGTCTGGGGAATTTCGTTTTCCCTCCTATATAGTCTTCTAACACCAGGGATAGGTACGGGACTGAGCATCATTAGCGCAGTCTTGGTGATTTGGAGTAAGCAAGATAAGAGATGGCTTGGATTCTTCAGATTGAGGTTGCATTTCTATTTTCTTTCCAGGAATAGCCTTTTCAGGCCCAAACTGAAACTAGGCATCCCTCCTCCTTGGCCTCTTGTGGAAGGGTAGGGGTTCCATCTGGTCCTTCCATTAGCTTGTCCTTCCCTCCCAGACTTTCTCTTTCCTGCCTGCTTTGAGTCACTCTATGATTTCCTTCCCTAGATCCATAATGTGTGGTTTCATGATATTTTATTCACAATGGTTACAGGAGTTGTTTGGAGAAAACATTCAGTGGGCCATTGCAGGTTGGTCTCTACCTCCTGCTGGTGGGAGCTCAGATTTCATCAACCAGTATGAGAGCTCCAGGCAACGGAGATTCCAGTGGCAAAGTGGGAACAGTGCTGAGAACTACTCATTTCATTTATTTGATTTTTTACAAAAAATCATGCCTTTCCTGGAATCACCTGAAGCTATGTTTTTTTAAAGGGGAAACTGCTTCTGCCTTGAAAGCTGATATAACTTAGCACTAAAGTTAGTCATAGGTTTCTAAAACTCCACCCAGAAAGTACCACATTTTCAAGGAAAAAAATACAACTTAAAAGTTTTACATGATATCCTAATATTTTATGGGATTCAGTTCAATTCAATAAAACAAGCATTTTTAATCACCTACAATGTGCAAGGATAACTAGGTGGCAGAGTGAGTGGAGTTCCTGGCCAGGGAGTCAAGGTGACCTGTGTT
Organism: Potorous gilbertii; assembly: GCA_028658325.1. Lineage (NCBI taxonomy): Eukaryota > Metazoa > Chordata > Mammalia > Diprotodontia > Potoroidae > Potorous > Potorous gilbertii. The sequence goes on along the minus strand of CM053770.1, from coordinate 20,873,968 downwards.
CAAATCCAACCCCAGACACTTAGTTGTGTGACTCTGGGCAAGTCATTTAACCCTGTTTCCTTCAGTTTTCTCATCAGTAAAATTAGCTGGTGAAGCTAATGGCAAACCATTTGAGTATCTCTGCACAGAAAACCCCAACTGGGGCCACAGAGTTGGACAGGACTAAAATGACACCATCACCACCACCACTACCACCACTACCACCGTAACAACAATAACATGTGTGACGTATAATTCTGGGGCCCAGACATAGCTGGGTGGCATGATAGATAGAGGACCAAGAGATTTGGAATCAATCAGAAATAGCCAAGTTTGAATCTGACCTCAGAGCTTAATAGCTGTGTGACCTCGGGCAAGTCACTTAACCCCAACTGCCTCATCCTGGGTCATCTCCAGTCATCCTGATGAATATCTGGTCACTGGATTCAGATGACTCTGGAGGAGAAGTGAGGCTGGTGACCTGCACAGACGTCCCTCACTCAAAACAAAGTCAAGTACAAGTCATGTCATCATTTCTCTGATGGCCTGGTCTTCTTCGGCAACAAAGGACAAACACACACATTTGTAAAATGAGATGCTTGGTCTTGTTGGCCTCTAACATGCCATGAAGTTCTAAATGTATTATTTGAAGACAAAATTGAAATAGTATCTGTCCTCGGGGGCCTTATTGAGGTAGGGGAACAGGGGGAGGAAAGAATAATCAATAAGCTTTTATTAATTGCTTAGTACATGCCAGGCACTCTGTTTGACCCTGGCAATACAATATCAAAAGTAAAATAGTCCCTGCTCTCAAACATCGTGTCTGCTCCTCTGGAGAAAAAATGACTTCCATATAGATAAATGCATTCAAAATAAATAAATAAATAAAAATTTTAAAGGGTCTATTTTATGATAGGGCCTGTGTTATGCATTGGGGGCATAAGGACAAAAATGAAATCAGTTCCTGCTTTTGAGGAATTTATGTTCTATCTACTGGGCAGTTACAGTACATATACACACACACAGTTAAATACTAAATATATGAGGGTTAATATATAATTTCAATAGTGATACTAAATTGATGGGAAAACTTGCGTAAAAAAGTGGGTTAAGGGATAAATGAACCATCATAAATAATTTTAAAAAGTCAACAACCCGAAGAAGGACCTATTAGTATAGTAATTCATGGTCCATAGGAATGTAGTATATTCCGATGGAAAACTGAGGACCTGAGCTGAACCCTGGCTTGGCTTCCTCTTCCCCCTGTGATGCTGACAAAATTACTGAACTTCACTTGGCCCTAGTTTTCACATTGGTGAAGTGAGGCATTGGGTACGGTGACTTGTGAGATGCTTTCTGACTCTAAACTCTCCTGTGATGCTATGAGATCTTCTCTTGTAGGGAGATGATGTCTCTCTTTTGCAGTTAAAGGGTGTTTTTCTTTTAATCTATTTGGTTTTGTGTCCATTCTCCTCAGAACGTTAACAGCTGACATAAATTACTTAGCAGTTTTATCTGTATTCAGCATCTCTGTGAATGAAGCCTCCCCCAAAAATGTCATATTAAAGAACCTTGCCAAAAGAATGTGAAACAAGCAGAAGTCTATTCGTCTGGGTCCCTTTGAGAGGAAAAATGGTCTCAAGCTTTGAAACAAATGCTTTTCCTAATTCACTCCCCTCACCCTGCACACTGTCTTGTCTGGAAGGCAAATTTTCTCGGCATCTCCTGCAAAGGTACTTTTCAGGGCTGCCGCCTCGCCAGGCCTCATTTTCAAAGCCCACCATCCTGTGTAGTTAATTCAGATCAGATCGGCTTATCGCTCTGTTCATTGTGGGCCTTTCATAACCATCCGTGTGTGACAGCCCATTAAAACATGGTCAGGCCTTTGAAAACATCACAAAATCCACAAATGTGCTTTACATCTAGCCTCAAAATTACTTGGGCATATTTGTTTTGTGTATTAACCTTTTGAAATGGAGTGGCATTCCCAGGTCACTGAGAAGGATCATTGGTATAGAGCCATCTGACTGAAGTAATTGATAGCATTTCGCCCCATAAAAACGGAGGGGATATCTTTACTAACAGAGGCTTGGAGTGAAGTTTATGTCACCTACAGCCCTGAGGGTCTCTGAAGCTGCCTGTGCACACTCAAAAAGAATCGAAGTCCAATAACCAAATAACACCCCAAACCTAAAATAAAACCCCTAAATTAAAAACAAGAACACAACCTCCCAGGATCCCAGAGCTAGATCTGGTAGGGGTCTTAGAGACCACCTGTACAATCCCCTCATTTTTACAACTGAGGAAACTGGGGCACAGAGATAGGAAATGACTTAACTCAAAGGTCCCAACAGTAGAAATGGCAGAGCTGAGTCCTCTGACTCTATATTCAATTTTTCCCCATTTTTACTCTGATTTATTTCTGGTTTTGTTTTATTCAATAATAAAATTAAAAACCAATATCACTCTATGAATAACCTGAGATGTTTTCTGGATTAGAACTAAAACCAGGGTTCTTAATCTGAGGTCTATGAACTTAAAATAAAGTACAATTATATTTTAGTGTAATTGGTTTCCTTTGTAACTCTATGTATTTTTATGCCTTTAAAAACATTGCTCTAAGAAGGGCTCCCTGGACTTCACCAGACTTCCAAAGGAAGACCATGACACAGAAAATTTTAAGGACCCTGAGAGGAACTGAATGATATTTGGAGACAAGGTTTGAACTCAGGGCTTCTTAATTGCAAGTCTAACATGGGGGACCAGGAACTGTTTACCATAATGAAAAGACTGTAGGCTCAAGAGCCAAAGGAGCTGGGTTGAAATGCTGATTCTACCCCCTACGCAATGTTGAGTAAATCCACTTGGACCGTGAGACCTCAGTTTTTTCATCTTCAGCATGAAGACTATGAACTTGATCTCTAAATTATGAGCCCTGTTTCTAATGCTGTATTTACTAATCCAGTTACATACAGTACACACTTAATAAATGCTTGTTGACTTGATTTGACCTCTAAAATCCCTCCTAGCTTTAAATCTAGAAGACTATTATCAAAGAGAGATGAAAAATGCAAAACAAAAGCAAGCATGCAAAAAAAAGTCAATAATTTCAATCTTTCTCCTTTTATGATGAAAAGAATCATTAAAAATTCAAGCATGAAGTCTTAGTGGTTCACTCAATAGTGGGGCAATAGGCAGGTGATTTTGCAGATGGTGGTTTGTAGACTCGGTTCCTGAATTCTGAAGAGGCTGGCCCTCCACCCTATTTGACAGATGTGAACAGCTGGCGAATGGAAATTTTTCTGATACTTTGCACCTGCATGGTCCCTATGGTATTAAAGGAAACTTTGGAAAGGTATTGTGAAGGAAAGGACGAACATATGAAAGAGGCAATAGTTATAGAAAACATTTTGCAGAGAAGAATCTGGAAATGGAACGAAATGTGGGTCTCCTAAGCCCCGATCTGGCAGAGATCTCATCACAGACCTCATGTTGACAGTGGTTTGAAACTTCTCCAAATGAGGTGAGTTCCTTTAGACTCTCCAAAGTGTCCTTTTAAGAAGACCTGAGGGGACATGCTAGCAGACTGGTCCACTGTCACCTGTTTGGACATCTGGCACATTGTGAAAGATTGATACATTGAAATGTTAATAATTGTCACTCATGGTTTTAATAATTAAGATATGATAGAAGATTCTCTGTGTGGCTGACTCCTTAGGGTGGAGAATTCTGACTTTTTAGCACAAATAAAAACCTTTTTTTTGGTTGGCAAGTTTATCTTAGAAGGGAATAGCTGTGGGGACTTCAATCTGGCTGGTACATTAATAGAGTCAATGTTGGAGCCTGAGGGAAGTGGTGCTTCTGGATTCAGGTGCCCTGGCAGAAATGGTCCTTCTGACAGGGTTGTGAAAGCAATGATGTTGAGTAGCTCTAACCATGACAGTTAGTGTTTATGATGTAATTCATCCAAGTTTTTATGTTCTCATATCCCCTTTATGATTCCAAAGTGGAAATGTCAGGGCTGGAGATGAATTACAGCATCGAGCTCATCAATTATGTTTTCTTGTCAGAGCAGTACTCAACTAAACCTGTATACCTTGAGGTGGCAGGTGTCCTAACCCCTAAGTTGTATGTCCATCTATCACATTTCCTACTACTGGGGACTATTTCTTTCCTCTACATTCTTTGTGGGAAGGCATTTGCCAGCTAAAACTCCAAGGTCTTTTGATTGTTTGGGCATAATCATGGATTGTAGCATCAAAGAATGGTAAACGTAGTTTGCATTTTGGGCAAGAGTGACAGATTCTTTATTTACTGAATGAAGATGAATTGTGGAATTATCAGTGCAGAGCTGGAAGGTACCAATTCTAATTGAGAAGCCATAAAGTCCAACCTCCTAATTTGAGTCACCAGGAAACTGGGGCCATTGACATTTTCAAGGGGCATATAGCAAGTAAATGACAGAACCAGACATTCGAATCCAGTTCATTTGACTGCAAAAAGCAGTATTTTTCCCCCACTAGAACCAGAATGCAGGTTCAGTTTTAGAATTCCCAAATAACTAAAATGTGATTGATATATTTAATTTACTGTTTATTTAATAAAAATAAATGTAGACATATTTCTCTAACATTTCTTCCAAAATAGAAAGCATTACTGTTGAAAACTCCATTGAGAGATAATGCAGTTCAAATAACTGTCCAAAATTAGATATGCCCCAAAAGATCCCAGACAGCCACATAGTCTATGCCCCGAGTGAAAAACCTCCATAACCTCTCCTGTACTCATGGCCAAGTGGACTTCAAAATCAGGAAGTCCTGAGTTCAAATCATATCCCAGACATGTTATCTTTGTGATGCTGGGCAAATCCCTTAAACTTTCTCAGCTTCAATTTCCACATATATTCAAATAGTGAATGATAATACTAGTGAGCCAATCATGAAGCTAAAAAAAGCTGGAGATACCCAAAGTGACCAAAGGGGATGCAGAAAAAGCAAGAATAGGTCTAATGTTCAAGGAGTTCACAAACTAATGGGGGTGGATAGGGAAAGGAGATGCAAACAGCCATGTACAATCTAGATATTTCTGCAAGTGTTATTATTCAGTCATATCAGTCACGTCTTCTTCATCACTCCACTTCAGTTTTCATGGCAAAATACTGAAGTGGTGTTTGCCATTTCCTTCTCCAGCTCATTTTACAGATGAGGAAACTGAGGCAAACAGAGGTAAGTGACTTGCCCAGAGTCACACAGCTAATAGGTGTCTGAGGGTAAATTTTGTATGTTGTATGTACAGATATGTGTATGAATATGTATATACATATATATGCATACATATATGTATGTATATGTATATACACATCAGGACAGCACAAAAAATTAAATGAAAATTTTGGGGGAGTTTTGCAGAAGCCACAGATGACATGCAAAAGCTAGCAAGGCAGAAAAAGGTTAGAAACTCAGAAATGCATAACATATTTGTATAGTATTGCATAATATCAACATAGTTTATCTTTTAATACCATAATAATTCAGGTTTCTTCTCTGGTATGAGAAGGGAGGACCAAAAATTTTAAGCAGGTTTTCCAGATCACTGGGGTGCCACACCCCTAACCCTGATGGTGTGACTGGGATAGCTGTATGAGTTGTTGCTCTCCTTAGTACCGTTAAATATGACTTGTAGGCAATAGGAAATATTGGAAACTCATTTTCCTTTGACTGTTGGTAGAATATAGTTCCACCTCAAAGGGCCCTCCCTCCCTCTCTTTTTGATAGCTGACTTTACTTAAATTTAAATAACTGAGGGATTTAAGTTATTCTATAGAAATATCTGTCCTCTGTTCCCACTTTCCTGGTACTGCTCTGTACCATATTGTATATAAATTCAGCGCAAAAGGAAAAAAAGAACATGAGAGAGCTGGTCATTTAAGTTCATTTTCACATTAGAAGAAAATCTTAGGGCTTATAAAGTTATTAATAGAATTTAGTCTAGATTTAGATCTCTAGTAAGTCAGTCAAGTAATATTTATTAAGTACCTATTATGTGATAGACACTGTGTTATGTGCTAAGGATACTAGAAAACTAAAAAGAATAAAATAAACACTTAAATGTCCTTTGTTCAGGCTGGTCAGAGTCTCATGGGGGAGGCAACATTCCAATAACCATGTGCAAACAAGCTAGATAGAGGATAATTTGTGGGTAGTCTCAGGGGAAAGGCACTAAGATTAAAGAGAACTGGGAGAGGATTCTTGCAGTAGTTAGGACTTTACCTGCGGCTTGGAAGAAACCAGAGAAGCCAGGAGATAGAAATAAGGTGGGAGAGAATTTCAAACATGGGAGACAGTCAGTAAAAACAGTAAGGCAGCTCCTGGCGCTGGAACACAAAGTACATGGAGGGCAGTAAGTATCCAGAGTAGCAGAAATCCATGGACCAGAAAGGATGGACAGTTATTTTCGAAGCATATCATTTGGTTTTCTTTCAAAGCCTTCCTCTTCCCCTGCCCCCATTTACTCCTTAGAATCTTTTATCTGTACAAGTGGGATGGGTTTTCTTCACTCCTGAAGTCCAAAGAATCAGGATATAGAAAATAATTCATAGGGGTCATTGGTGTAGGACAGCGGTGGGGAACCTGTGGCTTTAAGGCCATATGAAGCCTTGTAAGTCCTTAAGTAAGGCCCTTGGGATTCAGTCAAAAGGCTGAGCTTAAGGACCAATAAGAACATCTTGGCATTTGTCTTTCAGAAAAGTATTGGAGTTAACCAGAAGTTGGAAAATCTGAGTAATTTGAACCATTGGCTAGGGAGGAGATTAAAGAAAAAAAATGATGGAAAGTTTTCAATCATTCACCTACGATTAAATGGTTATTACAGCATTGGAAATGAGAAAGTTTACAATTTTATTTTTACATGTCCTCTATTCCCACTTTCCTGGGACTGCTCTTTACCGCATTATATATAAAAGCAACACAAAAGGAAAATAAAAGAATATGAGAGAACTGGGTCATTTAAGTTCATTTTCACATTAGAAGAAAATCCTAGGGCTTATAAAGCAACCCTCTTTTGTTAATAGATCTTTTATCTTTCCTTATTTCCTGACACGTTTTTACGCATGTTGCACGTGTTCTCTTTTGTTGCTTAATCAAACTAGCTTTTCTATAAATCTCTCCATGTCTATATGAAAATTCCCTTCTGTGGCAATCTTTTCATCAGTCAGAGACCCTTCTATTATTATTTTCTTTCAGTAACAATCAACCACTGAGATTTTTTCTCCTTTCTCCCTTTTCAACATTTTCCTTACGTCTATGTTCCCTTGAAAAATCCTTTCCTGATTTTTGATTTGACCATATTTGTGATTTCATCCTGGTAGGGAAGTTTGGATGGGTGAGAGAAACCCCCTTCTCCCAGAAAGGCAGTGAGGAATGATGGGAAGACCATTATCCCTGGAGTAAGAAGTTTAGCTTCCAATTCAACTATCATGAGCAAAGTATTTCACCTCTTCAGGCCTCAATTTACTAACCTGTAAAATGGAGGCATTAGACTAGAAGTGCTCTGAGATCACCTCTAGATCTGTAATCCATGTCCAATGGAGATAAGTGGCAGCTCTGGAATCTGTAGCATTGGACACTGGAAGTTCAAGTGACTCTCCTAGCTTCACACCGCCAATATTAATTAGAGATAGAACCCTATCCATAACACCATGCTACCTCTTTTATATTAAGTTCTTTATCAATTCAAAAACACCTCTTGAAAAATTGTCCAAATAAATTTTACAATGCTTCTGCATTCTCATAGATGTGCACACTCCCTTCATGGTTGTAGATTATAGCTCATTCATGCCTGTATATCTTATGCCACTTTTATCAAATTCCTCCTCTAAAATTTCCCGGGGGGGGGCGGGGTTAACACCTGTATCAGGGGCTTTTTTCACATTGAGTCCATCTCAGGCATTCAGGATGTCCATTGTTTAGCCATCCCTCTTTCAATATGGATGCTTCATTGCTGTTCGTAGTCACACATTTGATGACTGCCCTTCCTGTCTTCTGCCATCCTAACCCTGTGAAATTACCTCTGTCTCTCTCTGTCTCTGTCTCTGTCTCTCTCCTCTCTGTCTCTCTCTGTCTGTCTCTGTCTCTCTCCCTCTCTCTATATGTATGTGTATGCATATTTATATGCGTACATATATATATATACACATGAATACACACTATATATATATATACATATTGTGTACATATAGTTATTAAAACATTATTTCCTGCATTAGAATGTGAGCTACTCAAGGGGCAAGACCTATTTTAGCTTTTTTTTTTTTTGCTGGGAAATGTGTTTAAATCCTATAAAGGGTCTCAGCCCTTAGCACAGTGCCTGGCACACAGTAGGTGTTTAAGGAATGCTTGTTATTTGCCTGATTGAATGGCCACTTGTAAGCAAATTCTTCCTTTGGAATATGTCCTGGCTTGCTTATATCCACCACATTTTTCTCTATTGCCTTTTAGTAATCCTTAATATCAATTCTACAGAGATGGTGGTGGCATGCAGAGATGGACAAAACACTGTCTCTGCTCTCAAGGAGTTTACAGTGTCGAAGTTTGAATTTACTTGGTTATTCAAGTCATTAGAAAAAGCCTATGATCCATAAATGATCACTTGTATATATCCTCCCTTTGTAAAAAGCACATTCCATATTGAATATATGTCTTATTCAGCATTTACATCACTGTCAGTGCTAGGTAAATATTAATCCTTATTTCAGTGATGATAAGAGAGAGTGGGGCAGTGAGTAATGATGGGAACCCATTTTTAAGCCCTGGAATACATAAGCTGACTAAATATGTCTTAATTTCTCTGGACTAGTAAATGTATTTCCTGTGATTTCTCAGGAAAATTGGCTATTATAATAAGAGAAGAAAACTTCAGAGTTTTCTACTTCTCAGTGTGATATAAAAGAATATCATAGCATCAGTTAGAGCTACCTATAAATGCTATGACATCAGAACCCTCATCCTTCATGTTATTGCAGACCTAAAACTTTACCAAGGCTGCCATCTAACCAAACACCAAGCCAATCAGTTTAATGTTAAACTACACACAATGGTTTACAAAGAAGTCTAAAGTCATTCTTATCTTGTGATTTCCCATTAAGACAAAGAATGAATGGATTTTCTCAGAATGGAAAAGATAGCAGCAAATACATATAAGCAAGGAAGGCATCATATTCATATTTGCCATGACACATACAATTAACCTTCGATATATTTTTTCAGTCCCAGTTTCCACAAACTCCAAGATCATGTAAATTCTGTTTGTATTTCTTTCCATTCATTCTCACCCACTTACAGAGTACTGGCTTCCTGTTGTGGTTGGACGTTAGCTCTGAGAGATTTTTGTTACCCTGGGAATATGTTTAAATTCTATAAAGGGCCCCTGATGCTGACATGCATCTAAATCTCATAGTCTTTGAAAGTTTAGAAGCCAATTTCTGCCCCTCACCATGGAAACATGACTCCTATTTAAGTTAGCCGTAGGGATTAAAATGAAGATTGATTAAAAAGGTGCTGTGAATATGAAAATTGTGATTTAAATGCTTATTAGTTATTAGGGGAACCTCCCCCTCTCAAAATGGAGCTTCTTTATCAAGAATCCTTTAGTAATATGCTTTTTAGGAAAAACCTTTTCCTTTTTTTTCATGCAAACATATTTTCCATTAGAATAGAGAGATGTCTATTTAATTCTACTTTTCTCTGACCCATGACACTCCAAAGAATCATGCTGTCCTTTAAGTGGTTTTAAGTTCAAGTCCCTTTGCTCTATAAGCTCCTTGAGGACAAGGTCTATTTTTCATTCTCTCTTGAAATCTTCAGCACCTGGAACAGTGCCTTGTACTTACTATTAAATACTTAACAAATGCCTGGTAGATTGAATTGATGTGGTTATTTATGAACACCTTTGACTAGGTAGTCAGGAGGCCCAGAGAATTGAGTGTCAGACTTGGAGTCAGAAATATCTGAGTTCCTATCCCACTTCACACTTAGTAGCTGTAAACTTTCTCAGAATCAGTTTCCTCATCAATAAAATGGGGATAGATAGTAAAGGCACCTACTTCACAGGGCTATTGTGATGAGGATATAAGATAACATATGTAGGGTCCTCTGCAAACCTCAAAGCTAGGATTAATGCTGGCTGTTAGTATTGTTGTTATGGCTGTAATCAGGCATTTTTTTTTTTATCATGACGCTCACAAAATCATACCACCTCAAGGTTGTGATGGAGATCCGCAGTCCAGGACTGAATCCCTTCTGTAAGATCCCTCCAGGATGGTTCTCTCTCTCCCATCAGCAAACAAGAAACAAACTCACTCGCAATGCGTTGATAAAGTAGAAAAAAAAAGTGCTGACTGGCATTTAGGAGGACCCAGTTGCCACCTAAGTGTATGGTCTTGATCTAATAACTAATCTCTCTATGCCTCCGTTTTCTCATCTATAATAGGGGATGATACCCCCCCCCCCCACAGTGATCTATAAAATGGTGGTGATACTAGCAGCTACCTCACTGTTGTGAGAGAATCAAATAATATAAGAGGATGATGTTAGTCAAGGAGTCGGTATTTATTAAGTACTCACTTGGTACCAGGTACTGTGTTAAGAGTTGGAGGGCAGGGTAACGATTAAAGCAAAAAGCAGCCATTACCCTTAGGGTGTTCACATTGTACTGAGGACAAAGCATGGAAATAACTGGGTACCTACAAGAGACCCATAATGAGGAAAGGGAGCTAGCAGCTTCCTGAAGAAGTTAGTCTTAGTGCTTGAAGAGACCTTAAAGTTTATTGGATACAACCATTCATTTTACCGAAGAGGAAAGTGTGGCCCCAAGTTGTGAAACTTACCCAAGGCCACACAGACAAAAGTGTCAGAGCCTGGATTTGAACTCAGCTCCTCTGCCTCTAAAATCCTTATTTCTAATTCATTTTGCAAACCTTTAAGCACATTTAGTTATATAAATGTTTACTGTGGCTATTACCTCTTAGTTCTCATTGTTATGAATTTCCTCCTTATAAATAGCCCACATTTGCCTTAGTTGGCATTACACAATGTATGCTGGATTTCCTATTACTTTGATCTCTCTTAAAAATGTAAAGGAAATCCTATTTGAGGGACATGAGAGAAACACAAGAAGGTTATTTTACCAAACTCAAGGTTTTCCCCTTTTTCCTAGTAAACTTGGCGTTAGTCTCCTGAGTCTTGTTGGACATAATTGGTTAGCATACAAAATGGTGAAATGAGACTCTGTTATTACATGACAGCAGACGAATACACCATTCCCCCACCACTCCTGTCCAAAGTCCTAATCCAGAATATTATTGAACAGAGATAAGGAGTTTTTTTCCTAGCTCAGTTCTATTTTTGAAAACTTTAATTAGACCCTGGATTTAATATGCTTTCTTGAGAGAGAAATTGTTTTTCAATAGTTGGGTGGTTTTTGATTTTTTTTTTGAGGTTTTGTTTTTGTTGTTTTGAAAACAGTCTGCAAGGGCACTTTCCCATGGACTGGGCATAATTAAATATAGTAGGGGTTCCTTCTTCACAGAGTACATTACCTTTGTCCTATGTGTGTATATTGATATAAACTTTCAGCATGTTGGTTTGTGATTTAACACAGATGGTTTCTCCCTTTGTTTAGGGTTTGAGAAATGGATTTCCTTTTTGTGCCCCCAGCTTCACTTCTCTCCTAGATAGAGAGAGGTGATAGCTTTTTAGGGAAATCAAATTGGTTTCACCGTGTTATAACTTCATAATTTTTATACCTGGGGAAACCTGCAAAAACCATGCCCACTTTGCAGCATAGGGGAGGAGGAAGGACACTAGAGCTTTCTAAGGCAACTCTGACCCCTCCCTCCCCCAGGGATCTCACCTGTGCTAAGGCCAAGGGGAGGAGGCTTCTGATGGCTCCTCCCATTAATTATTCTTGCTAACAAGTTGTTAAATCCTCTTATTCTACTGATAAAGAACTTAAACTAACGTCAGCTTCCCTCTGAAATTTAGGACATGGGACAAAGCACTAGCTCCTGGTCACACCTCTGATACTTCCACAAACACACACATTTTCATGTTTTTCAAGAACTCAGACACAGTATTATATGTCAGTGGTTAGCAAACATGTTTAAATTAATGTTTACTCAATTATTTCCTAAAAAAAATTAGAAATGAGAAAATGTCAGTAAAAGTACACAAGACAATTATATTAAAGGAATTATTTTAGGGAAAATATGTAATCCAGTTGATATTGTTACAGTAAGACATTCATAGGATTGATCAAACTGTTAAATACTGGATGTTTTTAGCACTGTGATGAGGATTTTGATGTTTAGTTTCTCTTTTATCAAAGCTACTGACAGCACAAAAAAATTGTGAATCAGCAACAACCTTTGAAAGATTTCTTGGCATCAGGGCTGATGAGTGGGGAATTAGAAACACCTGTGTTCAAATCCCACCCTCACATGCTTACAACTGGGTGACTTAACCTCCACCTTCCTCAAACAATGCCCTCAGACTTGTTTACCACTTCATAGGGGGATTGTGATTCCTTGATGTATCTGTGGAGGTAGTTTCTGATTTGGATGAAGTCACAGATTCTTCTAAGTTCATGTAATTAAAGTAATTTAGATAATTAGTGTTTTCTATGTGAAGCTTTATTTGTGGACATTATTTAGGTATTTCTAGAAACCACACTGAGAGCTAGTTAATATTATTTTGATGATCCAATTTTTAAAAGACATTCACTCTATCAACTGCATTTATGAATCCCTACTTTGTGCCAAGGGCAGCTATGTGTCACAGTAGATAAGAGCACCAGACCTGAAGACAGGAAAACCAGAGTTCAAATCTGGCTTCAGAAACTTATCAGCTATGTGACCCTGGACAACTCCTTAACCCTGTTGGCCTCAGTTTCCTCACTTGTAAAATGAGCTGAAAAAGGAAATGGCAAACCAGTCGATATCTATGCCAAGAAAACCCCAGATGGAGTCACAAAAAGTCAGACATAACTGAAAGAACTGAACAACAAAACTTTGTAGAAGGATTAAGTGATTTGCCTGTGATAGCCCATCAGGATGTTGTCTGCTTTTGTACACACAGGTCAACTTTCCTCCCTGGGGATGTTCTTTAAGTCAAGTGCTACATTTTTCCACTTAGGCTTCCCATGCATCTCTGTGATGTGATGGACAGTATCAGAAATCAATTTTGGTAGATGAATGAACTGAGTAACAGCAAAAGTACCCCCTTGATAATAAATAATGATGTTTTAGACCTCAAAAATATGGCTAATATTCATTAATGTAAGGACATTTTGATTTATTATTATTGAAATTACTTAAATTATTTAGATTTAGAGGACTTTTTTGTCATTTGTCCATACCATTATGGCATGGAATATTCTGAGAGGATGCTCAGAAGTTATGGTTCACTCAGTGTTTCATAACCAAATATGTCAAAGTCAAGAGTGGAATCCTGATCTCCTGAATCCAATGGTAGCCAACCATCTGCTGCACTGTGTTGGCTCTTCTAAATTTAGGAGGAACAGGTATAATAAATTGCCAAGAAATTCATAAGGTTAGAATCTCTGGACAGAGACACTGAAATGTGAGCAGGGATTTCATTGCTATAGGGTACTTCCAGATGAGTAAACCCCCTTCACTAACACAGGTTGACATTTCCTCTGAAACATATTAGATAGTTGGAGAGAGTTACCTAGATCACTGAGAGGTTAAATATCTTGTCTAGTGTCACACAGCCATTATGTGTCCTTGCACTCAGCATCTTTGCATCACTACACAATATCACAAACTAATGATTTAGAATTTTGGTATTGCTAAAAGCATAGAATTTCTAAAACTGAAAACCATAACTATACATTTTTGAATAATCTAACTTTATGAATACAAAAGATTGTAAGAAAACTTTTTTGGATATAACATGGAAAAGAATCATTTCCATCTCTCTGCATGAAGTCCAGTTACATATTGCTATATTTTTTCAAAGTTTTGTTGATACTTTTTTAAAAAACTTCATGATTACTCTCTAATCCAAAATCAAACTATTTCTTTAGGCAAGAATTAAAGAAAAGCAAAACCAATCCCCATATTGGCCATTTCCAACACCTACAGCCTACCAATGTTCTGTTTAGAAGCACTAAACGTCTTTTATCGTCAGTCCTCTCAAGTCACAGTTGTTCAGGGCAATGATCAGATTTCAAATGCCTTTCAATTATTTTTCCTTTACATGAAGCTGGTCACCATGTATACTTAAAAAGAAAAAAGATACTTTATGTTGCTCAGTTTTGTCTACGTTCCATCTCCTTGTGTGTCACCTTTATAACAGATAAAAAGAAGGGGAAAGTCCTTCTTCTGTTGTCTTCTCATATCTCTTGTTTGGAGCCTACCTTGGCCATCTTAATTTTCACAACCTTTAGCTTCAATTGTTTGGGTATCTTTGCTCCTTCCATTTACATCATTGTCATCTTTGAGTATTCTGTGTTTCCTACTCTTGCTTGCTTTGCTTCTATGTCTTCCCAAGCTTTTGTGAATTCTTGCCATTCATCATATCTTATGGCTTGATAATATTCTGTAACCATCACATGCTACTCATTCAAGCATTTCCCAGCTGATGGTACCCATTGTATTTTTCCTAGCTTAGCTTCTTCCATCGCTCTCTTTCTTTCCAAATTTGTTCCCAAGCAATCCTATCCCTTTTTTCTCCATGCTTAACTTCTCACCGCTGCAGCTGCTACTCTGTTTCTCTAACCCATTCATTGTCTCTCTAGACATCTAAAAACATCTTTAAAGTTTCCATACGCCACTTGATATGTAGCAGGGACTAAGTGTACAAGATCAATAAAGATTTGAAAATCAGTTTCCAATGTGTCTGGAATTTAAGGGTCATGCTAGAAACTGAAGGGACAAGTGTGGGGCTTTTCTTCATGGATGCTAAATGTGTGTGTGTGTCTGTGTGTAACCATGTTAATGGTATTAAGGACTTTAAGTTAATAGTAAACATGAGTATCCACTGTTGAATCTAAAAAATCTACCTGGATTTCTTTTGCATTTTCTGTGTACCACATCCCAGATCCTTGTGTCTAATGACCTTTTCTTGAATGCTTGGGGTTTTCAGTATGTTTATTCATTTTATTACTGATAGAGTGATGGAATAGGCATCCCAGGGAAACATCGTCCATCAATAGCAAGTAATGAGATTTTACTGTCTATAATACATTGGGGCTTTCCTTTACCACCAGAAGCTGTGAGTAAGTTGCTCATACTATCCCCTGCAAGTTGGTTGGTTGGATCTATTTCCCCTTATCATTGCTACTGAAGAGTTCTTTCAGATTTTTTTGTGTGCAAAAGTCCCCAAGTAGATTCCCTGCATAAAAGCAAAATAGGGGATCAAATCCTATTTTTCAAAATGAGAGTGCTGAGAAAAATCATGTGTAATAATGGATCTTCTGATTGTTGAATTAAGTGGTTCCTTTACTCCTTTGGTGTCATTGGGAACTGACAGAGGCAGTGACTGTGACAGCTAAACAAAATTAATTTTCATTTATAGACAGACTTGCTGATCTTGGACTTTTATTTTTATTTCTTTAATTTTTGGTCAATTTCCCATTGTTCTCTCTCTTTTGGTATGTATTCTTGCAACCCATGTCATATACATAAGCAAATGAATTAGGCTACATATAATTGCCCATCACTATTATAAAACAGGAAATATGAAAACACTAAGGAAAAGCCCAGAATGTCTTTAAATACCTTCAGCTTATTTAAAGCAAGGGTATAGCGTCAATACTGCTGGGGGATTTCTGTCTCATTATGTACATGACTTTGAAAAGTTTCCCATAAATGTCCAAAGGAAAAATGACTCACAGATGTCCCTGTATTAAAAATGCAAGTCTCCTACTGGTCTTAAGAATTTGGGTACTAAATGAAGAGATTGTGAAAGCTTGGTGGCAGAGTTGGAGTGCATATATGTATAAGGGGTGTTGGAGTAATGTGAGTACATTAATCTTTAGGATTTATTTATATCAGTTTGTGTTTAATTTCTTTGAACTAGTCTGTACCTATCAACCTAGGAACTAAAACCATGTGACTGTAAGCAGTAAGCCATTAAAATAACCTTTGTGGTCTGGCTGTGAAAGTTAACTTGAGTCAGTAGTCATGAAACTACCATGCACCTACTGTGTGCCAGGAACTATGCTAAGAGCTGGGGTTACAAAAAAAGGTAAAAGACTGGATCTGTTCTTGGAGAGCTTACATTCTAATGGGAGAAGACACCAGATAAAAAGAAGCTGAAAAGTAGGGGTGGAGGTGGTACCAAGCACGGAGTCATGGTGACAATCTGAAACCTATTTTTAGATGATGAGATGTCTCACTGGGTATTTTTCCTTAAACAAAGGAGCTCAGAAGATCTCTCTAGTGTCCATCCTCCAACATCTCCAATCAAAGGGAGAAAGGGGTGACAGGGTCAGGGAAACTAAGGAGGTATAAAATCTGAGTTTCACAGTTGATGCAATCTTACCTAACTCTTGCTATTTTTACTCACTGGTGGCTTTGATAAAGTCAACCTGGCATATTTTGCCAACTCACATAGTGTCAACCTTAGGTGTTCTTTTTATTTGTTAAAACCTTTATCTGATTTTCTTTGGTATGGACCCAGGGTAGGAATCCTAGATTACATATTTAAAACTGGAGGTGATGGTAGAGGTTGAGATCAACCTCATGACTTGACAAATATAGAAACTGAGACAGAGAGGGAAAGTGACTTGCCCAAAATAGTTAGTAGCAGAACTGGAACTTGAATCAAGGTCCTTCAATTTAAAATTAAGAGCTTTTCCACTCTAGCATGTTGTATTCCCTGTGTCACTATTGCTGATGGGGTACGGAAAGAGAAACATTATCTAGATAGCAAGGTGGTGGGCCTAGTGGTCAGGGAATGTCAGTACTCGTGAGTGTAGTACTTTATGCTATCGACCTTAACATGGGACATTATGGCTATCACCACCACCATCTTTTCTTTCTTCTTCTTCTATCTATCTATCTATCTAGTTTGTATTTATCTTTCCTCCCACCCATGGAATCTACCATCTCTTTTTCCTTCTGTCTATTCATCAGTCCATATATCTGTCTATGCATTTCTTTATCCCTCTATAAAAACTACCTTTGGCATTTAAACCTTGTAATTGATGAGTTGATTTTGGTGCACCATAAATAATGCTTCTCCTCCTCCACTTCTTTGAAGATCTATTCCTCCTTCAGTATTTTCCATAGCACTTGAATTATAAGAAAACTTTGAAACAAATCACTTTGACCAGAAGTCTCATTGTTCTTTTCTCTATTTCCAGATCATCAATCTCTGCTAAGCCCCAAGTACCAGGCATTATTAGACTAAAATGCTTCATGTTCTGCTGGCACCTTTTCTGCCTCAAAAACATCACAAGAGCCCAGATGTACCCACAAAGCACAACACACAGCCTACTTTTGTTCTCAGCTGTTTCACTTGGTTTTGTTGAAGTGAGGGACTTGCTGGCTGTATGCAAAATGCAGGAGGGTTTATGGTATCTGAGATGGGGGAATAATAAAGCCCACCAGAAGCCAACCTAATGGAATGATGACTAAGAAATTGTCATTCTCATATTACAATCCTAAAAGCTCACTCCTTTCAATTTAATCTTGCCACAGTAATAATCATTGTCCACATTTATGTAGTACTTATAGGTTTATGAAGGTATTTACATATATTTTCTCATTTGAGCCTTGCAACAACTCTGTAAGGAAGGTATTAAATATCTTATTGTCCCTATTTTACATGGATGGAAGCTGAGGTTGACGGAGATTAAGTGACTTGCTTCTAGCCACAAACCAAATAAAGTTAGAAGCCAAACTCAATTCTTGTCTTCCTTACTCCAAGTCCACGTTCTAGCCATGGTTTAGTGCTAAATCTTACTTATGGAAATGTAAACTTCTATCCCAAAGGGAATAGACAAACCCTTCCACTGGGAGGTACAGTGGTAATATGTTACTATTTATTAAGTGAGTGATCTAGAGTTCTAATAATGCATCCAAATAATACAGAGTAAGGTGAAGTAAGAGCATCTAGGTAGCACAGGGCAGGTAGGTGGTGCAGTGGAAGCGTGCCTGGCCTGAAGTGAAGAGACTTATCTTCGGGAGCTCAAATCTAACTTCAGACACTTATTAGCTAGCTATATGACTCTGGACAAGTCACTTGACCTTGTTTGCCTTAGTTTCCTCATTTGTGAAATGAGCTGGAGAATGAAATAGCGAAGCACTTCAATGTCTTTGCCAAATGGTCTCTCAAGAGAGTCAGGCATGACTGAAACAACTAAACAAAAACAAAGGTAAAATTAAAAAAAAAACACTGATATAATCTGGATATCTGGATTTATGTCAAACTTGGACATTTAGCCATTGTAAAATATCATGCATTCACATGGATATTTGCATGTTGCTTCCCTCATTAGAATGTAGACTTGTTGTCAAGGATCATTTCAAGACTTAGCACAGTATAAACACTTGTTGACTGGCTGACTAAATGAGCCTCAGGTCTCACATCTGTAAAATGAGGAATCTAATGTCTTTGGCCTGTATTTGGCATGGCTATTATGAGAAAAAATATTTTTCTACTTCCATAGAATTGACAAAACTCTTAATTCTAAATTGAAGGATCTTGATTCAAGGTCTAGTTCTGCCACTAACTATTTTGGGCAAGTCCCTTTCCCTCTCTGTCTCAGTTTCTGTATTTGTCAAGTCATGAGGTTGATCTCAACCTCTACCATCCTATGTAGTTTTAATTTTTCCCAATATAAGACCTTGAAGGCTAAAGATCAAGCCATCCTTTGATTTCCCCTTCTGAGGTTACTGTCGTGAAGTTTTGGTTGAGCTTCTGTGGGGTTCAAGGCCATGTATTAAGGTAAAGGATTAGGAAAAACAAAAACAGGTAAAAGAAAGAGTTCTTGCCCACAAGATCATATTCTTGTTTTGATAATGATTAAAGAAAGCCCTTAGTGCTTAATGTTGCCGCTACTCAAAGATATAAACAATTTTCCATTCCACATGTTCTACTTTTCAGGGGGAATGCCCTTCCCATCAACCCTAATATTTTTTTTAAATCTTGTGCTTTTGAGAGTTTCATGATGCCTTTTGAATTTATTAGAGACATACTCTAGTGGTACTAAACTAGGAAATTGATAGGGTATTCATACTTAAATTAGGTATTAGTACCTACGTTAATCACCTTTGGAGACCAGGAGGGAATGAAACGTAGGACAGCTAAGTTTTATTTGACAGGATCTATGAAGGAAAAAAAAGGTCAGGACTTGAAAGGCTGCCCTAGAGATAAGAACTGACTCATTGTGTCCTTGTAGATAAGGGTCCTTCAAATCCACAAGCCCCATAAGGGCATTGAATGACTATCTGGTGCTGACCTGTGGGTAAAGGAGTATGGGGATGTCAGTAGAAAGAAGAGATAAAAGAGAAGCAAATACATGCATGGTTCACATAATCAGCCAGGCTTGTTTCAGATACTTGTCAGGAATGAGGAGGGTTAGACCACTCTGAACTGACTCCACAACCTTGTACTTCCACCTTCTTAGGATCCTCAGCCACTCTCATATTGTCTGGCACATAGTAGGTACTTAATAAAATGATGGCTGATTATCGTTGATGGTGCTGCTGTGAAATTTGAACCCAAATCCTCTGACTCCACATTTTCCACTCTACTCTGCTTCCTCCCTTCCCAGTTAAACTATCACATAACACACATATACCTGCGATGTCTTTGAGGTGATAGCCTCTTTAGCTCCACGAGGTGCTTTTGTGAGACTACTTGTGGCCTATGTAAGTTGCAGAATGGTCAGGCTCAAGAACTAAGTACTTATGGACTACTCATTACCCTTGACAAGATTTGCCCTATATTGATGAGAAATTTTTTTAAAAAGTTTATTGTCGGTTCTTAAATTCAACACTTTGAAATCTCAAACAGGATGTTATTTGTGCTATATTAGGCTTTTATAAGGTGTTTTTCAATATGTTTTACTTCTCCATCCAAAGATGGTCCTCAATCCTTCTGTGATCTCAGAGGGTATTTTTGTGGTTTTGTCATTTGCTTGATTTGTTTTGTTTTGGCTTTTTGCTCTCGGGTGGTGCTTATTTTGTTGCTTGTTGTTTTTAAACTGGGTTATTGAGGAGGGGTGATTTCACAACAAATGAGAAATGGAGGAGGCAGAGCTACCTCCAAAGAACTAAGAATCAGAGCCTTGGCTAAGAAGCATTCCAGGTGACATTGTCTACATATACACTCTCTCCAGGGTGCTTTATTCTTGAATGGAGGTAAATATGTCTAATCCTGAAGGGCTTTGTCCGCATCAAACAGGATAGAAGGAAGCATGCATGGCATTTTTGCTTTATAGAATTCAACTTCTTTTCAACAACATTGTGTTATTGTTGAGTCTGTCCCTTTAGAACCCCTTTGATCCTAACTTTAACACCCTGAAGTTCTGATCTAGTCAGTTCCCGGAGGACCAGAAATTAAGGATGTGGTTCTAGTATGTTGACAATTTCCATATTTTTTCACAGCCTGTCCCTGATGCCTGGAATACTGTCCTCATTCTTTGAAGCCTTAGATTCCTTCAAAGCCCAGCTCAATGATCACCTCCTACTTGAAAATTTTCCTTATTACCTTCCAGCCAATAATACCTACCCCAATCCTAACATGAATTTAACTTGTGCTTACTTCTGTCTGCATGGGATGTTTCCCACCAATAAAATGTAAATTTCTTAAGAAAAGTAGATATTTCATTTTGGTCTTTGCATCCCTAGTACGTTCTAGTCAATCAGCTATCTATAAGCATTTATTGTACATTTATCCTGTGCCAGGAAAATATTCGTTAATTAATAAATGCTGATTGTTAAGATGTCTTCTATCTGTAGATGTATGGTAAAATATCTTGCACATAGTAGGCATCCCTTAAGAAATACTTGTTTCTTTCCTTCCTTTAGGCATATGCTACTTAGAGATTAAGAAAAAAAAAAGAGAGATTCATTGAAGTCATCTAGTACAATTGCCTCATTTAACAGTTAAAGGAATGGAGAAAAAGGGAGGTCAGATCACACATAAAAGGTCAGAAAGATGTTATGAGATTGAACCAGGATTTCATTTCAGGTTCTCTAATTCCAAAATCAGTATTTTTCCTGCTGTCCCAGTCTACTTGTGTCTGTGTCTCTCTCTGTCTCTCTCTGTCTCTGTCTCTGTCTCTCTCTCCCTCCCTCCCTCATCTCCATCACTTATATTTTGTTGCTTATTATGTGTTTTCATACTCACTGTTGGTTAGAGGTATAAGAGCAAGCCGCAATGGACCACACCTATCCTGGGCTACTTGGAAGGCTGAGGCTGATGAGAAGTTTTAGCTCAGGAGCTGAATTGGGTAAATAGGCTAAGTCTGAAACTTAAATGATGAGGCCTCTTGATGGAGCTGCAAATGGAAGAGGGAAACTTCCTAAGTCATGTAACTGAGTGAGAAATATAGATAACGTGAGGTTATAATCATGATAGTAGTAGCCAGATTTGTGTAGCATTTTACATTTGCTATCTCATTTGAAACTCACAACAACGCTGTAAGGTAGATGCAGCTTCATCATCCTCATTTCATACATGAAGAAACTATGGCTTGAGAGAGGCTGAGTAATTTTTCCAGGGTCACACAGCTCAGAACCCTTAGAGGCAGACTTTGAAGTCAGCCTTCCTGACTCCAAGTCCAATACTCTATCCACTAAACCACCTTAACTGCAAGATTCTGTGTCTGATAAGAAAAGACCTCAGAGAATTTTGATCAGTGATCTGTTGGGTATTGATATCAAGGGAAACATACGTCAGGAAGAGCTAAATTCATCTAAGGCAAGTGCTCATGACATGGAAGATGATGTAAACAAAATCCAAGGCAGAGGATTCCACATGGATGCTTTGTTACTCCAAATGCTCTGTTTACAGTTGGCTAGCACTGAATGCATTGAGCCCTGGAATCCTTCAAAGCCTCCTTAGTTAAATTCATTCACATGAAAGAAATGGATTTAGTGGTTTGTCAGGGTCATTTTTGTGCTGGAAGGGAAGCTAGAACTAATCAAGTCACAGAATCAGAGAGATGGAAGGGACCTCAATGGTCATCGAGCTCAGCCAAAACACTAAATAATCACTACTGTAACCTCCCAACAAGTGGCTGTCCAATTTCTACTCAATGACTGTGGAGGAGAAACCTGCCTCTTCTGAATGCAACCCAGTTCCCTTTGCAACAAACTCATACTCAGACAATCTATATTTTGTTCTCACGGCAATCTGGAATTAGCCTCTTTGCAACTTCTATCCATTGGTCCTGGTCCTGCCTTCTGGGGCCAAAGAGAACAAATCTAATTTTTACCCCAAAGGACATCCCTCAGATACTTAAAGAAAGCTATTATGAGTCCTCTTAGACTGGTGAAATTAAGAAGTCCAGCCTCCTATTTTTTCCACATGTGATGAAACTAAGGTCCAGAGAAACTAAGCGATTTACCCAGTATCACATACTTGGATCTGAGGTGGAAGTGTAGTCTACTTTTTCTTGAATATAACTGAATTCTGATCTCATTATCAGTATTGGAAAAATTCAAATGGCCAATAAATGCAGTTGGTTGGGCAGGTAATAGAATTTATCAGTTTATCTCCAGACTTGGGTTCAAAAGATTACTTCTCTGTTACTTACTAATCAGGTCACTTTATCTGTTCAAATTGCAGTTGTCTTATTGGTCAATTGGATAGATTTTGACTACATGACTTTTAAGATCCCTTGCCACTTTACATCTCTTATTTTATGACTTCTTAGAGATTGTACATGCATAATAATATGGGCCAGGAGGAATAGATTGGGTTGGATTGTGTTTGGATAATCAAGTAGTGTTTTTTTTTAATATAATTTATTTTTCAGTTTTCAACAATCACTTCCATGAGAATTTAAATTCCAAATGTTCTCCCCATCTCTCCCACCCTCTACCCCAGGACAGCATGCACCCCATCCATCCCTTCCCCCAGTCTCTCCTCCCATCTATCACCCCCTCTTCTCCCATCTCCCTCCCTTTTATTTTTCTGTAGGGCAAAATGGATTTCTATACCTTATTGACTGTACATCTTATTTCCCAGTTGCATGCAAAAATAATTTTTAACAATCATTTTTAAAACTTTAAGTTCCTTATTCTCTCCATTCCTCCTTCCTCACCCACCCTCACTGAGAAAGCAAGAAATTCCATATAGATCATACATGTACAGCCATGCAAAACACTTCCATAACAGTTATGTTGCAAAAGATTTACCACATTTCCCTCTGACCTGTCTTGCCCTCCATTTATTCCATTCTCACCCCTGACCTGTCCCCCTACAATAGTGTTTGCTTCTGATTATGCCTTTCCCTGATTTGCTGTAGCTTCTATTATCTTCCTTCTCCTATCCCCTTCCTTGCTGCCTTCTTGCAGTATAGAAGAGATTTCCATACTCAGTTGAACGTGTTTTATTCCCTTCTCAAGCTAAATCCCGTAAAAGTAAGACATAATTACTCCTTTTCATCTCCTCCCTCTTACCCTCCGTTGTAAAAAGTCTTTCTTGCTTCTTTTATGTGAGATGGTTTGCTACATTCTACTAATATTTATTATTCCCATAATATTTGTTATTCTAATAATATTTATTATTCTAATTTGCTACTTTCTATGTCTCCTTTTCTCTTACTGCTAGTACATTCCATTCAAAGGTAAATTTTATTTTTTAGGTATTCTTCTTTCATATTCAGTTCACCCTATGACCTCTGTCTATGTATATATACATACACACATACACACAATATATGCATATACACATATACATATATGTACATGTATACAAATGTGTATATATCATATACACACATACATCATATACCTACCTACACATATACTCATACATACCTACATATATAGGAATATATTTCTATATATAAATACATACATATACAAATACCTAATACTGAAAAAGGTCTCATGAATTACAAATATCATCTTTTCATGTAGAAATGTAAACAGTTTCACTTTAATAAGTTCCTTATGACTTCTGTTTCCTGTTTACCTTTTCAAGTTTTTCTTGAATCTTATATTTAAAAATCAAATTTTCTATTCAGCTCTGATCTTTTCAACAAGAATGTGTGGAAGTCTTCTATTTCATTGAAATTCCATTTTTTTCCCCCTGAAGTATTATACTCAGTTTTGCTGGGTAGGTGATTCTTGCTTTTAATCCTATCTCCTTTGACCTCTGGAATATCACATTCTAAACCCTTTGACCCCTTAGTGTAGAAGCTGCTAAATCCTGTGTTGCGCTGATTGTATTTCCACAATATTTAAATTGTATCTTTCTAGTTGGTTGAAAATAGTTTCTCCTTGACCTGGGAACTCTAGAATTTGGCTGTAATATTCCTAGGAGTTTTCCTTTCAGGGTCTCTTTCAGAAGATGATTGGTGAATTCATTTAATTTCTATTTTGCTTTCTGACTCTAGCACATCAGGGTAATTTTCCTTTATTATTTCTTTTTTTTTTTTTTTAAATACATTTATTTAACTTTTTACATTCATTTTCACAAGATTTTGGGTTCCAAAATTTTCTCCCCATTTG
>CM053770.1:20830551-20848774 GCA_028658325.1 Potorous gilbertii | reverse complement strand
GGAATCTCTGGCGGAGCTGCCTCAGCCTCTGCCGCGGCAGCCGCTTCCCAGGGGGTCCAAGTCCCGGAGATCCCCCGCTCCCCTCTCAGCCTGTCTCTCTCACTGACCTGCGCGTCTGTGTGTGGAGGGACCTTCGCGGCCGCCCGAAGATCCAGGTCCCTGCCGCCCGCTGGGCTCTGCTCGCTCCTCTCAGTGCCGAGTGGCCGGGGCGGGGGAGGGGAGCGCTCGGCCGGGCAGGACTCCGCTCCCGTCCAGGTACCTTTGTGGTCGGTTCTTCAGGGCTCTCTGCAACGGAAATCTCCTTCACTGTGTTGCTGCGCGGCTTCCACTGCTCCAGAATTTGTCAGGAGTTCTTTTTACAGGAAATCTATGGGCTGTGGGTTCGGACCTAGCATAGGTGAGTCTTTCTACTCCACCATCTTGGCTCCGCCCCCTCCTTTATTATTTCTTGTAAGATGATGTCTAGGCTCTTTTTTGATCATGGTTTTCGGGTAAACCAATAATTTTTAAATTATCTCTCCTGGATCTATTTGCCAGGTCAGTTGTTTTTCCAGTGAGATATTTCACATTCTCTTCTATTCTTTCATTCTTTTAGTTTTGTTTTATAATTTCATGATTTCTCATAAAGTCATTAGCTTCTGTCTCTTCCATTCTAATTTTTAAAGCACTATTTTCTTCAGTGAGCTTTTGGACCTTCTTTTCCATTTGGCCAATTCTTCTTTTTAGAATATTCTTCTCTCACTGGCTTTTTGGACCTCTTTTGCCATTTGGATTAGTCTATTTTCAAAGGTTATTTTCTTCAGTAATTTTTGGTTCTCCTTTAAGCAAGCTGTTGACTGACTCATTTTTCATGGTTTTCTTGCATTGCTCTCATTCCTCTTCCCAATTTTTCCTCCATCTCTCTTATTTGATTTTCAATATACTTTTTGAGTTCTTCTATGATCTGAGACCATTTTATATTTTGAGGGACTTGGATGTCAGAGCCTTGACCTTGCTGTCTTCCTCCAGTTGTATGCGTTGGTCTTCTTCTGGTTGTATGCTGTGATCTTACTCATCTGAAAAGATGGAAGAAAATGCCTTTTCACCAAGAAAGTGCTTCATTAGTCTGATTTTTTTCCCCTGGGCATTTTCCTGGCCAATTACTTGACTTTTGAGCCCTTTGTCAATTGGAAGTTATATTACCCCAGGATTCAGAGGTTTTGTATAGCTCTACTCTGAGATATCTCTAGGGATTTGTAAATTCTCAGTTTCTCCAAGGTGGCATAAGCAAAGAAGAGGTATTTACCCCTCTCCTGACCTGTGCTCTGGTCTGTGAGCAACCACAAGAACTCTTTTTTGCCCTGGAACTATGAGTAGGATTCCCTCTCCACGGCTGCCACCAGCTTTGCCATATCAGCTGTCCTCCTCACCCCAGGACTGCTTCTCATGATTGAGACCCAGATCAGCTGCTAGATTCCCCCACCTTCTGTAGGCTAAGAGTTCCAGAAGCAGGTGCTGTTGTGTCTATGGCTGGGTTTGGACCACAATTCCCTCTTATCCATGTGAAAGAGTGTTCTCACTGACCTTTGAAGTTGTCTTTGGCATTTGTGGGTTGAGAAATCTGGAAACCACAGTGGCCACCTGTGATTCAGTGCCCTAAAGCGTGCTCCAGTCCCATCTGTGCTGGCCCAGCCCATGCTGGGCTATGCTCTTCTCCAACCCCAGTGCAATACACCCTTCCTGTCAATTTTCCAGGTTGTCTTGGGCTGGAACTCTGTTTCACTCTGTCATTTTGTGGCTTCTGCTGCTCTAGAGTTTGTTTAGAGTCATTTTTACAGGTATTTTAAGGGCTGTGAGGAGAGAGTTCAAGTAGCTCTGACTTCTACCCCACCATCTTGGCTCTGCCCCCCCATCAAGTATTTTTTTGATAATTCCCAACTGACCAGTCCTGGAAAAGGCCATCTTCAACAACACATAATTCTAGTTGATTCTGTGGATAGATAATAAGCATCTGATAATACTCACCATAGGTACAGTAAAAGTTTACAAAGCACTTTATATACATTAGCTTGTTTCAATCTTGTAACAACCTTAGGAGGTAGGTGCTAGTATTACCCCCATTTTATAAGTGAGGAAACTGTTTTAAGTAGGTGAAGGGACTTGTCCATGGTCACATAGTAGGTGTCTGAGGTTTGATTTGAATTCAGGTCTTCCTAACTTCAAGTCCAGTACTGTAGCCACTATATCACCTGGCTCCCTACACCTTCCTACAGTTTCATGAACTCAGAAGAATCAAATCATGGCAAGCAACCTAAACAGCTATGAAACAATGTATTTCCTTGGGGTAAACATAGATTGCCATGATCAACGGAAACTGGCATATGAAAAGTGACCTAAAAGGCATCAGTAGGACACACGTGACCATCGAGAAGGCAATGAATGAAGAATTCCAGTATCATCTTACATGGGTTCTCATGAGATAGACTAAAAGAGGCAGAGAAAAGACTAGTTGATTTTTTATGGAAGTTTCTAAAAAATGCAGAAACAAGAATTCACTGAACTCTGATGGGGAAGATCACAGGTTCATCTAAGTATAAATGCAAAAGTTTCTGCTTTTCTGGGAAGGCTTCAGTGTATTTTTGTTTGTTTTGTTTCATTTTGTTTTTGATAAAGGAAATCACCTGCATCCCTATGAAAGTTCAGATCTTCTCATGAATACCAGAGAATAAACATATTTCCAACCCTACCTGGAATGCACCAAGGCCCTCTCCTCTTTTGGAAAGTGACACTTTCATTCACCAGCTGTAAGGCAAAAGCTTGGTGTGACTTTTTCCTATAATAGTCACAAGTCCCATCAAGCTGGTCATACTCTTTCCCTCAGCCTACCCTTTTGAACTGGAAAGGAGCAAAGAAAGCAGCCGGCCAAGAATGAAGTCTGTGGTTCCTGACTGGATTTTCCTCTGGCTCCTCTAGTAAGGATCCTTGTTAGCCCTGCACTTGGACTAATTGGCCAACCTGGACAACTGCACAGCACACACAGCGCTTTTTGCTTGCTTGTTTATTTTAATTACCCACATTTTGGGGAGGCAAACAGATTCAGTTGCATTCCATTCAAGAAAGATTTATTAAGTACCTTCTATCTGCAAGACGTTATGCTAATGCTAGTAATAAGAGGCCAAAAACAGACCAGTCTCTGCCCTCAGAAAACTTACCTTCTGACTGTCATCCAGAACTCACTCCAGTGCCCTGCATCTTCTCCCTCCAGACTTTGCCAAGTTAGTTCATTCCTGGCCCAGTCCTCCAGGAGCCAACAGAGGAGTTACTCAACCAGGCAGTGACAAGAGCCAGGAGCAGCAGGGGCCAGTCGCAATACAGATTAGCAGATGGGGACCTTGCCCTCCCTTAGTTCTGTTACTTATATGTCCTGTGCCCATGGAGGGAGAGAGGCTTACCCTGGGGTTCAGTAGTTTTAAAATAGTGAGTAGATAGAGAAAAATAAAGGCTGCAGTGGTGGAAATTAAGGTTAGAGTATGAGATGATGTCTGGCAAATGTAGAAATTCAACAATAGGATAAGGAATCCAGTCTTGCTTCACAGTCCAACTGCCATAAAATGGTGTAAAGTGAAAGAAATCTGTAATGTGATTTGATTTTTGAAAATGCAGTGTTGCCCTTAAAAGTGATGTTTAATTTGGCAACAACTCCTTAACACTTGAATGAAAATGTCCTTCCCATGATACATTCTTTAAATACCAACCAGCTTGTGGAGGAATATATTATCCTTTCTCGCGCTCAAATAACCACCATTAATATCATTTGGACTGAGGCCTGGATTGGGAGAAAAGAAGAACTGGAAACCTGCTAGGAAGAATTAATAACGTCTTTATTTTTCCCTCCTGAATTCTCAAAACCTATGCCAGGAGAATGTAAGGTCTGGCAGGCCCTATCAAGATGGAGAGGCTCAGAGTATGGGCCTGGTGACAGATTATCTCTTGTCTAGGAACAGCCTAGCTAAGTACAGAGAAGCCTGTTACCAGAAGAACGAGTAAAAGCTGATGAATTATTTAGCCATGGCTACCCAAGACATAGAAAAAACAGCACTAGTCAAGTGTGGAAAGGAATCACACAGGATGAATGAGTATAGTGGGATTGTGTATAGAGGGAACTCACAAGTGCAGTCTACTAAGGCATAATAATGGATTTTATAGAATTGTCAAATTAAGAAGGGAACCTTGGGAATCGTGAGGCCCAACTATAATGTATTTGTGATTTTCAAGTTTCCTTGGTGCTTTGTCTTTAAACTACAGACTTTGCCTTCTTTTAATGTTCCTTATTAAGCAAAAACTTCAACAAAATTGAGTAGCACAAGCACCATTCCTTCTAGCCCAGAGAGGCTCTACCCCCACGATGCTTTGCGTCTCTGCCAAGTCTGGATACTTGGGTTTCAACTGAACTTTTAATGGGGAACAAACCCCGTCATTGAGATTAATCTGAAACTGAGCACCTGTTAGCATTGCTTCTGATTACACTATTGTGTATGTGATTCTCTTGCTTTGCTTACTTCTTTCTAATCAGTTCAGACAAATTTTCCCTTATTTCACCAACTGTATGAATTACTCATATTCATCATTTCTTAGGGCACAGTAACATTCTGTTACCTTCATTTTCAAGATGTGCCCTAGATCATAAAGATAGTTTTTATTCTCTGATTTTTATTAACAGCCACAAAAAGAACCAACTACAAACCTTTGGTTTACATGGGATCTTTCTTTCCGTCTCAGTTCCTTGGGGCATGTGCCCAGGATTGTGGTTATCGAGTCAATGAGTAAGAAAACTAACGGATTATTTTTACTCACATAATTTCAAAGTGTTTTCTCGGATTAACCCTCTGGTTTTACAGGTAAGGAAATGGTGGCCTAGAGGTTTCCAGTAATTTGTTTCTTGTCACTCCGGCAGTAAATAACAGAGCTAGAGTTTGACCCTATGTTCTCTGAATCCTATTCTCTTGTTCTTTGACTACACAGCATGCCACCAGACAAACACACAGTTAACATATGTGTGTATACATTATATATTACATACATATATATGTATATATACACACACAGAGAGAAAGACAGAGAGAGAGAGAGAGAGAGAGAGAGAGAGAGAGTGAGTTTGGTATCATTCTTTGAATGCCCACCTAATAAGGACTCACATTTTCTCCATTCACTTTTGTATAGAATTTCTTTTAAAGGCAGCATAGGGGATAGAGTACTTACTTGTTGTATGACTCCTCAGACTCAGTTTTCTCCTCTATGAAATGGACCTAATAATAATAGCAACTTCCTATTGTTACTGAATAACAACATCACTCTCCTGACAACAACCCAAAGATTGCTGTCAGGATTAAATTTTATATATACATATACACACACCCACTCATATACCATATATATATGTATGTATGTGTTTGTGTGTGTGTATATACACATACATATGTATATATATAATTTGTGTTTAATATATATACATACAATATATGCATATATGTATTTATATTTAAACACAGAGAGAGAGTGCTTTGCAAACTTTAAAGCACTATATAAATGGGGACAGTTATTATAATAGCTTTGCTGATGGGATAGCCTTGACCAGGGGTGGAATCCTGTGGCTTTTTGAGGCCTCAGGGCTGCAGGTTCCCCACCCCTGTACTTGACTGTTCTCTATTGTCATAAACAAGATGAAGAAACATGGGACAAAAAAGAATATAGTGAGTTGGATTTAGTACTGGCTGAATGATATAACCATAGACAGTAAGCAAAAGGTCAATTTAGGATATCAATCAAGCAATCAACATGAATTTATTAAACTCTTATTATTGGACAAGCACTGTGTTCCTGGTTAACCACTCAAAGATTTGCATTACTATGGTTCCAATCTCTTAAGTCTCCCCTCTACTCCTAATTTTCATGGGGCTACCCTGCTTTCCCAATATGGCTATATTCACAGATTCACTGTCTTCTGAACCACACCCCAATACCCTACGACTTCACCACTTTTCCATCCTCTTTTCTTGCCCTTTCCATCCCCTCCTCCAATCATTCATTTTGCCCCAAGTGGCAAAATTCTTAGATATTAATCCTGTTTCAAATGAAGACTGGAAGACTCTTAGTTGGGGGTGGTGCAGAAGGTACTTTTGCTCAGCCCAGACTTGGACTAGATGATTTCTGAAGTCTCTTTCAAATTTGAGACTGTGATTCTATTCGTCAATGTTTTTCTTCTGAATTACTACAATGAATTAATTCCAAATATACAAGAGTTTACATATGTGGGCTTGAGTAAATCATTTCCACTGGTGAAGGCCAAAAAAGGAGACTCCAGAATCTCAGGAAAGTGGCAGCTCCTTGTTGTCAATCACAAGAAAATCAAAAGTGTAAAGCATAATTCCCATTATGTTTTGTCTTGTTCCTGAATGCAACTTCCTCTGTTAATTCACTGGGATGGCTCTTGACAAGTCTGTCTTTAGCTTATCTATTTACTAGACCCATCCTGTAGCTATGCCCAAGTCAGTTCTTCTCTTGGAGAATCTTTAAACAGAGAAAAGTGTTAAGAAGTACCCTTTCAGCTGACAGTAGATTCTAAATACATAAAATCAATTCACTTTTCCAGTCTGGCAACCCTACAAGATAGTTCACTTGTGTTTTCCCAATTTCTATTGCAAACACGTTGGCACTAGCTTTGAGAGTGATAAAAGTACAAGGCAAATGGAATTTGACCTGGTCAAATAGAACATTTCTGGGATAGCCTTTCAGAAGCCTCCGCAAATTGGATATCTGATTTAGAAAAGTCAAGATTCTTTCCTCTTTACCTTCCATCCTTTGGTGAGGAATTGGGTACCTGAAAGGTCAAATGAAATAGAGGCATGTGGAACATCTTGCTGTGATAGGTCTCTAGCACATGCTAATGGCAGTTCAGTTCCTTCTTCACCCTATGGTAATTCAGTTATTCAAAGACAAGCTCCCTCCCACTCTCTGACAGCATGCTGTTTCATTAGGGTTCATCTTGTTTGTTGAACAGCATTTGAGGAAAACAAACACACATTGAAGACTTGTGAGCATACACAAACACACACACATACACACACATACACACACACACACACACATACACACACACCAGCACAAAAACAGACAAACCCAAATCCAAACAGGAGAATCAGGTAACATTACAGAAAATCAACTCATTTGTTATTAAGACCAGTGTGAAACCACAGAACTGTGCAGAATTTTGAGTTATCCTGGATAAAAGATTAAAATAATTCAGAGTGATTTGTTGCAAGCAATGTGACAGGTCAGCACATTTGAATTTCATTTGAATGCAACACCTATCCCCAGCAGAGGTGGAGGCAGCACATCTGCCGGTGGCTCAGCAAGTCTCTTATCTGCAGTGTGAAGGAAAAAAAGAAGCCAGATCTGAGAGCAACACACGCTCAGTCAGGTATGCAGTGGAAGTCACACTTCTGTTTGATGCGCCAAACTTCATGGCAACCGAAAGACAAATAAAGTCAGAGTTTATTTTGAAGCAATCATTTTTTGATATTATAAGACTATTAGCTGGCTTTCCCCTCCCTCTCTAAATCTGGACTTGCAGCATTGCTTTAGTAGAATGCCAATGATAATTAGAAAAGTTCATATGACCTTTGAGGTCATCTAATCCATCTTCCTACAATTGCAAACGAAAAAAGTGAGGCTGAGAGAAAAGTGGATTGTCCAGGTCATATCATCAGTGAGCAGCAGGGCTAGGACTCAGAGATAGATCCTCTGATGGACCCTGGGGCTCATCCCGTTCACCATGATGGACACCAGGCAGCCTTCGGTGATAGAGTGAGAAAAAATCTCACCTACTAGGAATAGGCACGATCAGAGTGCTGAGTGCTGCTGGGAAACCACACAAAGAAAGTGATTATTTTGCCTGATCATATCTGAAGAATTGTGACTTGAGGCTACGGGTGTTCCAAGTGATAGGATTTGGAAGGGGGAGCACACATGTACACACATACATGTACATGTACATATACTTATGCATGTATAATGAACTTCAAATCACAGGAATTGAACTTAAAAGTCACCTCTCTTATTTATTACCTGTATGACCTTGACTAGATAGATTTGAACCTCTCTCGTCTCTTCAGTACTTTATCAGTAAAATTAGAGGGGTGGAGTAGATGACATATATATTTCCCTCTGCTCTAAACTTAAAATCCTATGACCATCTCAAAAGGAGTTGTCAAGTAGTTGGAGAAGATAATTTAAGTCTTTTAATATGTTATATTGATACCTTTTGTTGATATTTAATACACAATCATTTTTAGGCACTCCCACGACAACATTGATCTTTCTCCTATGTAATATAGGAAAAAAAAATAAACAGAACAAGCAGTGACTGCCATCGACAAATGTATGCAATGTTCTGCATGCCTGTGTATTAAAAGGAGCTGATAATATTTTAAAAATCATAATAATGTCAAGGATTGACAGACAGCCATTTTTCGGGTCCTATGCTCATTTTTACCCTCATAACAACCCGGGAGTAAGGTGCTATTTTTATGTTCATTTAGCAAATGAGGAAACCGAGGTAAACAGAGGTTGTGACTTACCCAGGCTCACACAAACCTGAAGCCAGACCTTCCTGACTCCATGCCCAGCTCTCCGGGCACTGTGGCAGGTAGTTAATGCCCAGTCAATTTTGCAGTTCCAAGATTGGGTATTATGCTTTCTCAGAGTCCAGCTTCCTGTTCGTGCTGATGAAGGCCTTTTGTTGTATTGTGTGCTGTGGACAGGACTCTCCCTAACAGGCTTACCTCAGTTTCACTTGGGGGTAAAATTGAACCCTTTCCATTTCCCAAAATAAGTTGCCCTCTGCTTTTCTGATAGATTCTTGACAGTC
The DNA here is from genome assembly GCA_028658325.1 of Potorous gilbertii. Classification (NCBI taxonomy): domain Eukaryota; kingdom Metazoa; phylum Chordata; class Mammalia; order Diprotodontia; family Potoroidae; genus Potorous; species Potorous gilbertii. The sequence goes on along the minus strand of CM053770.1, from coordinate 20,839,869 downwards.
AAATATATTCTATCCCAATCTTTTAATACGGCAGGCAAATATATTCCTGGTTCGGCCTCATTACTTATTTATGAGTGTCATTCACATAACATGGAGAATATAATCTTTATGTATTATTATTCTTTAGAAAAGCTCTGAATAATCTACACTTACAAAAATGGCTTGAGAAATCCAATAAAATGCAAGAAAAGAGAAAATAAGGCTCACAAGATAATGGCTACTTTTCAGACAGAGATGAAATAGTTTGATTTGTAAAAGAGTTTTCCCAAATGTTTCAGAATACTCTTTCTCTTTCCCTCACCTTATCTCCTGCCTGCAGTGATCGGGGGTTAATGAGGCATGGGACAGTCCATGTCAGAGGTCAAGATAAGGAGGAGAGCACAATGGTGTCGCATAACAGTCTGGGTCCTTCCAGATAGCATTCCTGTCATGGAATCTTGAAACGTAGATCACTTTACCCAATTATTGTACTTTATACTTAATATTCTTCTTTTCTAACCTCATTTTTAGCTACTTAACTGTCACTTTATATTAACACACTTCTCTCTACACAGGGGCATGTTGACCCATTGAATCAAGAGCAACTTCTTTATTGTAACTCTGCTTAATCAAATACATGCCTAATGGCCAAAGTCCATCCAATTATTTCTTTAATTAATTGTATCCCCACACTCCGGGGTACCCATGATTTAATCACCATGAGAACTCCTTTCAATGATGTAGACTATAATTCACTCACACTTTACCAACATGTTGAACTCTTGCCCAATCTCCTCCCCATCTCACCCCCCCATCAAAATATTCTCCAGAAATAGAAATGATGGGAATCCTTCCTCAACTTCTCCTGACATCACAAAGAGGCTTATTATTTGGTTATCCCATGGAATAACCACTGCCAAGTCTATCTTCTTTTTATAAGCAAACAATTCTTTGATGATATCCATGACACCACATCTCAAATTTCATCATTCTCTCTCTATAATGTGAAATAGGCCATTCCATTCCGGGATAGCTTGAATTGAGAGGAATTTTTCTCCTCTCAAATGCATCTAAAATATCCATCCATTCCTCCTTATTTTGTCCTCTCTGTTCAAATAGGACAAGCCTAGCTCCTTTTCCACAAGACAGACCTTTAAATATTGACATCTTATTCCATCCATCATTCAACTCCCTTGTTCAACCTAAACCTCTTTGACTTATTCCGCCCTCTCCTTCATTAAGTGTATTAAAATAGTCTCAAGTTTTCCTAAGATGGAAGTTTAGTGAATTTTTAATAATCTTGAAAATAAGTATCTCTTTCTATAGAAATACATACATAGCAGAGTGGAGCTTTGGGTAGAGGGCTAGAATTCAAGTCAGGAATCGCTGAGTTCAAATCTGACTTCAGACACCTACCAGTTGTGGGATCCTGAGCAAGTGGCCACCTCTGTTAACTTTAGTTTCCTCGTCTTAAAATGACGATAAAAAACAGCATCTATCTCCCAGGGATGTTATAAGGATGAGAATGTATATTATTTTTAAAGTACTCTGTAAACTTTAAAGACTATATAAATGCTAGCTATTATTATGACTCTTATAGCAAATAATTTTATGGAGGATACAAATTGAATGAAATGTTGACATTGTAAAGGAAAAAAATTAAAAAATAATGTCTCTCATTTCTTCTATCTCCCCATTATTTGTAGCCTCACATGTTAAGGTTATTACATAAAAGTCTTGCTACACATCAGTGAACAATTTAAAAACACAAAATTGTCGCATTTCTAATTGTCATCAAGGAATATATCCCCTGGTGCCTAATCCTGTATTGCTTGATCTCATGAGGAAGTTACCCTAAAAATGAGATATGTGGTCAAAAACCTGTATCATGAGAAAAAAAGAATGTTAGGAATAGATAATGGATTCTGAAACATGGTTTACCTGGTGATTGATTCAATAGTCTGACTCTCCTTTTAATCTGTGTATAATAAAGAGGAAAATAGTAATCCACGTATACTGGGAGTCACAGGATGAGAAGGAAAATTTTCTCAGTTGGCATGCCCATGTACTTTTATATTTATTTATTTATTTTGTTTATTCATTCTTTTGTTTATTTTTAATAGTTCGTTCATTATTTTTCCATTGCTTTATGTCTACTTTATCTGCTTCATCTAATATAACAATCAGCATTTCAACTTCTACACTTATTCTCATTTTGACACTTTATAATGTAGGGGAAAGAGTACTCTGACTTTGGAATCAATAGTGTGGAAGCTTCTGGAGAACAGACTCTATTTAGTTCCTGCCTTTGTTTCCCCATAATGTTGCAGAATACCTTGCTCAGCGTCAATATCCCTGGAACTTTGGTAGATGATAATGTTCTCAGCAGGTTATACAACCAGCTAGTTGTGTTGATTTGTTTCCACAAACTGGAAAAAAGTGGTGTGTTTTATAGGTTAGATAGATTTCTTCCTGAAGAGTGCCTTCAGTTTTGGGATGTTTGATCTGCTCCCTAAGTCACTTCCATCTGCCTTGTATTGGTATTTCCTTAGAGACCGCTTGACCAACGAGATCATATTTGACTTGCTGACTATCAAGTCTTTTGAGAATTGTGACACACAGAATTTAGTTCTGATGGCTTCCTTCAGAAAGTGCCTGGAAATCTGAATGTTCAGAGAGATCAATAAGCATGTGTGCCCAAACACAGGGGGTTGTAGCATCACTCATGAACCTCTATCTGATTGGTAGGCCATAGGCAGTAAAGGGTATCATGACTTCTGAAGGAGGCATTGAAAACTGGACATGTGCCCCCAAGAATTGTTAGCCCATTGCTTCATCTTCTTTGCAGATGGTAGTGTTTGGTGGAAACACCATTCTTTACAGATCAGGGTCTGGGTCATGGATTGAAAACTGGAATTAGTACAGGCATTGGCAAGAATTTAACCTGCCCCCTTCATTTCATAGATGGGCCTATGAAGGCCCACAGAGTTTGGGTGACTTCCCCATGGTTATATAGTAGTGAGTGTTAGAAGTAGATTTTGAACCCAGGTCTTTTAGCTCTGCCTGCAGGCCTCTTTTTACTATATCATGCTGTCTCCTGCCCTCATCAGCACCTAGTTCTAGTGTGTCCCATGAATGTTATTATTTATTAATATTGTTTTATAGCAACAAGCAGTGATGCAAATGAGTATTGTATATTGGAGTTGAGGGTTACAAAAAGCTTCCTCCTTCCCTCCTATCCCTTCCTTTCCTCTTTCCCTCTTCATTTCTTCCTTCTCTTTTTTATTTTCTCTTTCTTTCCATTCTTTTTCTCTCCTCTTCCTCCCCCTTCCTCCTCCTATCCCTTTCAATATATCCCCATAGTCTGCCTGATATCTATAATGCAAAGAAATATACTGTGCTCTACATGCGTTTGAACTACTTATTCCATCATGTCAGGGCATATGCTTTGAGTTACTCTTCTAAATCTCATTGATAGACTTTCACTTATCCATCCAAATTCATCCAGTCCCACTTGTGATCAGGTGCTGGCATTTCTGAGCTGGCTGGCAAGAGTCCATCACCATGGAAAGAATAACACTAATATTAACTCACATCTATGTAGTGCTTCATCATTTACAAAGAATGAAGCTAACTAGTACACATGGGAGCATCATCCTCAGCACCCCATTCTAACGGACAGAGTTCACCAGCTTTCCTGTTCTAGTGTCTCCCATCCTTAGGTATCCTTTTCTCTAAAATGCTAGTAACTGGCAGAAACCAGTATTTTCTCTATCCAATTTCACTCCTACAAAAAATCCTGCCATTCTTACAAGCCTACATAGACCACCCTCCTGCCTACTTACTCACTTGTTACTACACAGGAAAATAATGGGTGCTGAGCTATGATAGCCTGACTCCTTAATTTACCCAGTTTTTTCCTTAGACTCTCCTGTCAGCTCTCAGTGCAACCTGAAGCCAAGTGCCAGTGGACAGCAGTCTCTCATCTGACAGATTTTCATACATGGGGGAGGTTTTTTTGGTTTTTGTTTGTTTTTTGGCCTTCTCATGTGTCTCCTGTAAGGCAAGTTGAATTGTAAGCAGTCCCAAGTGTCTTCAGAGGCTTTATCTTTCTTTTTCTCTTTTCCCCTTCCCATACTGCTGGTAATCTCTGCTGTTTTGACACCCATATGGCAAGAGATGAGGTGAGAAGCCCAGAATATAGTGTTTTCAATAGAGTGATTTCTTAGAGGAAGAATTCCTAGCTTTGAGTGGTTCCCATATTTTAAACAGGATTTGGAGAAGCTGTGGAAACGTCAAACAGGAACTATGAAAATGGACAAAGGGAGGGAAAATGGGACAACAGGGGAAAGCAAAAGGTATTGAGGCTGTTCAGCTCTGGAAGACACAACAGAGGAGTGACTTCTGTGAAACAGGGACACAAAAATGAAAGAGAAATGTGATCATGGACCCTATTGAAAAACTCTATTTACTCGAGCCTGGGTAGCACATGTATATTGAGTGTCATGCTCACTTCTGGGCCCACTTCAGGGAGGTCAATGGGAAATTAAACAGTATAGACAAGGGCTCCCAGGATGATGAAGGGCATGCAATCATGAATCATAATTAAATTAACTCTGCTCTTGTTCTAGAATAGGTTTTTCGATCCCTTCTCCTATGGCCCTAGTCACTATCCCCTTAAGTTTGTAAGCCAAAGTGCCCTCCCTCCTGGTCTCTGCCCATTATGTGAACTCCCCAGTTAGAAGGTGAGGACCTTGAGAGCAGGGATTGTCTGTTTTTGTTCTGTAAATCCATGGCTTAGCACCATTTATGTCTCTTAGTTAGCACTTATGTGTTTTCATTCATTCAATTGTTGGTGTGTGTGTCACTTGCCCCCCATCACATAAGTGATATGCAGAAGAGGCGAAATTCTCTGGCTCAAAATTTAATGTTTATTCCATCACATCACCACTTATCCAAGATCCTACAGCCAGTTAGTGGAAGAAATGAATTCTGTACCAAGTCCTCTGGCCCCCAAATCTATTCTGCTTTCTACCACACTTCTAACTATACCATACTAACCCCCTAGCCCCACCTCAACGAAGCTTTGAAAAGTATTTGTTGAGGACATAACTTGATCAGAATTATAAATTTTGGAACTTCAACCTACCAGTATTGGACAGAGTAGTATTAAAGAATCCTTCGGGTTAAGATAGACTGAATCATCTCTCTACACAGAAAATAGAAAAAAGAAATCACAGCTTAAAATAAAGGATGTTGAAGGATGTTAAGGTGTACAGATAGAGGAGCATTTTAACTGACGCAGTGATAAAATGTAGGGTCAAGTTTCTATAGGAAGCCATACAAACGGATAGACTTGTCTATATCTTGTATGATTCTATGACATAGAAACAGCTTGAGGGAGATTGGTTAGGGCTTTTCTAGATGATTCTTTTTTAGTAGTGAAAGTTTGAGAGGGAGTGTGGTTTAGTGGAGAGCAACTTGGCATCAAAGTCAAGAACACCAGGTGTCAAATCCTTCCTAGGACACATACTGACTGTCTGCTCCTGGGTAGGTGATTTAAGTGCTTTGTGCCTTTAGAAAACTCTTAGATTACAAATTGGAGGGAAGATTCAGGCCTGATTTAGAAGAAAAATAATTCCTCACTAGGAGCTCTGCCCACCAAATCACAGATTCAGCATTAATTAAAAAAATCATTGAAAAATGATGTAATCGATTTAATATATTTCATCACTATTTACATCTCAGTTAATTTCATTGTGCAAAATATCTTCATAAAATTTCAATCTTTCTGGCTAAGTCCTCATCAAGAAGGGTTTTCTGTGTATTTTTTCTAACTCAATTTTTTTTCCCATATAACTTGCAGAATTCTTTTAGACCTGTTTGTCTGCCAATCACATGACCCAAACTTCTCCCTTATAAAGTCCAATCAAAAGCTTTGTCTGCTCATGTGCTAAGTTCTGGCTAGGGATATATATCTATTCATGCATTCTACTGGACTCAGCATCCCCAGAAGCTCTTTATGGTACCCACTTGAATGAGGAGGAGCTCTCTAATTCAGGACCAAAGGAACTAAGAGGCAGTGTAGTACAATAGGTAGAGTCCTGGCCTTGGAGTTTGGAAGACTTGGGCTGAAATCTTACCTCTGATTCTTTTTGTTGTATATCCCTGGACAGATAATTTAATGTATGTGAGATAGTTTATTTATTTGTGAAATTGGGGTCTTGGATGAAGTCACTCTTCTAGCCTGATATCTTTGATCCAGATGTCCTCAGGATGCTTCCTGTTTGAAGAACCAGAAAGCAAAAATCAGTTTCTCATGGTTTTTTTGGTATTTCTCCTTGAATATCCTTGATAATTTGGAAGTTTGAAGAAGACTTGAGCCAACATTTCAATTTTCTAATCAGTTCTCTGTACCTCCAAAGATGGCTTCATTGACATTCCCCACTTGGGGCAATCATTTCAGTTTACTTAGGAGCAAGAAAATGCAGCTTGCTGCCATGCACCTGTTGACCTGGAATTGTTGGAATCTTAAGGGAGGAACCATTTTCTCTCAATCCATGAAAACCTACAGCAGATGTTCAATTTGGTTAGTCTCCAAAAAAAAGTGTTGGGAAATTGGGGGTGGGGAGAGGTGAGTGGAGCATCTGTTTTATAAAAATTTCTGCCTCACCCACCTTCTTGAATGCTCAGTCAGCTTTACATTAGACAATTGTCTCACTAAATAAAGGCTCTGACTGTCATTATTTTTTCATATATATACATACACACATACATATACACACATATAGATATACACATGTAACATACATGCATGTATATGTACACACACATATATAATGTATATGTACATGTATGAAGGCAGATGGAGTCACATTCTGACATTTGTACAATTATGGCAATAACAGAAGTACAAATTGTGGGTGTGTGTAATGGAATCTATCGAACATTGACTGTAAACTCTTTGAAGACAGAAGCTGTTTCATTTTAATCTTTGCGTCCCTTGCCCCTGATGCGTTATCTGGCACAATGTGAACACTTAAGAAGTGCTTGATTTTTGACAGATTAAATAAGAATAATGCTATATTGCTCTTTAAGGTTTACAAAGTGGTTCACGTTATTTTATTTCAGTCACATTAATTCTGTGGGTTTAGCACTGTTTCTATCTCCATTTTGTAAATGGAGAAACAGAGGCTTTGGGAGGTTAAGTACGTATGATATGGCTACTCAGTCTCTCCTGACTCTCAGTCTAGCACTCTAACCACTGTTAAAGTTGAAGAAAGTAAACCCCAGGGTGAGTCAATTAAGGTCATAGGGCTAATGATGGCAATCTGTGGCATTTTAAGAGCTTTACATGCTTTATTTCATTTCATCCTTAGTAATATTGGATATTAAAGTCCTCACTTTACAAATTAGGAAAGTGAGGCACAAACAGGTCATCAGTGGCTTCCCTGATATATAGATATTACACTGATAGATTTGGGATTCAAACACAGGACATCTGAATCCAAACCTAGTGTTCTTTCCACCACTACATGCTGCCTTTTCTTCCCTCTTTCATCTTTCACATACAACAGGAGAAAAACTGCCCAATTCTTCCTGTTTCTGAGGAGGCAGTATAGCCTTTCATAGCATAGCATAGGGCCATCAGAACCAAAAGCCTTATGTGAAATTTAGAAGCTGAAGCGCTCCCAGGAACACATCAGAGGTGACCTACATAAAGAAACTTAGCACCAGCAATTCCTCCTTTGGGGAATCTATCTTTGTTCTTTCTTGTTCAGTTGAGGAGAGAGGGAGAAAAATCTCTTGTCTGAAAAATGCTGAGACAGAGCCCAGATGGAGGATCCCTTGATGGTGTCAATTTGCACTGTTAGTGCATTCTCTAATAGTGTGCATTCCAAGAGTCACACCTTCTGATTCCTCATTCTTTCTCAATGGGACTTGGTTCAGTTGGGCTTTGTCAAATGCTGATTTCAAAGGTGCTGCCACTACTCTCAGCTCTTTTTGGGTCAGGCCTGCAGGGATGTGTCTGCCTTTTGACCACTGATTGGGTTGATTCCCCTGGAAACAGGGAGGGTGGTGAAGTAGCCAGTAGAGTCAGGGATCCATGTGGAACAGGAGCAACAGCTGTCCAGTGAATTCCAATGATGGTTCCAGAGCTCTTGGCTTCTTACAAGTAGTTGCAACTCCAAAAATAAGCAAGAAAATGAAAAGAGACCTTCCCATTTATTTATTTTAGATTTAATAGTCTACTTCTCAGATTTTGAAAGGAAAGGACTTGGAGTTCATTTGGTTAGTCCTGATACTTCATTTTGCAGAAGAGAAAAGCAAGCCCCATATCTCCCCATTCTTTTCACCTCATTAAGTCTATGTCTTGACTGAATCCCAGTCAAGAATTGAATCCAGGGAATCCGATGTCTATTTTAAAGATACATTTAATTAGCCCCAGCTCTGTAAGGGTGAATAAGACAAAGCAGAAGACTGTGGCCTGTTTAAAGTGAGCCATTCTGTGACACAGCAGCAGGACATGCTGGGGGACCCAGACTCATTACTTCTGTTGCTCATGTTCTAGCTCAGACATGTGTAGTGAATGCCCAACACAGGATATCATGAGACCAGAGGCACCAAGATGAGGAGGAAGGTGATGTTAGGGAATGCTGAGTTAGCTGTATTTTCCTGAAATGAAGGAAGTATTAGGGCTGGAAAAGACTCAGAATGTAGAGAACCTTGAATGCCAGGCCAAAGAACTTGGAATTTATACAGTCAGTAGTAGGAAAACAGTAAAGGTTTTTGGGTGGGGAGATGGCATCTTTGAACTTCGAAGAGTCTCTTGAAGAAGTATTTCTGATGAATTGGAGGAGAAATAACCAGGACCAAAGAGACTGCTTGTTAGGTCACTGGGCATTTTAATTTCATTGAAAGACCATATTTTCCCCTGAAGTATTGTACTCAGTTTTGCTGGGTAGGTGATTCTTGGTTTTAGACCTAGTTCCTTTGACTTCTGGAATATCTTATTCCACGCTCTTCGATGCTTTAATGTAGAAGCTGCTAGATCTTGTGTTATCCTGATTGTATTTCCACAATACTGGAATTGTTTCTTTCTAGCTGCTTGCAATATTTTTTCCTTGACCTGGGAACTCTGGAATTTGGCCACAATGTTCCTAGGAGTTTCTCTTTTTGGATCTCTTTCAGGTGGTGATTGGGGGATTCATTGAATACTTATTTTGCCCTCTGGTTCTAGAATATCAGGGCAGTTTTCCTTGATAATTTCATGAAAGATGGTGTCTAGGCTCTTTTTTTGATCATGGCTTTCAGGTAGTCCCATAATTTTTAAATTGT
>CM053770.1:20747346-20830051 GCA_028658325.1 Potorous gilbertii | reverse complement strand
GACTTCTGAGAGTCCTCTCCACCCCAGGCCTAGGTCCTCAGCCCAGCTAGTGCTTGGGGTCTGAGATTCAAATGCTGCTCCCCAGCCTCAGGGCTTTTGGCAGCAGGCCTGGCTGCTATTCAATGGGAACTTATCTGCTGGTGCTCAGGTGGGGGCAGGGCTGTCTCCTAGGCTCAGTTCCCTCAGGGGGTTTATGCAGAGACCTTCTGTAATGGAGCTGCTGCTGAACACCTGCCTGCTCAGGGAGCCTCTGGCCGCCTGCTGCCTCTGCCACTGCCTCCCGAGGGGGCCTGAGTTATGGAGACACCCCGCTCCCCTCTCAGCCTGTTCAGACGTCTCTCTCACTGACTTGTGTGTCTGTGGGTGGAGGGACCATCGTGGCCACTGGAGATTCCATCCCTGAAGCCTGCTCGGATCTGCTCACTCCTCTTAGTGCTGCGTGGCCGGGGCAGGGGAGGGCTCTGCTCCCGTCTGGTGTATGATCGACCTTTGGGATCGGTTTTTCAGGGCTCTCTGGAACGGAAATTTCCTTCACTGTGTTGCTGCGCAGCTTCTGCTGTTCCAGAATTTGTTGGGAGTTCTTTTTAGAGGAAATCCATGGGCTGTGGGCTCGGAACTAGCATAGGTGAGTCTTTCTACTCTGCCATCTTGGCTCCGCCCCCCACTGGGCATTTTAGGAAGGGAAAAACATGCCTTAGATGCCTCATTGCTTTCCCTAATCTCCTCTTCCTTTGGTCCCTCGCTTAATAAAACAATTCTTCAGGCTAAACTTTGGGGGTGAAATTATACCTGGGAGCATCTTTGCTGGGGGGGTCCACTGTGTTAGTTTGGTTTTGCCAGTTGAAAGCCTTTTGGGGTTACTACCATCTTGTCCAGTCTCATTTTCTTGAGAATTAAGTGGTGATTCTGTATGGACGAAAGTGACGGGGACAGGTGAATGCATCCGGAGGCAGTCTTTCAGAGTGATGTGGAATATTCTCTGGGCACTTTGTCAGTCTGCTCTGTGTTGGGTTTGGTGGTTGATAAATGAAAAGTCCGTTTTTATTCTAAATAGCCTTCTGCAGGCATGTGATTGTGGTCCTCTGTTTTCATGACTCCATTTTCTTTCTTCTCAGATATATAACTAATGTTCCACAGCAAAGATTGGATTTGAGGATCAGTACAAAATCTCTTCCTCCTGTTGGTTGGCCTTTGTCCTCCAGGGAATAGGTTTCATGGCAGGGAGTAGGGAGGCAAGGAAAGTTATAATTGTGCACAATCATGGGTCAAGTGCAGAAATCAATTCTTCGATGTTGGTCATTCCACGCAGCTGATTAGGGGCAAAGTTTAAGAAACCATTTGTTAGTTCAGCAAAGTTCTTCTTGCTCTATTAGACCATTCAGCTACTCTCGACACATATACCACATGGTCAGAGTCTTGATTTAACTATGTGGACATTTGTCAGCTTACTAATAAATAAGACTGTGGCTTTGGTGAAATGGGTGACTTAATTTTTTCAGTAAAATTGCACTTAAAACAAGAGGAATGACATATTATCTCTATTTGATGACTTGAAAAGCAAGCATTCTGTTTTTGAGATAATATATTGTGATTTTGTAGTTTATGTTTTCATTTAAAACATTTTTTTCTCACAAACAAGATAACCCTCCTAGGTTATCTAAACTTAACTCACAGGGCTAAACGTTTACTCACCTGGCCTCCTACCCATAATACTCTGTTTTTAACAAAAATTGTCATAACTCCTCTGGTAGAAAGAATGGTTGAGTGGTTATGATAGTTTGCAAACATAAAAGACAGTGAGTTTAGAATCATAGAATTTGGAAATGGAGAAAAAACTTAGAGATCATGACACTTCTTCCTTGTTCACAAAAGGAAATGAGTCCAGGGAAATATTACTTAGTAAATTTTTAAAAATAATTTTGTTAATAATAATAACATTTATATCATACTTATGATACGCCAAACACTGTTAAGCGCTCCTGGGTGATTCTCAGTGGCCATCCTCGGAATCATCCTTCTTAACAGTCCACCTAATCTCTATTAGCACCCATCCATCGAGCAGTGTTCTACAACTCTTCTTGACAGTGGCCCAGCAGTTGAGTTCTTCCCTTTGCCTAAGGTTCCTCTCCATGAAAACTGGCTCAGATGTTCCATTTTGATAAAATGGCATTAGCCTGTTGATTGGCTAGTGTAAAAACCTGCCTCTGGTTTGTTCTCCAGAAGTAATAATGTTGGCCCTGAGTAAATCTTCCTATAGGGGTTGTCTTTCAAGAAACGTGGACGGCTTTACTAGTTCTTCTCTTACTTTCCTAGGTGTTTTTATTAACCTTCCTTCCTCATCATACTCAAATCTCTCTTCAGGGGCAGTTAGGTGGTACAGTGGATAGAGCACCAGTGCAGGAGTCAGGAAAACCTGAATTCAAATCTCACCTCAGTCACTTGACACTCACTAACTGTGTGACCTTGGACAAGTCACTTAACCCCAGTTGGCCTCATCCTGGGTCATCTCCAGTCATCCTGATGAATATCTGGTCACTGGATTCAGATGACTCTGGAGGAGAAATGAGGTGGTGACCTACCTGCACAGCCCTCACTCACTCAAAAAAAAGTCAAGTGCAAATCATGTCATTATTCCTCTGATGGCATGGTCTTCTTTGGAAACAAAGGATGAACACACACACACAAGGATCATTTGAGAAGTCATCTGACTTCTTGGTTTTCAGGTTCTTAACCTATAAAATGGAGAGTACACAGTCAGGGTTTTTGATTTGCATAAATGATCTGTCAATATTATTATGGGGAGCATTATGGAGAACTCCAAAATCTCACCTATTCCATTGAGTTCTGGAACCAAATACAAGCTCTGTGACTTATACCTGTGTTATGTTAGCCTAGTCATTTTACCTCTTTGAGGCCTCAGTGTCCTCATCTGTAAAAGGAGAGACTTGGATCAGTCCTTTTGATCTACAAGTCTCTGATTCCTTTGAGACTCAGAATAAGTCATACTTGGACATTCTGTACATAAGCTATTGCTATTCCATACCTCCTCCCTTTGGTCATCAAAATTCTTGGCTCTTTAACTGCATGAGGTTATTATAAGAACTGGGGAAAGTCAATTTTGTGAAACACTTGAGATCCTTCGGGGAAACTTTCTGTTTTAATATTACATATTTAATCTTTTATAAATCTCCCATATAATGCTTAATCTGAATGCTCTTGGAAAGATAAACAATCAGAATAAGCAAATACCACAGAACTGAGAAACAGACAATTCCCCAAAAGACAGTCACAAGGTCAGGAAGCTGCACATTGCTGAGCTCTTTTTTCCTCCAGAAAGCTAGCCTCAGTTTGTGCATGAATCATGAAAGCAAAATATTATTGACAGTAATAAACTTAACTCACAGGGCTAAAAGTTTACTCACCTGGCCTCCTACCCATAATACTCTGTTTTTAATAAACCAAAAATTGTCATAACTCCTCTGGTAGAAAGAATGGTTGAGTGGTTATGATAGTTTGCAAACATACAAGACAGTGAGTTTTAAATCATAGAATTTGGAAATGGAGAAAAAAAACTTGGAGATCATGACATTTCTTCCTTGTTCACAAAAGGAAATGAGTCCAGGGAAATATTACTTAGCAAATTTTTAAAAATAATTTTGTTAATAGTGATAATATTTATATCATACTTATGATATGCCAAACACTGTTAAGCACTTTATAAGTATGAGCTCATTTGATTCTTATAATAACCCTGGGTGAAGAGGCTATTGTTATCCACATTTTATAGATGAGGAAACTGAGGCAAGCACTGGTTAAGTAACTTGACCAGGATCACTCAATTACTAAGCATTTGAGGCAAGATTTGAACTCAGGTCATCCTGACTCCAGACCCGGCACTCTACTGCACCACCTAACTCCCATCTACTGATTCCACCTTAGCAGAGTTTATTCCCAAAAGATTTGTTTTAGAGATAACTTTATATGACAGTGGTTTTTTATATACCAGTAAAGATGAAACAGACTAAACAAGAAAATGTATGTCTATGTATATATTCAATATGGTATCAATGAATACTGGAGAGCCAAGACTGTCATATTTCTTGTGGGGTTACCTTAAAGAACTTTAGTGAATACATTAGACTAAGTCTGTTTAAGCCCACTGGGCCCTTTGGTCTGTCAGATGACTTCCTTGGTAAATTTCCTTATTGTTAAAACAGAAATCACAGACTCAAACTACTTCAAAATAAAAGTGGCAAGGAGACAATTCTTCATATGTATCTGCAAAGCCAAATATCAAACACAGTAATAGGTGTGAAATAGAAAGAATATCATATAAGAGGTAAAAGAATTCTTAGGAAGAAATTGACAAGATGGGGTGGAGTATAAATAAAACCTGTAACTTCAGATGTTTATCCAAAGGAAGTCACTCGTGCTGAATTCTGGTTGTGGGTCACACAGGGTGCTTCATGTCACATCTTTTTGTCTTTGTACCAGGCATCTCCCATGCCTGGAATGCCTTGCCTCCTTCTCAGAGAGTCCCTCTCCTCACTTAAGATGAAATTTAATACTCATCTTTTGAATGAAGCCTTCCCCAAATTCTAGTAAGTGTATTGTAAATGGGGTATGTTTCTTCTTTGTTCTGCACCCTCAGCACCTATCACAATACTTGACCGTCATAAGAACTTAATACTTATTGAATGCTTGAAAGGACTATTATTTTGGGAGGATGTTATGACAGAGAAAAGATTGAACTATCCAACACTTTGTGTTCTACCCTCCAAAGAGAATACTTTTTGAACCAGGAAGGAGGAAGCAACTGATTAACCCAGCTGAAAACCAAGATGAGTAAGGCCATGGTAGGAAAGCACTTAACTTCCCTCATTGGGTTCAAGTCACTAGACCTCAACAAACTATATGCCAAGTTATTGAAAGAAACAACAGATGTGGCTCCTGGGCTATTATCAATAACATTTGAACAAATCTGGGTAAGAGGAGATGTTCTACCCAACTGACAACAGGCCTTTAATCTAGAAATAGACTCCAGATTGGACATTTTACCCACTAAGCTGTAGGACCTTTCAAAAAATAATGTACTAATACCAACTGGGAGGGAACTCTCCAGTGGAATGGCTCAAAGTTTTAGTATTATCTATATTCATTTGAATATAGTTATCAGTGACTTGGAGAGAAAAGGTGGACAAGCAAGCCCTGAGGTCTCTTCCAATGATAAGATTCTGTGGTCCTGAGAGATCAGCACAGATTGCTATATCTTCAAGTTCAGGAAACAGAAGGGGGAAGTGATGACCTTTTTATTGGTTTATAGGGATACAGAACTAATAATGGTCATGGAAGGAAAAAGGAAGAAACGTGAAATGTTGAACTGTCTCTTTCCAAAAGTCAGGCCATGAAGGTTTGGTAGAGAAAGTGTTAGAATATTACCTTTTCCCATTCATTTCTGATGCTACTTTCCTCCTTGCTGCTAACAATCTTGGGTAGTTATTGACTTTGCAGATCATCATTGAACAGTGATTGAACAATGATAGAGTCTATTCCAGATATCACTTGGAGAACTTTTATGGAATCCATTTTGAGGAAATTACTCCCATGATGGCTCAAAGAATCTGCTTCACAGAAACCTTTTCCGCACATGACTTTGTGATGATATTTTTTCCTTTTGCGACAAAGTAAATCATTGAGAAGAAGATGCCATTTCTTTCCTGTTTCCAAAGGGTCAACATAAATAAAAACAAAGATTACATTAAAGAAGAAATGGTGATGTGTTCTAGATGAGGGGCAGACACCTTGCATCATTTTAAGGTTTATGTTCAAAGGTAGCTTAACTTCTAGGCTCATTATCTAACTTCCCACTCCCATTGGATTACAAGCACTGTGAGGGAGGGGGAACTACTTCTCTTTTGAAGGGTTTGAGGCAATGGTGGTGATTTTCTAGTACTGTTGTTGATGAGCCCCCACTGATATATTCTATTTGTTAAAATTTGTTAAAATTGACTATTGTCAATTAGTCAAAATAAAGTTTTTTTCTTTTAATTAAGAAAGGACAGTAGATACAAAACATTCCCCTCACAAAAACTGAAGTACACTCTTAGTGGAAGTAGCTCAGGGGAAAGTAGATTTCCCCCATTTCTCTGTTTTTCCTTCTTAAGGCCTACTATACACTGATTGTTCCACCACTAGTCTGATATGCCATATGAACACTGGATTTTAATTTTCTGTTTTTATTCAAGTCTCACAGGGCTTGCTTGATTTTCTTCACCCAATTACAAGATAGTTCTCATGGAATATCATTTGCTTTCCTCCAGTGACTCAAAAATCACATCACTCATCCTTTGATTGTTCATCCTTAGCTTATATCTTTAATTGATTATCAATCAGTTCAGTGGAGAATGGCTATGGAACATTTTTCTTACCTAGACATCATTATCCATCACACTGGTGAAATTGTGGAAAGCCATAGACAGGAGTCTCACAGGATGGTCAGGCATGGATGGAATGTGTAATAAACGAGATCATAGATTCCTTGGAATAATGGGATATATTATGGTCTTCATTTGAGAGGTGGAAATGGAAGGTAGGCACAATTTAATGATTTATCCACTTTCATAGCTAGTAAGTAGCAAAACTGCTGGTCAAATCCAAGTCTTCCAACTCTCAGTAACGTCCAGTGGAAAAAGTTCTGGATCTGAAATCAACAGACCTTGGTTTAGACCCAAATTCTGGGAATTAATCATTGTGTTATATTTGGCAAGTAACTTTGCCTCTCTGGGCCTTAGTCTCCTAATCTATAAAATGGATGGGTTAAGCTACATGATGCCTCAAATTTCTTCCAGCTATGAATCTACAGTAAAACTTATTATTGCTCTTTCTCCAAGCTACTTTCCTTTCTTTCAGTTTCCTCTGTATCTTTCTATTGTGGTTTCTGATTCCTTATCAGTAATGAACTCTGTTTCCTCTTTGCCCTGAAATATATGTTGTTCATTCCATTCAACCAAGGAAGCATTCATAGGGTCATAGATCTAGGCCTGGAACGGTGCTCAGGAGCCATGATGCACAACCTCTTCAATTTGCAGGTGAGAAAACTGAGATCTGACCAAGGCAGAGGGTTGGAGACTGCAGAGATTGATTCCAGGTCCAAAAGACTGATTATAGTGGCACAGCCAGGTGGGTCAGTGGATAGAGCATGGGACCTAGAGTCAGGGAAACCTGAGTTCAAATCTAGCCTTGGACACTTACTAGTTGTGTGACCCTGGGCAAGTCACTTCTCTTTGTTTTCCTTAGTTTCTTAATTTGTAAAATGAGCTGGAGAAGGAAATAACAAACCACTCCAGTATTTTTGCCAAGAAAACCCCAAATGGGGTCATGAAGTCAGATATGATTGAAATGACTGAACAACAACAGTGATTATAGTATAATGGTGAGAGATGATATTTGAACCTCTGGTTCCAGATATAATACTCTTTTCATTGCACCATGCTATTTAATAGTCTTTATTAGGGACTCACTTTGTCAAGCACCTACAAATGCTTTGTCAAACATTTATTAAGCACTTACTATGTACCTAGAACTGTGATAAATATTGTGGATACAAATAAACAAAGATAGATGTCCCTGTCATCAAAGAATTAACAATCTAAAAAGGAAAAACAGTACACAATAGGAAACTAAAAAGGGGGGAGCAGGAAGGGAAGCCTCCAGAGGGTACTTTGTGTAGGGCCACAAATAAATGAAATGCAGATAGACAATGACTCTGCACTTGGCATGGGATACTGGGAGTTTAAGTGATGTGCCCCAAATCAGACACCCCTGATCCCAAGTCTGGCTCTATGTCCATTAAAGTAATCTAGCTAGAATGGGTTAAGTACATTGAAAAAAAAAGATAGACTTAGAATTATGAGATTTTGGAGGGAAACAAGTATTTCCTTTTGCAGGCTAGGCTTATGTGGTCAGGGAAGTATTTATGCAAGGAATAACTACCTATAAACCTTTGGTCAATTTGATTTAAAAAAAGAAAGAAGAAAACCAAATTACCAATATCAAAAATGAAAGGGGTGAACTCACCTCCAAGGAGGAGGAAATTAAAACAATAATTAGAAATTAATTTACCCAACTTTATGCCCATATATTCGACAATCTAAATGAGATGGATGATTATTTTAAAAAAATATAAACTGCCCAGATTAACAGAAGAGGAAGTTGAATACTTAAACAACCCCATCTCAGAAAAAGAAATTGAACAAGCCAACAATGAACTCCCTAGGAAAAAGTCTCCAGGGCTGGATGGATTTACAAGTGAATTCTATCAAACATTTAAAAAAGTTAATTTCAATACTATATGGACTATTTGGGGAAACTGGGGAAGAAGAAGTCCTCCCAAATTCTTTTTATGATACAAATATGATTTTGATACCTAAACCAGGGAGAGACAAAACAGAGAAAGAAAATTATAGACCAATTTCTCTAATGAATATAGATATGAATGTAGATGCTAAAATTTTAAATAAGATTTTAGCAAAAAGAATACAGAAACTTATCATGAGAATAACACATTATGATCAGGTAGGATTAATACCAGAAATGCAGGGCTGGTTCAATATTAGGAAAACTATTAGCATTATTGATCATATCAACAACAAATCTAACAGAAATGACATGATTACCTCAATAGATGCAGAAAAAGCGTTTGACAAAATACAACACTCATTCCTATTGAAAACGCTGGAGAGCATAGTAATAAAGGGAACTTTCCATAAAACAATAAGCAGTATCTACCTAAAACCATCAACATTACATGCAATGGAGATAAGATAGATGTATTTCCAATAAGATCAGGGGTGAAACAAGGATGTCCATTATCACCACTATTATTCAATATGGTACTAGAAATTTTAACTGTAACAATTAGAGAAGATAAATAAATTGAAACAATTAGAATAGGCAAAGAAGAAACTAAGTTATCACTCTTTGCAGATGATATGATGATATACTTAGAGAATCCCAGAGATGCAAGTAAAAAACTACTTGAAATAATAAGCAAATTTGGCAAAGTTGCAGGTTACAAAATAAACCCACAGAAATCTTCTGCACTTCTATATATTACTAACAAAGCCCAACAGCAAGAGATAGAAAGAGAAATATCATTTAAAACTAAGGTAGATACTATAAAATATTTGGGGGTCTACCAGTCAAAACAAATCCAGGAATTATATGAATACAGTTACAAGACATTTTTTGCACAAATAAAGTCAGATCTAAGTAAATGGAAAATATCACTTGCTCGTGGGTAGGGTAAGTCAATATAATAAAAATGACAATTGTACCTAAATTAATTTACTTATTTAGCACTATACCAATCAAACTATCTGATAATTATCTTATAGACCTGGAAAAAATATCAAAATTCATCTGGAAGAATAAAAGGTCCAGAATAGTAAGGGAACTAATGAAAAGAAATGCTAGGGAAGGTAGCCTAGCTCTACCAGATCTCAAATTGTATTAGAAAGCAGAAATTATGAAAACCATTTGGTACTGGCTAAGAAACAGAAGGGTAGACAAGTGGAATACATGAGATACTCAAGACACAGCAGTCAATGAACAAAGCAATCTATTGTTTGATAAACCCAAGGACCCTAGCTTCCGGGATAAGAACTCACTGTTTGACAAAAATGTTGGGAAAACTGGATAAAAGTGTAGCAGAAACTAGGCATCGACCAATGCCTGACACTGTACACAAAAATAAATTCCAAATGGGTACCTGATCTAGGCATAAAGATTGATGCTATAAACATATTAGTATATTTATCAGATTTATGGAGAAGGAAAGAATTTTTGACTAATGAAGAGATAGAAAGCATTATCAAGTGCAAAAGGGATAATTTTGATTACATTAAACTGAAAAGTTTTTGCACAACCAAATTCAACACACCTAAGATTAGGAGGGAAGAAGAAAACTGGGAAAGAATTTTTGCAATATGTCTGTGAGTAAGGTCTCATTTTTAAAATATATAAAGAACCGAGTCAAATGTACAAAAATATAAGTCATTCCCCAATTAATAAATGGTCGGAGGATATGAACAGGCAATTTTCAAAGGAATAAATTAAACATATCTATAATCATATGAAAAAATGCTCTAACTCACTACTGATTAGAGAAATGCAAATCAAAACAGCTCTGAGGTACCACATCGCACCTATCAGATTGGCAAACATGACAGAACAGGAAGATGATAAATGTTGGAGACGATGTGGGAGAGTTGGAATGCTAATTCATTGTTGGTGAAGCTATGAGCTGATCCAGCCGTTCTGGAGAGCAATTTGGAACTATGCCCAAAGGGCTACAAAAATGTTCATTTGACCCAGCAATACTGCTTCTAGGACTGTATCCCCAAGAGATCATAAAAATAGGAAAGGGTCCCACATGTAGAAAAATATTTATAGCAACCCTCTTTGTGGTGGCCAAAAACTGGAAATCAGGGGGATTCCCATCAATTGGGGAATGCCTGAATAAATTATGGTATATGAATGTAATGGCATACTATTGAGCTATAAGAAATGATGAACAAGAAGACTTCAGAGAGGCCTGGAAAGACTTATATGATCTGATACTGAGTGAAAGGAGCAGAACCAGGAGGACTTTGTATACAGCAATGACCACAGTGTGTGAGAGTTTTTTCTGGTATACTTGGAACTTCATTGCAATGCAAGGACTTAAAAAAATTCCCAATGATCTTTTAAGGCAAAATGCCTTCCATACCCAGAGAAAGAACTTTGAAATTCAATCACAGGATGTAGTAGAACATTTTCTTTTGTATTACGTTTTGGTTTGTTACCCATTCATTTTAATTCTTCTACACAACATGACTATAGGGAAAATGTATTTAATAGGAATGTATGTATAGAACCTATATAAAATTGTATGCTGTCTCAGGGAGGGAGGGTGTAGGTAGGAGGGATGGAAGGGAAAAATAACCTAAGTTATATGGTAGCAATTGTAGAACACTGAAAACAAATAAAATTAATATTAAAAGAAAGAAAAGAAATAGATACCTAGAGTTTACCACCCTTTATGTTTCAACACATAGAGAAATGGATGGAGTCTATCTAGAGGAGCATTTAGGGATGATCACAACTATATCACCACCATTAAAAAAATTGTATTTGGGGAATATATACATAAGACAAGTAGTCTACTTGTCAATGTCTCCTGTTATCCAATAACATTCCCCCTCTGAGCTTGTGTTGATTTCAGCCTCCCACATTGCCCTTGGACATAGCTATTTCACAGACTCTTTGTGGCATCTTGTCTATTGTTAGAGGTATCAATTTGACCCATTCCCTCTTTTCTTAAGGAAGAGTTTTTCCTCCACACTCTACAAATTAGCTACTAATTACACTCATCAGATTCTTCTCCTCTTTGAGGGTCAGAGAATTAGCCACAGAATGTCAGTTATGAGCTTGGTATTGTACAAGAATTTGTATTTTAAGGTGTTTAAAATATGACCATCACCAAAGAGTAGCCTAGAAGGCTGAGATACCCAAGATCCAGAAAGTTTCTTAGGTCCCTTAGCTCATCTAGACTAACCTTCTCATTCCACAGATAAGGAATCTTGTCAAACATAACACAGGATCATAGAAGTATAGTTTTAGATTTGCCAAGAACATTAGGGAATCATCTAGTCCAA
This sequence comes from Potorous gilbertii, assembly GCA_028658325.1. NCBI lineage: Eukaryota > Metazoa > Chordata > Mammalia > Diprotodontia > Potoroidae > Potorous > Potorous gilbertii. The sequence continues at coordinate 20,818,355 of CM053770.1, read as the reverse complement.
CTGCATCATTTTATAGATGAGGAGGCCCACAGAGAAAAATGACTTGCCCAAGGACACATAGATAGTGAGCAGCATGTCAGCATACAAACACAAGTCCCACCGATTCCAAATCTAAAACTTTTCCTAGTTCACTGTGATTCCTATTGGTCATGAAATACTAGAGAAGTTAGGACCCATTAAGGTTGAGTGAATATTTCATCAGGGGGTGGTACAGTGGAGAGAACACTGAATTTGTAATCAAAAGACCTGGTTCAGTCATTGCTTCTGTTCCTTCCTTCCTGGGGCATCACCTCATTTCTCTGCATCTCACTGTCATTTTCTATAAAATGAGAGAGTTACTCTTGATGTCCTCACAAGTCTATTCCATCTACTACTCTGTGATCAGTCCCATGCTGACAACATGCTCACCTATGCCGTCCTGCGTCAGGGATAGCTGGAGGCAAGCAGGAGGTCAGGAATGCACAAATACCCTCTAGAATTGGAAACCTTGAAGAAGGTCATGGAGTCATGAACTTACAGCTGGAAGGGATCTTAGAAACTATTTATTCCAACCTGCTCATTTTATAGGTGAGGAAACTGAGACCTCAGTCCTTGCCCAAGGTCATAAAGGTAGTGAGTGGAGGAATTGGGAATTATTTTACTTCAAGTCTAATGTTCTTAGTGCCTGTTCAGAGGAAACTTCATTTGTGTGTGTGTGTATGTGTGTGTGTATGTATCTTGTTGTCAGTGTGTGTGTGTCTGTGTCTTATACATTCTTTGCTTCCAATGGAATGAAAACATTTAAAATGAGGCAAATGGCTCAGTGGAAAGGATCCTCTTCTAAAGTTAGGTGATTTGGGTTCAATTACCTGCTCTGCCATGTCATATTAGTATGACCTTAGGGAAGTCACTTGTCATTGCTTCCAGCTTGAGATTGATCCATCATCCTGTGACCCTGAGATCGTTCTCCAAGCTCCAGTTTCCATATATATCAAATGGGAGGGTTGGATCAAAGGCTTAGAAGGTCCTTTCTGACTCCAAATCAATGACTTCAAACCTGAATCCATTCACTGGCAGCCTTTCCTTCATTTGGGATAGTTGCAGGGTTTTTTTGGGATTGTAACTACTTGTCTTTTTAATTATTAAAATGTTGAGAGAGTAAAAATTCAATGAATGGGGCCTACATGTGTTTACTCCATTTGAATTGAACTTTGGGGTTTGTTTCCTCCCACTACTGTTTGCTGAGGCCAAAAACTGACCTGTGGGCAGAGCAGGCTGGCTCCATCAGCTCTGCCAGCCTCCATCACCAGCAGATGCAAACAGTAATTGCTCCAGGTAACAGAGTAAATTCACCTAGCTCCCCTCATCTCTCCTTTTGTTATTTTCCCTTCTCTGTTGTCTTATCTTACAATTTCTTTCCCTGACCCCAGTCATCCAGAAAAGAGATGGAGGGGCATAGACATAGAGTGGGTCTCCCCCTTTTGAGTTTTCTTTGTCCAGAGGTGAATGTGGTTGCCTCCCCTTTAATAGTTGGCAGGAAAGGAACCGTAAGGAAGAGAACGTGGCCTGCCTGCAGTGACCCTCCCCGGGGAAGGGATTCTTCCACAAAATGAAGATAAATGAGTTTGTATTTTGATAGCTGGAGCCTGTGATATTATGGAGAACAGATACTCTTCCTCCTTAAGGTTTTAATCCCACCAGGCCCATTAAGAACAAGGGGAAGTTTAGAAGAGAAGCTGCTAAAAAGAGGACATTAGTGGACTTTTCAAAGTAATGAGTTGGGAGCATAAATCACGGGAGAAGTGTCATACAAAATCGTGAATGAATTATTTATGCCTTCCGCCAAAGCCCAGGGTATAGGTGGATAGGCCCGAGGGGGTAGACTGAGAAAGGGGGGAGTCCTGTACTGATGGGTCTTCCCCTTTGTTCAGGTTCTATTTTTCCAATTGCTCTGACGCAGCTGTGGGTTTCACAATCACTTCGAGGTTGATTAGATTAGAAAGCAGAGGTCTGCCTGCTCAGCATGACAAACCACCATTCAGTCTGTGTTCCAGCAGTGTCATCTGCACGTTGGTGATGGTTTTCAGCATCAGGCAGGGCAGAGTGGGCTTCTTGCATTCACTGGCCATGGATCTCGTCATCCTTTGTGAGTGCTGCAGTGGAAGGGAGTGTGTGGTTGATACCCGGGCATTTTAGCCAGTTTGGAAACAAGCCTCAGGTGGATAGGGCCATCCCTTTAATCCCATCCAAGGGGATGCCAAACTGTAGAAGTGGTAATTAAGAATTTTATGGCCTTTACTTCATCACACACACACACACACACAATTTGTCTGTCTATCCATCCATTCATCCATCCATATATCCATCCATATCCATCCTTCCATCTGTCTGTCTGTCCCTTGATCCATCCATCTTTCTCTCTCTCTATCTCTCTGACAATCCATTCATTCATCTGTCCTCTCTGTCTGTCTCTCTCTCTTTCTATCTGTCTCTCTCTGTCTCTTTCTGTCTGTCTCTGTCTCTCTATCTCTGTCTGTCTGTGTCTGTCTCTGTCTCTTTGTCTCTCTCTCTCTGTTTCTCTGTCTCTCTCTCCCCCAGCTATTTCCAAATCTCCTTATTGATTTACTGCCTGACTTTGAGATCGTTTAGTGTTTATGAAAGGTAGGGGACAGTGAAACCTAGAGGTGGTTCATGTTTTGTTTTATTTTTAAATTATAAGAGTCTCCTTGATACCCTTAGAATGAACATTCCCTGCTTTAGTTCAGAGGCATTATGGAATCGTGCAGAAAAAAAGTGTGCTGATTTTGAACTTCAAAGAAAGACCTCGGTTCAGAGCCCAGACCTCCCATATTTATGACTTTAGCCAAAGTCACTGAAACCCAGAATGCAACATAAACCAATGGCTCAACCCTGAAGCAGTTAGGTCAAGAAGTGTATCTGCCCAGAGTCCTGGACTTGGAGTCGAATAGACCTAAGTTTAAATCCTGCTCCAGACATTTTCTGAGTGCTTAACCCTAGACAAATCGCTTCACCTCTGTTTCATCTTTTATAAAGTGAGGGAGTTGGATGTGTCGACTTTTCACGTCCCTTCTAGATCAGGGTCTAGGATCCTATGATCTGTGTTTTTCAAAAGAAATTCTTCCAAATGAACCGTGCTCCTTTGGACCCTTAACATCAGAGCAGGGAAGGTGCTGCCTTTTGTATCTGTTCTATACTGTTCTGCTGATTCAAATTCTCAGCAATCTAATTTCACCAGCTCTGGCACTTCTGAAATAGGAATTCCCCCTGCCCAAGGGTGATTGCCATGTATCTGGGATTTGATAGCTGCATCAATCAATCAAGCAACCAACATTTATTAAATGCTTCCTCCCATGCTTGATAACGTGCCAAGGCAGAAGAGATTTTGAGTTGGATGGAATCTTATAGGTCACTGAATTCTGAGGCTCAGAAAGTGACTTGTCCAGAGTCACCCTTTAGGTTACATGAGAGCTCTGGACTTGGAGTGAAACACTTGTATCTAGTCATGTGACCCTGACCAGGGTGCTGAACCTCTCTGCCTCCGTTTTATCTCCTATAAAATGGGGATAATGGCACCCATCTCCCAGAGCTGATGTGAGAGAGAATGTTTTTAAGTACATTGGAAACCTTAAATGCTACTTATTGTTATTTCATGAACAATAAAATAGGATTCGAACCTTGGTCTTTCTGATTCTGTGCCAAGGAGATTATTCACCGTGGAACTCTGCCTCTTGCGTTGTGATTATTTCTCAAATTTCAACTGACAAGGACTGTTCTGTTAGTTGCCTCAGCCCTCTCCAATATTGGGCCATATTTTATTGTATATTGCTGCCCCTAAACACAGGACAAAAAAACCCCACAACTTCCTTTGTCCCAGTCATCCGAGAGTTTTCAATGGCAGCTGTAAAGTGTTTAAATATGTGGGCATGGTATACTTTTATTTGATACCAGCTAGCTCTTCCTTGTTTTACATTCCTTTACTGTCCTAGTTACGTAGCACTGGGGCGGCGATGGGGTGGGGGGGAGGGGAGGGAGTACTCAGAGTCAACTGGATACATTGCATGAGATAGCTTTCTTTTCCCCCCTGCCTCTTGGAAAGGTGCCAACCCCCAAATTCCTTTTTTCACTTGTTTTTTAATATTCATACTTGTAAGGTATTTATCAAAGTTGTTCCCATAAAAGGAAGGAGGAAAAAGAAGAGGGAGGAGAAGAGAAACATAAGGACAGGAGAGAGAAGAGAAAATGAGAAATGAAGGGAGGGAGAGGGAGAAAGAGAAAGAAATGGATTACTTGCTTTAGGATGTTGGACAGGGACAGAATGATATGCGTACAGACTTTTCCCATCAGTGCCCCAGAGACTTTCTTCATCAGCCCCTTCAAATACCACCCCAGGGCACTACTGTATTTAGACAGTCGAAAGAAATCTTGTTACCATATTCATTGGCCAGGTTTGCACCATTAGACTTACTTTTTTATTTACCTAGAAAGAGCTAAGCTCCAAGGTATGTTCATTTCCATAGAGAGTAGTGATTTACCAATTGAGCTGCCTTAACCCCACATGTCTTCCAAGGAATGGGATTTCATAGAATCATAGGTGTATGTGAAAGAACCTTAGAGACCATCCAGTCCAATCACCTCTCCAGAGAGGTTAGGTGATTTGTTTGGAACCACACAGTAAGTGTCTGAGATTGGATCTGAATTCAAGTCTTTCTGACTCCAAGGTCAATACTGCGTCTACTGGGTCCTCTAACTCCGAGTTTTCTGCATTGTTGAAGGAGGATAAGGGTACTTTCAGTTCAATTCAATAAGCATTTGTTAATTGTTTCCTTGGTTCTCTGGGCCCTATTCTAGACCCTACTACTATAAGGACAAAAATGGACAAAAACAAGGTCCTGACCTCAAAGGACTTCCATTCTATTGACTCTTCTTGTGTCACCATAAGCCCTACATCAATGTGTTGTTAGGACTTTTGTGGCAGCTGACTTTTAAGGCATAGGCTGTTGGGGATGGAAGAGCCCTTTTAATATCTTCATTTTGTTACTGGAGACACTGAGACCCAAACAGATAAGTGACTTGCACAAGGTCTTTCTTAAAATTACTTGAGAAAACCAAAAACAGACCATGGAGTAACCTTTGAGATCTGTTAATGAGTGCTCAGGGTGTCCAGTAGTAACACAGGGGTGTTTTCTTGGTTAAGGAAATTACTGATAGAGTCACATGCTAATAACATATGAATCCATTTTTCTGACCAATAGACACATAGCCCCTCTTCCTCCTGGTATAAATGCTGAGCATTAAAGTGTTCTCTAGTCAGTGTTGGGCTCCTTCTAATACTTGGTCATATATGATGGTAGACAGAAGGTTTGGAATTTAGAACCTTACTTGTTATCTCCATCACAAAGTTCCCTTTGTGACCAGGGTAAGTCACTCAAACTTTCTGGGTTTAATTTCTTCATCCATAAAATAAGAAGTATAAGTACATAGCCTCTAAGTTGCTGATTCTTCTCAGGCCCCAGTTTCCTTAGTTATAAAAAGAGAAAGTTGCATGAGGTCACCTCTCTGGTTCTTCTCAATGCGAAAGCTATGATTCTGTAAGATTCTCTCCCTCTCCATCTATGAATTCACTGAAGGAGATAATTTCAGAGCAGAGACACCTTCAGTGATTGTGCTAAGACTCTCTTCTGTTACTCAGTCTTAGAAAATTGATTGAGGATCCCAAAAGATTAACTAAAATGTTGTGGACGTAAGATTTGAACCCAGGTCTCTGTGACTTCCAAATTATTTTTTTATCTGCAGAGGCAACTCAGTGGTGCAGTAGTTAGAGCTCTGAAATGGAAATGAGGAAGACTTTGAACTCCGATTAAAATTGAGCCTCCAACTCTAGCTAAATCTTGTATCTAAATCACACGTAACTCAGTGTTTGCTCATCTGTAAAATGGGAAATGAAATAACATTTGGGCAGCGCTTCACAAACCTTGAAAACTGCTCTTTTTATTAGCCATTATTATATCCCCTGTCCTCCCCATGATGCTGTTTTTCATGCTATGTGTTAAGGATCTTTTTTCAAAATATTACATCTATAAGGTAGATGAGATAAAGTGGGACAGGAATAAATAATGAACGACTTCAAGAGGCAAAATCCCCCATGGGAGATAGAATAAAGAATATCAGGTAAACTGAAATTCAGCTTTTGGGATTGTAGATTTTAGGGAGGGTGTGGGGAACATTTCCTTCAGTTGGAAATATTGGATCTGGAACGAGTTAAAACTCTGCTAATTTATTCTTCATTGAACCACTAAGATTAATTAATCTTTTGTTTGCTGGATTAATGAGTAATCAATATAGCAAGAAGAAAAAAAAGAAATGATTTTTTTTCCACTTCAAGAAACAAAGCACTTAGGTAAATCAGTGATTTTTGCCTTTGATGTTTACAAAGGATACCTTTGCTGAAATAGAGTTTAGAACCATCAAGGAGATTTGAAGCATTTTAAAAAATAAGATATGTTTGTTTCCTTTATAGTAGAAGACCAGAGGTTAAACAGATACTTTGTGGACAAAGCTTCGAGTACGAACTGGGAGTAGTACCCTTTGTTCTCAGTCCTGCTTCTTGGGAGTTGTAGAACAAGTTCTTGACTTCCATCCTAGAAATCAGGGAGTAAATGTCAACATTTCTTTGATTTTCTGGAAGATAATGGGCAAGTCAATTGTTCCTCTCAAAAGCTGCAGTTTTAAAAAATCATAAAATGGTTATGATCATGCTTATATGAGCTTAACCATGCTGTAATAGATGGACGTGAAACAGTTTGCATACCTTAAGGGGAAAGTTCATATTCTTGGGTAAGATTCTGTGTTCTTGATTCTGTTGGTTGCTTCTTAGGATATGTGTTTGAACTGGAGTTGAGTAAAAGAGAATTTAATCTATGCCTCAGAAAAGCATAAGGGAGTTCGCATTCTACCTGGCATTCCAAGTTTTGTGAAAGGACCCCACGGCGGGTGGGAAGGGGAGGGGGCAGAGATGAAAGTCATCGACGTCAAAGAACTGCAAGGTTATCAGCCTAAATTACAAGTAAATGAAAGGGTATAGTGTAAAATAAGTCTGAAAAAGCAGGCTAGATGCAGGTTTGGAGGATGTTATATTTTAGTCGACTGGCATTAGAGAATTATTAAAGATTTTGGAATGAGGGAGTGACATTCAGAACTATTTTAGGAAAATCCCTTTTGCACATTTATGGAGGCAGTCTAATTAGTATCTCTATGTTTTGTGTGTACATATAATATACACATATATACATATATATCAGCTATCATAATTGTTGCTGTTACCAGCATGATAAAGGAATTGGTGCATCTATATTGTAATGTCACTTTTTTCTTTCCCAATATGTTATAGGAAGCATCTAGAAACTTTTCTTATTTTTCTGATCCCCATTGTATACTTATCTTAACAGATCCTAAGCTAACATGGGACTCCTCAGCTTGCTTATTCCAATGTAGTTCACTCTCCTCTGAAGGCAATCCATTATCTCTTTTAGGGATAGTACACACATACCTGATAGTCAGCAGTGAACCAGCATGTTTCTGAATCTAGCAATGGTTGGCTTATATAAAGTCCCATTTCATTTCAGTTTCTCAGCCTAAAAAGGAAGGGGAATGCTTATTAGGACCAATGCATGGAGTTTGAGTAGGAGGATATAGTAGAGGAAAGATGAATAAATGCTCATATTTTTCTAGGTATTATTTACCCATGATACCTGCATTATGATTTACCTCTGTTCTCATTACTCCATCTGAATATGCAGGACTTGCAGCTCCTGCAGCATGATTTTGGCAGTATTTCGGTGTGTGTTTCTGAAGTCAAAGATCCTGGAGGTCTGTTTCCATTTACCTTAATTGTTGAGTTCCCTGTTGATGATGCACAATGAAGAGATAATTTTAAAATAGTATTAAGGAAAACTGAATAAGGTCTAGGGTATCTGAAGCAGAAGGAGGTTATGCTATTATGGGAAATATACTGGATCTAGAGTCAGATAAACCCAGGCATGAATACCACTCTGCCACTTTCTAGTTGTGAATGCAGGAAAGTCACCAATCATTCTGCACCTTGGTTTTCTCATCTGTTCAGATCAAGTAATGATACAGGCATTGACTAGCTTGCAAGGTTGTTGTAAACTTTTTGAACTGAAAGCCTGAATAAATGTGAGGTCTTGCTATTTTAATATAACTTTGATTCCACTAACCTCCTGATAGATATTCCTGTCTCCAATCCCTTTACTTTCCAAATGATTTTTAAAATCAGCAAACATTTTTTTCTCCCTCAAAACCCCTTGATGGAGAAAATGGGGGAGGAATCACTTTTGGAATTAATATGCAGAGTTAAACAAAATAGATTCCTCTTACTGGCTAAAATTGTATGTCTCAGGCTGCATGTTGAGTCCATCCCCTCTCTTTTAAGAGGTGGGTAACTTGCTTAATAATTTGTCCTCCAGAATCATGTTTGGACATCACATCATGTGGAATTCTGAAGTCTTTCAGAGTTGCTTGTCTTTACGATGTTGTTAATTAGAATTGTCCAGTTTTCGTTTTGTGATTCTCTCTACAACTTGTAGCTATGAACTCTTCTCCTAACAATTGACCCTAACACACTTTTCCTTTGTAAACTAATATGTTTACAATGTGACTGGTATCTAGATCATTTTCCCCCAAATTTGGAGCTAATTATGGTATATGGTGTGAGCTGCTGGTCTAAACTTAATTTCTGCCAGAATACTGTTTTTCTGTCCATCTCAGAGGCATCTGACAAATTGGAATTCCTTTAAGATAGATTTCACTTCATCACTTCCCTCCCCAAACAAAGCAAAGCAAAACACCTTTCTTTTCTTTCTTTCTTTCTTTCTTTCTTTCTTTCTTTTTCCTTCCTTTCTTCCTTCCTTCCTAAATAAACGTCCAGAGACTCCCTATTGATTATGGGATATAGGACAATACCCTCAATTTGGCATGTAAGTCCCTACATAATCTAACTCCCACTACTTTTCCGGTGTTCTTTCATATTATTCCTCTTCTCACATTCTGTCTTCTAGACAAGCAGATCTTGTAACTGTTCTCCAGACAGGGCATTGCATCTCTTTCTTCCATATTTTTATACTGATGCTCCCATGTCTGGAATCACCTCCACCTTATAGAGTCCTTAGCTTCCTTCAAAGCACAATGAAAAATATATGACATAATATCATTGAGTCTCTGGATCTGATACAGATCACTACTTCCCATAGACTTTTAATCAGTGTGACTGGCTCACAGTAAGACAAAAATGGTGCTATTTGAATTAACATGATATTGCGCTAATATTGTTAGCTAAGTCATACAACTGAACCATTACATAACAAGAATGAGGTTTATGTACTGTGTACCTTTCCTTCAAATTTCAAAGAAATAAACTCAAGATTATTCAACACTACCATACTGGTGTATTTGGTGTTGAGGTTGTCATGAATAATTGCTACATATAATTTCCTGTTGGGCTATCATGTTATTATGAGACGTAATAAAATATCAGCTCTTTTTTATCAGAATTCTGAATGTCATTATCACTACATAGTGTCCTTCTCCCTAATGTTCTGGTTGAAAGACAGAATTGTTATTAATCATCAGACATTATTTGAAGCCATCCATATAGCTGCTAAAATATTCAGATCCACAGCACTGAGACAAACACTGGCCAGCACTGTGCCTTAAGCACCAAGGTGGGGAGGAATCTGTATTTCTTTATACTCCTATAGAGTTCTGCTTACTTGCTGTATCTTATCACAGTATTGAAATGACCCCTAATTCTTAAAGATATTTTCAGTGACCTGAAGCCAAATCCCTAGTAGGCTATACCAAGCTGGGGAGTCTTGGTGATGAACTCTTTTGGTGATTATCTGAAGTTCAGGTTACTTAAATTTAGAAAGGGCCATCCCTCAGGGGAACATAGAGGGAATTTTTTTGACCATAGCTAAGAATCCTTTTAGGTGGGGCAAAACAAATAACAAAAGGAACAAAGGTAGTCAGGGCACAGAAGAAGAAGTGAAGACTGAGAGTGGGTGGTGTGGAGGATAATTGGACCCAGGTTGGGATCAGGGGTGAGGGACTTGGCTATAGGACACACAGAGTATAGAACCATCATTCATGAGTACAGTCACCTCTGGGAAGATAGTGGCCTGTTACCAAGACAGGACGTTCTTAGATATCCCAGCAGGTATTAAGGAAAATGTTTCCTGGGGTAGGGTGGGATGGTAGTAGGACTCTTTGGCTAAGGTCTGACACATGAATAGGGTTCCATAAGTCAGCAGAAGACCACAAGGCATAAGTTTCAGAGAAATTAGACTCTGGTCCTCCATAAGGAGAATACTCTCTGAAGATGCATATTTCCCTAGGGAAATACAAATCATCTTGTCCTAGTTATAGCTCTGGTCTAGACACATTGGGAATTGAACATTGTATTAGTAGTAGGAGAACCCACACTGATGAACTCATGCTTCATCAAGGATTACTTTGCTATAGATTTAGAGTTGGAAGAAAGTTCAAGGGCATCTACTTCATTTTGCACATGAGGAAAATGAGGCCCAGAGAGGTTAATTGATTTGCCAAACATCTCACAGGTATTAAGAAACAGAGACCCTCCACTGTATGATTTCAGAGTCAGTACTATTCATTAAAATATTAAGAATATGTTTTACTCCCCAAACTTACTGGTTAATAAGAAACTACAATTGATACCTGAGGCTTCCAATGTTCAGCAAGAGATCCCATAATACAGAATTCCAGAAAGCAGTGCTTGTCCATTGACTATGTAGGGATCTATTGATATAACTTAATGATGTATGAGCCCAATTTAAGGAAGCATGAAAGTAGCTTGGAAGCTTTGGTAGCTGTTGATATGTCTGCATTTTCATGATTGAGTCTTATCATCTTGGAGATTTTGTTTTCTGAGTTTTCAGCTATTCAGCCTAAGCATTTATATCTATGGATAGGTAGCTTTTGTGTACATCTCTAATTTTGCTTTCCTTTGTCTTCCCCACTTGTATTGGGTTTTCTGAACTGATATACTGCTATGGTCTAGCAACCATCCATTGCTTAATATGACCTCCGTGGGCTGAATGAAACCTTGCTGCTAAGATGTACTTCAAAGAGAGTGTGAGGCATTTTTTAAAGGTGGTAATCATTAACATTTGACCCATGCTTAATAATGAGCTATCCATCTCTCTTTCTCTCCATCTCTGTCTCTATGTCTTTGTCTCTCTCCTCCTTTCTTCCTAACACCCCCTCTTATTGCAACACAGCCTTCTTTACCAACCTTTTTTTTCTTTCAGTTCAATATAGCCTCCTTTTTATGGTAAAACAACCACAACAAGTCTCCAATGCTCTATTTATATATCATTTTTAAGAGTAGCTCCTTGATTTCTAGCATTCCTTACCCTAAAGCAAAGCAAGAACCTGCTCTGTGATGTGGGAGAAAAATATACTGTTAGATTCAGATTTAGATTTCTAGAGAAAGGTGATAGAAATGTTTCATTTTGAATTGAGAATCATATTCCATAAGTTAACTGATATGGTAAGGATAAGTAGCTCGGTGTCCCAATGAATAGAGCACTGGGCCTGGAGTCAGGAAGACCTGAGTTTAAATCCAACCTCAGACACTTACTGATTGTGTGTCCCTGAGGAAATTCCTTGACCTCTACTTGTCTCAATTTCTTCACCTGCAAAATGGAGATATAACAGTATCTACCGTCCAGAGTTGTTGGGAGGGTGAAATGAGATAGTAATTATAAAGTACTTAGGCCACAATGCTTGACCCATAGTAAGTACTATGTCAGCATTAGCTATCATTATTCAAGAGTTACTGTAAAAGTTGATAACTGCCCTTTTAATACCTATGCACATTAATATCAGTTTTGTCAATATGGTAATTACCAAGGAAAAACTGAGTTCAAATCCTCCTTCAGAGTCTTGGTAGCAATGTGTAAATCTTAGATTTCTCATCTTGACCACACAGATTAGTTGTAGGGTTCAAAGGAGGCCATATAAAGAAAGTACTTTATATCTTAAGAAATCTTAAGAAAACTGAATGCAAACTATCGTTATCATTCCATTCATTCCATTTCTGTCAAGTTAGTATCTGTATTCATATCGATGACATTTCTTCATGGAAGGCTAAGAATGGCCACAACCATTATCACATGAGTTTCTGCAGTTTCATTGAAATGGAAAGGATATGTTCATTTTGCTACTTTGTTGATAAGTGACTGTTGTCTCAGCCAGCTTGTTGCTGCTGTCCAAATTAAAAATGATATGAATTATAGAAAGCTATTTGCCAAGGCCCCTGCTGTGGACAAAATTATGTCTTTGGTCGAATTGGCAGGTACAAAACAATAACGGTTAGACCAAAATGGTTTTCCTGAACATCATTAAAGGATTAGTGGTGGGTTCCAAATATCTATTGCCCTCCCTCATGTTTCCCAATGTGGCCTGGGCATCTTTACTGCATGGGAAGTTGTTAATTGCAAAGGGAGCTCCCCAAATGGAAAATATAGGGGCCAGCCACAGAAGCACACATTGTGTTTTTACCAAGCTGAGATTCTACAGGGTGGTCAAGAGGATAAAAACTAACTGTAAAATTAGAAAACCTGGGTTTAAATACTGCCTCTGATGCTTGCTACTGGTAGCACTTTGGCTAAGTCTTTTAACTTTTCTGGGTCTCAGCTTCCTCATCTGTAAAATGAAGGAACTGGATTAAATCATCCCTGAGACACACCTTTCAATTCTGTGGCTGTGACTCCATATTCTCATCCCCCTAAAAGACAATGATCTTGATGATTTAATGCAGAAGTGAAAGGTCTGTGATCTAGGTAGGTGTAGGTTAACTCTCAGGGTAGAAACTGCCTCTATCAACACAGAGTAGAAACCTTGTCCGACTTAGTAGATTAGCTCCATGGGGCTTCTTGAGCCACAAAGAGGTTACATGACTTGTCTTGGGCCACATAGACAGTTGTCAGAGATGGGAGTTGTACCCAGATTTTCCTTGCTCCCCTTCCCACAATATCCATCTACTTCACCATGTTCTAAGGATGGATTCAGAGTCTAGAACTGAAATTTCACATGTGTCATTTTTGATTTGCTAAAAATATTTAACACAGTGACTTGATTCTGTAACAGAAGTTTATATAGCACTTTAAAGTTTGCAAAACATTTCCATATACCTGAACTCATTTGAATCTCATAAAATCATGTGACTTAAGATCTGTAAATATTATTTTTTTACCAATGAGGAAACTGAGGCTTAGAGGCACCAAGTAACTATGGTTACATCATTATCAGAGATGGAATTCAAACCTGTCTCTCTTAAATTGAAGTCCATTATTCCTTCCTTCTCCTGTGCCATGCTGCTGCTGCTGCTGCTGTTGGTGTGTATGTTTGTGTGTGCATGTGTGTGGAGCTAATCTACTAAGTCAGACAAGGTTTCTACTCTGTGTTGATGGAGGCAGTTTCTACACTGAGACTTAACCTACACCTGCCTAGATCACAGACCTTTCACTTCTGCATTAAATCATCAAGATCATTGTCTTTTAGGGGGATGAGAATATGGAGTCACAGCCACAGAATTGAAAGGTGCGTCTCAGGGATGATTTAATCCAGTATGTATGTGTTTAATCAATAGTGGCGTCTTTATTTGAAAAACACAGCTGGTAGGACCTTAGCACAGTGTCTCTGTTACTGTTTTGTTTAGGGTAATGAATGCCAGAAACAAAGGAGATCTTCTAAAGATTATATACAAATGTAGCATCTGAGGCTTTTTGTGTTTGTTTTGCCATAAAAATATAGGCTATTGAACTGAAAGAAAAGCAGACAAACAGATGTGGCGCTCTTGTCATTCTTTCTGGGCAAGAGTAGGAAGATCTCTGGTCTCTCCGTATCCTCTCTATATTTCCCTGCCCATGTGTCTGCCCAGCTCTCCCCTTGAGTCTTTTTCATGGCCAAGGAGTTCGTGTCTCAGGGGAAGAAGTGCATGTACATGTTCACCTACCCTTCACATGTTTGTGCACAAAGCATCTATGTTGGCAATGGTGAACTCTGAAACATCCTGTTATTAAAGACAGAGGCCAAGTCAGCTCCCCAGTGTTGAGTCACTTCTGTAAAGGTATATTCCACATTGGATAGGGCTTGAAATGTGTCCTTACTAGAAAGGGGGAAAGATAGAACTCATCCTTGTCATATAAACCTGTCTCCTCTAGTTGTGAACAACATTTTCCTTTCCATTACAAAACAAGACCTGAAAGAAAAGGTGAAGAAGAGGAGGAGTTAGCTCTGCCTCTCAAGCCAACTTGTTACAGAACAGTGTTGTGTCATGGATAACCTGAAGAGCTTCAGAACTTAAAAAATCATTGGGTGATGTTGCATGACTGACCAATGGCAATACTGATCTGATCCAATTCAGCAAGAATTTATTTAATTTCTTACATTGTGCTGCTGTTATGGACTTCTTAAAGAGGTAATGCGGTATCACTATCATCATTATATAGTAGTCAGCATCTATGTAGAGACTTAAAGTTTTCAAAGTGTTTTGCAAATATGATCTCACTTGATCCTCACAGCAGTCCTGAAAGGTAGATGCTGCTTTTCTCCCCATTTTATAAATCTTAATACTGAGGCATGCAGCAGGAAACTGACTTGCTCAAGCTCACCCAGATCGTATCTTCCCTACTTCTATAGTTGCTATACGCCTCAGCTGCCTCTTGGTGCAGAGCGCTGTCCTTGGTATTGTCCTAAATTCAAATCTTGCCTCTGACTCATGTGAATCTGGGCAAGCATAGTACTGTCAGGAGACTCCTTAAATGACATTTACATGGGTAAAGGGAGTTTTTTACAGAGAATTCCCTATCAGTTGATCAATTCAAAAACATGAACTGCTTATGACATGCCAGACCCTACTCTAAGCGCTGGTCTGCCAATATAATCACAAATACAATTCAAGAGGAAAAAAAAGTTCAAGACACTCTGGGAATGGAAAGATAATATAGAAACAGTCCTTGCCTTCAAAGGAGCTCTTTTGGGAGGGAAGGGAAGGATATAAGACATAAGCAGGTAATTATGTACAAGTAATTTTAGGAGGCGGGACAAAGCATTAAAACAGGGCTGCTTAATTTTGTGTGTTTGTCATAGCTGTCTTTGTCAGCCTTTTCAAACTTAAGGAACTGTTCTTAGAAGAACTCTTTAAATTGCATAAAACACACAGAATTACAAAGAAAACCAATTATATTGAAATGCAGTTATAAAATGAATCAAAACAAGATTCTGGAACCCAGGTTCAGAATTTGTCCACTAAAATAGTAGGGAGCAGGAGGTGATCCAGAAGTTAAGCCTTGAAAGAGGTAAAACCAAATTCATTAGGATTTGGAAAAAAAGTAATGAAAAAAATGCTACAAGTTCAACCTGACGACACAATCTGCACCAAGAAGTGGATGCTAGAAAACATGTCATGACTATTTTCTGTTTAATTTTCTGAAATTCAGATTAGATTAAAACTAAGACTTTCTATGGAATGTGTAATATTACATTTTATATATATATATATATATATATATATATATATATATATGTATATATGTATGTGTATGAATGTGTGAGTGTAAAGGAGCCAATCATTTTAGAAATTTCCCCCTTCAATTCACTATCTTATAGTAAAGAGAAGTCAACCAAATTTATCTTCCAACTTCTCAGTGAAGTAACTGTATTATATGATTGTATGCTTGGACCTTATCAGTGTGACTAGAGGGAAAAATAGAAATTGGTGTTTCCAGGAGGCTTACCATTTTGTATCTGAACAACTGATATTGCCTCTTCATTGCAGACCATACAAAAATGCCTCTGGGTAGTTTGGCCATTGTAATAGTAGCAGAGACACTATACCCATGTCTTACCAGTGGTGCCTTTCAAATAAAGACTTGACACTGTTGGTTAAGGCAAACACACAAAGATATATACACACACAGCAGCAGCATGGTATGGGGAAAAGAGTGCTATACTTCTGTTTAGGAGAGAGAGATTCAAACCCCATCTATGAAAACGAGGTGACCATAGCTATCTGAAACCCCTAAGCCTCATTTCCCTCATTTATAAAACAAACCAAAAAAATAGCATAAATGAAATTCAAACCTAAGATCTCTGATTCTAAATCTAGCTATTTTACCACATGTAAAATAAGGTGGGGGAAGGCTAATGCAATCTTACGTAACAATGAGAGAGACATAGAATCCAGATGTTACTGTCCTACTCTATTTAATATTGTTTTCATTCAACATTATTCAGACCACATCTAGACACTCCTATATCCAGTTCTGGAAGTCACATTTGAGTAGGGGTATAACTTGAGACAGCTGGGGTGCAATAGATAGAAGACTCATCTTCCTGAGTTCAAATTCAGCCTCAGACACTTATTGGCTATGTGACCCTGGGTCAAGAGAACTGAGATGATTAGTCAAACCTGATGCATAAAGATCAGTGGAAGGCACTCGATATTGTTAAGCCAGAAGAAAGCAGTCTTCAGGTATTTGTAGAGATACCATGTGGAGGGAGGGTGAGACTACATCTCTCTAAAGAGAAGGAAAATCAGGATAAATGTTACATTTGTGAGAATTTGCACTCAAGATCAGTCAAAGCTGGAACCCCCAAATGACTGCCTAATAAGTTAGTGAGTTTCCTATCAGCTAAGGGGTCATGTATTTTTCAGGGACATTTAGAGAGGCTCACCCCTTGTGTTTGTAAACATTTAACAACCAGCTTAGAAAACAAAACTGTAAAGGGCACATTTAAAAAAAATTAGTATTCATTGTTAATATTTTCCACATTGTTTTCTTGTCGTGTTGTTCAATTGTTTCAGTCACGTATGACTCTTTGTGAGTCCATTTGGGGTTTTCTCAATAAAAATCCTGGAGTGGTTTGCTATTTGCTTCTCCAGTTCTTTTTACAGAAAAGGAAATTGAGGCAAACAGAGTTAAATGACTTGCCCAGGGTCACATAGCTAGTAAGTATCTGAGGCTGAATTTGAACTTGGGTTCTCATGACTTCAGGACTGGAGTTCTAGCCACTGCATCACCTAGCTGCCCTACTTACATTTAGATTGTCAACCAAATAGCGAATCAAGTCCGGATTTGCAGCATTTACAGATTTCTGAGGTGGAGGTGCTCATACTGAACATTTAACAATCACCTCTTGTGAGCTGGTACAAGCACACCCCAGTACACCTCTGAACTGTTTGTCTGTGGAGTAAGGAGATGGAAGGTGGATTAAATGACCTTAAAAGTCCCTTCCAATTGTCAAAATTAGATTGTGTGATTCTGTAATAAAGGAAACATTTGAGGGATCAGGAAAGAAACCAAAAATATGTTTTCCACTTCTGTCTTCATGAATCTCTTTTCAAAACGCCAATGGAGTGTGGAGGGTTGGTGGTTATCCAGCAAAGCTATTATCAGCTAACATCTTAATTGTTAGTTTTCAACTCTGTAAAGATTCAGTAAGAGAAAAAAATTGAGAGCAAGAGTGGAATAGATTTCTTTGATGATGTTTCTGCGAGATGGCATGTATGTGGAATGGAGCAGGTAGGGTTCTAAGATAAAATATAAAATCCTTGGGTTGACATTCAATACTCTTTATATCTTTCCTGTCTTCTTATTTCTCTCCTCCACATAGTCTATGATCCAGGGTCATTGGCCTCAAATGTGCTATTCTGTTTTCTGACTGAAGTTGCATTGCAGTCCCCCATGCCTGGAATGCTCTGCATCCTCTTGTCTCCCTCCTGGCTTACTTCTACTTTCAATTACAGTATCACTTTCTCCAAGAAGTTGTTCTGAGTTTTCCTCAATTTTAAATCTTTCCCTCTAAGATTTATACTGTATATCTTACGTGTATATAGCTATTTGCATGTCTTCCTTTCCAATAGATTGTCAGCTCCTTAAAGGCTGGAACTGATGTTTTTTTTCATCTTTCTTTGTATCCCTAGCACTTAGCACAGTGCCTGGCACATTGTAGGGGCTTAATACATGCTACCTGACAGGCATTGACCCAGGGAAGAGGCCTTCATAAAGAAACTCAACAGGTTCCAAAGACACATTATCACTGGATAAGACCTGAGAGATTTGGCTCTCACTTATTTTTTTTACTTTTATGACTTTTAATCCTGGATTCAAATTGGGTGTACCTTTTGGCAAATTTAGATAAGGATAAGGATACGAATCTCATAGAGTGGATGGGCATGGATGACTTGAAGTCTGCTCGTATATGTTGAAAGAAACAACCAAATTTACAATATTATAGTCTTTTGAATGTAACCTTAAGCAATTCACATAAAATCATGGCCTATTTTTCTTTATCTATAAAATGAGGGGTTAAGACTAGATAATCTTTCAGTTCATCTCCTACTCTAAATCTTAGATTCCCCAGAAGAATATTTGATGTCTTATCATTTGTCATCTGAAAACATTATTGGATTCTTAGTGGATTGCTTCTATGCAAAGAGTCCTTTCTGTGGGCTAAGAGGCACTAGGCCTATCATCTTGGGTACTTCAGGTCTTTGACTACTACTACTGCTTCTGCTGCTGTCTTCCTGCCTTCATTCTTTCTGATTTTAATTTAGTTTTTCATGTGGCTACCATATTAATTTCTACTAAAGCAGAGGTGTCACTAAGTCATCACTCTTCTCAAGAGGCTTCAGTTTTCTCATATGTAAAGTGAGAAGGTTGGACTGGATCCCCTTTAATTCTATGATCCTGTGACTAGAAGGCATCTGATGAGGCCTATTCTAGATCTAAGTGAATTATCCTAAATTTTTGTCCCTACCTGTTATGTCTAAATGAAAATGCAAACCCCTCAGTTTGGCACTTAGACCACATCACAACCTAGTTCCTACCAGAATCCTCCCATATCTCTCTCTTCACACCCTTTACCTTCCATCTAAACTGGCCACCCATCTCTTTCCTATACATATCTTTGATTTTCATCTTCTCTATCTTTGTACAAATGATCCCTCGGTAACTGGAAAGCTCTCCTTCCATATCTCCAAGTCTTAGAATCTATAACTGCCTTCAAGGGTCAGTGCAGGCATACCTTCTGCACAAGGCCTTTCTGATTCCTTGTAAGTTGTTAGCACTTCTCTTAACCCTGTGTATATTTTATGTGTGTATGTATATGTGTTTATATATATATATATATATATATATATCTATATATATATATATATATATGAATTACTTGGTATTTTTGCTTTCTATACATTTTGTGCTTTATCATCTGTGTGTATATTGAACCTTCCCCCTCCTGGTAGAATGTAAGCTCTTTGAAGATAGGAAATCTTAAAAAATCTTTGCATTTATCACACATAGCATCATTTCTGGTATGGTATATGGCAAAGAGCAGCCAATCTGGTTTCAGAAGAACTGGCTCCAAAGCCTGCCTCTGAAACCTTGGGTCTTGGCTTCCTCATCTGTAAAAAGGAAGGATTGAACAAGATATCTCTGAGGTTTCCTCCTTTGACTGCGGCGAGAATCTTGGGTGCTGTGCAGTACTGAGTAGCTCAAAGAACTTAGTCAAACTCCCTAGAGGGTAAGCTTGCTCTTTCCCTCTGTCATAGGCCTTGAGAAAGTCTAGGTTGACAGATTGACCATGCATAGGACATGGTCCTCTGGTCCTCAAAGTGTGAACAGGAGTCCTCAGGGGAGAGATAAAGGAACAAAAACAGGGAAATCTATTCTAAGCCAGGCCATAGAAAAAGGCAGGGTCATGCCAGCAGAGCCCCAAGGCTAACTCATGATGACAGGGACCCTTTCTCCCATGGAGAAATTTCCTTCATCAGCTCAAAGATCGATGGGCACAGGAACATGCACACACCACAGCCAAGGTGCCCAAATGGCACAAATTAGAATTCCGGTCATGCTGAGTGATACAGAGGCTCAAGCCTCCAGGAAGGTTTATGGTGACCCAGAGAAACCCAAATGAAAAGGAATCGGGACAGGCTGAACAGATACTTATAAATGTTATGAGACTCTGGGAATGACTTCTAAGCCATTGGTAAGATCTGACATTTGCAGCTAAAATATTTAATGTTCCCGAATGCATACAGAAACAAAATCTTTTTCCTCCTCATAATTTCCAGTTGTCAACCTGAGGCAGTCTTATGGTATTCAACCTATCCATTATTGGGGCACCATTGGGTCTGTGGCTTGTTTGTCAGGTGCCATTGAGGCATGAGAGGAGAGAAGGACTTGGTGAAGAAATATGTCCCCTGATATTTGAGAGGGGAGAAGTCTGATTTGTTGTAGATTCACCTAAATGACCTAGTGAATATGGCCCATAGTTTTATGCATGTGAGGGGAAAAGAAGTCTGCTGTACTTAGAGCATATAGAATGAACTGAGAATTTGGAGCCAGAAGATTTGGGTTCGATTTCCAATTTTAGCTGCTTGTGTGACCGTGAGCAAGTAAAGCTCCCTATCCCTTGAGACATTCTATTTCCTCTTCCTTTGCACAAGCTGCTCCCTAAGCTGGGAATGCACTCCCTCTACACCTGCACCTCTTGGGACCCCAGACTTCCCTTAAAATTTAACTTAAGAACCATCTCCTACAAACAGCTTTTTTGAACCTCCCCTCCTCCCCACCTCTCTCTATTGTAGGCATCCTTTGTCATGCCAGAAATTACTTTGGATTTTCATACTTCTTTCCTCTTCTTTCCTTACCTCCCCCACCCCAATAGAATATAAACTCTTTGCGGATACTAGTTTGTCTTTATTATGTACACTGATTAAGACATGGATCATGCAACATAGATTTAGAGCTGGAAAGGACCTTAGAGATCATGGAGTCCAGGCCCTTCTTTGTGTAGATAGGGAAACTGAGGCAAATAGCAGTTAAGTGATTTGCCCCAGGTCCTGTAACTAGTAAGCTTCCAAGTCAGGATTTAAACTGAGCTCTTCCTCATCCCAGGTTCCGTGTCTTCTCCACAATACACAGTAGGCACCTCATAAATGCTTGTCGAATGCAAGTGAGTTGCACCTCAGTTCCCTCATCTGTGAAATGAGGATATTGTACTATGGGATGATATAATCCTAGCATTTACATAGCATTTTAAGTTTTACACAGCATTTTTAAAACATGCCCACATTTGATCCTTACACCAGTTCTGGGACATGGGAGCCATTGGTACTCCCATTTTACATACAAGACAATTGACAGAGACAGAGATTAAGTGACTTGTCCATTTCAATTCAAGTGTTCCTAACTCCAAGCCCAACACTCTATCCACTGTGTAATCTAGTTGTCTCCAGATGCTGAAGGTTCTGGAATCATAGGATTTGGGTTGAAATCTTGCCTTTAACGTTTGTTATCTGTGTGACTTTAGGCAAGTTAAACTTCTTGGGCCTCAGTGTCCATGTATGTGAAATGAAGGACTTAGGCTAAATTATTTTCAGTTCCTTGAAGGCAGTCTTTTGCCTCTTTTTTGTATATCCAGTTCTTAACACAATGCCTGGAACATAGTAGGTACTTAATAAATGCTTATTGATTAATTGCAGTGACCTTGGAGGTCCTTTCCAGCTCTAGAGTTCTTCCCTTATGATGACTAAGGCCCCTTCCAGGCCTAAAGCCTGTGAGCCTATGCATTTCTATTTTATAGTGTGACCTTTGCCCTTTCAACATTTGATTGCCATGCTCCCATACTTTGTTACAGGGCACTCTCCTGAGGAATAATGACAAACATGTTCTGTTTATTGTGATCTTTGACAGGATTTAAGTTTGGGGAAATTATAGAATTTATGGAGAGAGGGAAGGACTTTAATGAAAATGTCTTTTCCTTCACATTCCCCTTTACCTTTTGCCTACATTTCGTGTGGTCAGGTGAGTTAATAAATAAAAGCATCCCTGCCATGCTTACTTCTAGGATTTGTATTCAGCAAGAGCAACCAGAGCACCTGCCACCAAAATGCGGCCACTTCTGGGGTGGAATGCACCAGCTGTTAAATAGTCTCCCATGGCCTGGCCGGCAGTTCAGGACAGAAATGGAGCATGATATCCCAGGCAGCTGAAACTGGAGGGGACATTTCAAGCAGGCAGAATGCAATTACCCAAATTGAAATGAGGCCAGGAGCACATCAGGACACACTCCCCATCTGTCGGAGAAAAGTGCCACAGGAGACTTTGGTAGGGCGAGTCAGTGGTCAAGACCTTGGCCTTCCAACTTATCCAAGAGAAAGGCATAGAAATGTCAATATTACTACCTGGTTAAAAGGAAAAAAATACACATGGGCCAATGCTGGAAAATGGGGGACTGTGCTTTTCAAAAAGCTCAAAAAGCCTGCTCTGGAAGGAAAGAAATGTTTATGGAGCAGGACGTTAAACATACTCATAGTGGCTGCCTCAATTTTACAAGGACATAGTAGAATAAATAACTGGTTATACTAGAACTGATTAAAAAAATTTTCCCATCTCAACCTATTGAATCCCATATATTTATCTCTGGTCATTCCAGATGAAACCTACAAGTTACAGCTGATGGAAAATGGATGTTGTTTTTCCAAGGGACCTGCTGCAAGTTCTCTTGTTACACTTGCATTAGGAAAAGGTGTCCTGAACAGCCTCTGTGACCAAGGACAGTGAGTCAGGGTGAACTGGATTCTGATTCTACCACAGACACCTACTGACTGTGTGACCTTGATTCCCCCTCCCCCGCCTCATATTACATATTCATTATTGTGCCCTTTTAATGCATTATCCCATGGAATTTTGCTATAGTCATCTGTGGAGATTTCTTATTATAAGCTCCATGGTGGCAGGTATATGGCCTCAAACTCACTGAGTCTCAGTTACCTTATATGTAGAGAGAAGATCAAATGAATATTGTATGTAGAGTATGTGATCAGCTGTAAAGTAATCTGTGATATAGTGTCATCACCATCACCACCACCATCATCCTTTGGAAGTCAAAAATACATTGATTAAAAAAGAAAAGAAAACTGTTTTCACGCTAAAGCAAACATTTTACAAATTCTGACTCCAATCACCAGGCAGTTTAATGCTTGAATGGCAGACCCTATAGTAAATGGCAGATAATTATTTCTGAGGTGAGAAACATAGAGATATAGGAGAGAGACAATATCACCGATTGTAGAGCAGTCAGCTTGTTTGGGAAAGAATTTTTTTTAAATTAAAAGAAGAGGTGTGTGTGTTCGTCCTTCACTGCCAAAGAAGACCATGCCATCAGAGAAATAATGACATGACTTGCCCTTGACTTTTTTTGAGTGAGGAAGAACTATAAAAAGAAGAGGAGAGGAAAGAGAAAAGAGGAAAGGAAAGGAGAGGAAAGAAAAGAAGAGGAGAGGAGGGGAGAGGAGGAAAAGTTTACTTAGTCTTAGCACTGATTCCTTTTTTCTTTCTTTCTATTTTTTCTTCCTTCCTTCCTTCCTTGATTCCTTCTTTCTTTCCTTCCTTCCTTTGAATAGGAGAGGATAGAGTACAATCTCATATGTCCCTTTTGTTTGTTTCTTTGTTTTTCTTAAAGGAGTTAATGGAACATTGGTTTTACTTAGTAAGTGTGCATTAAATGCCAACTGTATTCAGAACACAGTCTTAGACATTTGGAGAGAAAAAGAATCGAGCTAAGACATGGCCCTTGCCATCATGGAGCTTTCAGCATGACACCTAGAGAAACTAAGTCATTTCACATAGAGATAACTAGAATGTAAAGTAATAAATCTGAAACTTTACCTAAAAAGATGTATGATCTAAATGATAGGTGAGGCATGTCCTTACCACCTGAGGAGATCAAAGAAGAAGTCCTGGCAGAAATGACCATTCGAATTGAGCTTTTAAAGATGGATATGACTTAAAACCAGCGATGTTTATATTCTAGACAAAGAATGACATGAACAAAGACTAAGGAGGGGGTATTTGGATGGAGGGAAATATGTCTGTGAAGGACAAAGAGTGTTTGTCCACTTTGTCATAGACATAGAGTTTATGGAGGGCAGTAGTGTGAGATCAGACTACAAAGGTCAAGGGCGACCAGACTGTAGAAAGACTTGAATGACATGCTAAGGAATTTAAGCTTGACTCAGTAGGTGTATGAGAGCCATTGAAAGATTTGGAGGTGTGGAAGACATGACTAGATTTCTAAATATAGGTGAAAGGCAAGCAATAATGTAAAGGATGAATTATATGGTAGACAATGGAGGTAGAAGGACCTGATAGGAGACTATCCAAGCCAATACCATGGTGGTATCATTGGAGATAGAGAAGAGGGAGTAGCTGTAAGAATTGTGGAGAAAAGAAATAAGCTAAAGATTAAATATGGGGGATATGGTGTAGTGGAAAGAACTTCAGATATAGTGACAGAGATCCTGGACTCGAAGTCTGACTCTACTGCTTACTCCTTTTTCACTTAGGCTAAGTCTCTTACATCACTTACCCTTAGCTTTTTCATCTGTATTATGTAAGGATTTAACTACATCAGGGATTCTTTATCTAGGTTTCATGAACTTATTTAAATATATATATATATATATATATACACATATATATACATATATATGTGTGTGTGTGTGTGTGTGTGTGTGTATGTGTAGATAGAGAGATAGATAGATAGATAACTGCATTCAATATAATTAGTTTCCTTTGTAGTTCTATGTATTTTATTTGAGGCATTTAAAAGCATG
Organism: Potorous gilbertii; assembly: GCA_028658325.1. Lineage (NCBI taxonomy): Eukaryota > Metazoa > Chordata > Mammalia > Diprotodontia > Potoroidae > Potorous > Potorous gilbertii. Next base: position 20,793,631 of record CM053770.1, on the reverse strand, counting down.
ATCACCTGACTGCCTAACTACCCAAGGGATACAGGACACTCAAAAAATCTAAGACCCTCTCTTCGATGATCACTAATGTTCCTTCTAGGTGTCATTCCCATTATTCACTCTAGAATTAAAGATAACAAAACTTTGAAAATGGAAGCTTCGAGGAATGATGATACCATTGAATACAGGGAGTAAATAATTGGTTTTATAATTTGCCTTCCTTTTACTGGACTTTTCATTCATATTGTTACCTCCACCATATACATCATTCCTCTAGTTTTGCATCTGTTCATGCAAATAATCCCATGTTTCTCTGAATTCCACATAGTTGTCTTTTCATCTCCAAGAATATTTCATTACATTCATATCCCCAGTTCAATTCATTTCAAGAAGCTTTTATTAAGTGATTGCTGTGTGCAATGAACTGTGCTACGTACAAAGGACACAAACATTAAATGAAACATTCCTTGTCCTCAAGGAACTTACATTCTTTCATAGAGAATCAATATTCACATGAAAAAGTTAAATGCAAAATAGATACACAGTAAGTCATGGGCTGGTGATATCATAGATCGAATATGAAGAGCCCTTTGATTTAGTCATTTTCTCTGGCAGTAGATACAGATTATTCCTCTTTCTCTTCTACTACAACATGTGCTAATGGGAATATTTTCAGCTTTGTTCACTCTGATAGCTTATTCTGTGAACTTCACCTGCAATAAAGTATGGTGGATAGAGTTGTACTTATAGTCAGAAAGATCTGGTTCAGATCCTCCTGCCTGTGACCCAAATCGACTGTGAGGCTGTGGATGAAGATGAAGAAATCACTTGATCACTAAATAATGAAGTATTAATGAATTATTTACCTCTAGTTAATGAATTAAATAATTTCTGAATTGTTAGGGAATTTTCTAATTCACCAAATTAGGGAATTATATAAGACTATAGATTAAGAATCAATTGCAATCTGCATCAAATGAGAGAATTTCCATATTGGGAATTCATTATTCCAGTCAAGATCCAGGACTCCCTCCCCCCTATTTGTTTCTGCTGTTGATTTTTCTGCTGTCAGGATGTAATGAAATGTCACAATCTAAAGGAGGGGGGCGGCTAGGTATACAGCAGATAAAGGCTGGGCCTGTAGTCAGGAAGACTCATCTTTCTAAGTTCACAAATGGCCTCAGACATTTCCTACCTGTGTCACCTTGGGCAAGTCACTTAAACCTGCTTGCCTCAGTTTTCTCATCTATAAAATGAGTTGGAGAAGGAAATGGTCAACCTCTCCAATATCTTTGCCAAGAAAACCTCCAATGGGTCAGGAAAGTGGAACAACGACCAAAAGAAGAGGGATGTGTGGGTGTTACATATTGACTCCCCCATTAGATTGTATTTTGTCTTGGTATCCCCAGCACTTAATATAGTGCCCAATACATAGTAGGCTGACTGATTGACTGGGTAAGGACATTTCTGACAGAGAACATGTTGACTCTCTGCTCTGCCTTGACTCCCCAGTTCTCCCCTTCAGCCCCACCCCTCACCAACCCTCACCAACCTCACATTTTAACTTATTACTGCATCTTTCTAATGCATCAATCCTACATTATTTTGCATCACTGTGGAAGTGTCATATTACCCTAGTAAACTATAAACTCCATGAGGGTAGGCAGCAATGTCTTAGTTGTGTGACAATTGTTTGCTGAATTAAATTGAATTTGAGGAGATACAATTTCTTTGGTGTGACTATGTGCCTTCATCCCTTGGTTTTCCTCCATGAGCAAGGTCAAATGTGCCATTGTAACATTTCAATTGGCATTTATTAAGCACATACTTGGTAGGTATTGAGAACCATAAGTTGTTCTGGGAATACAGATTTTTAAAAATGACACAATTTTGTCTCTTAAGGTACTTACATTTTGTTGGGAGTAGGTGTCTGGCCCTAGTGGCACATGATGGAACCAAAGGAGAGATCTGGACAAAATACTTTATGAAAATTTGAGGAAGAACAGAGCAGTGTGTGTGTGTGTGTGTGTGTGTGTGTGTGTGTGTGTGTGTGTGTGTTTGGGGCAAGAGTGGTTCTGCCTGAATGAACGGTGAAGTGAAAGATAGAGTGACCATTTTCGAAAAAAGTGACTCAGTTCTTATCCCCCAAGAAATGTGACATAAGTAGGGGAGATAATGTGAAACAAGACTGGAAATGAAGACTTGAGCTAAACACTGGTGAAATGGAAAGGACCAGCTAAGAAGTATGCATTTTTCCCATAAGGGCAATAAGAGTCTTTGAAAGTTCATGTCCACTCTCACTACCACCATCTCCCTTCAGTTCCACTCCCCTGCTTTCCAGGTACTCTCTTTACCTAGAATATCCATTCCATGCTTGAGGAGTTTGTCTTTATTTCCTAAACCAGGATGCCAAACCTTTTTGTTGTTTTGGACTCTTTTGGTGGTCAGGCAAAGCCTATGGACTTCTTCTCAAAATCATATTTTTAGATTACATAAAATAAAGTTCATATGATTGTAAAGGAAATGAATTATAGAAACATATTTATTTTTAAAAATTCATGAACACCAGGTTAAGAACCTCATACTAGAGGCAATAGGGAGCCATAGATAGTTCCTGAGACAGGGCATATAGCAGTCTCTCTTCTTCAATATTCACTTCATTTTCTAATCTAGCACAAGGTTATCTTTTGTCATCCTAGTGATCCTGAAAGGATGACACACAAGGATGCAGGGAGGAAGTGAAGCCGGTAGATTTCAAGAGAAAGCTTTCTGTGTCTTATTTATTTATTTGCTCATTGGTCTCTGAGGGTGGGGATGTGTTTTGAGTTTGTCATGTTTGCTAAGAAAGAGGCAGAGGAGGTTAGGTGCATACTCAATCCCTGGGGAGATGAGGTAAGGTTAACACAGTCACATTTAATGAGGATGGCCAGCGTTGGGAGGGGTATCTTTCCAGTCTGAGTCTCTGTGTCCTGGGGATTCTTTCAAGAATTCTGCAGTCCATCCAAAACCTTTACCAGTCTGAATGACAGCCCTGGTGAGGAGGGGGAGGGGACCTCCATGAGGAACATGGTGAGTGAAGACAGCAAAGGCATCTCCACCCCACCCCGCAAACACAGACCTGTTTTTCCTCCCTCTCCCCATCACATGGAAGTCTTATCATCACAATTTTTTACTTATGCATCCAAGCACCCAAAAGCCAGTCTTGGGCAGAGAACCATGTGTTACAAGTGGGCTCTTCTATTGAACTTGAGTTCTGTCACTGGCTTTTTGTGTGGCCCAGGCCAATCACCTATCCTCTCTCTGCTAGTCCTTTCATTGGTTAGATGGGGATAATAAGATTTTTCTTTCACAGGGCTATGCTGAGATCCAATTAGTTAATGTTGGGAAAATGCTTTGAAAATTTTAACAGCTTGGTATGATTATGGAGAGGGTCAGCCTCAACTAACTACCTTCTCAGTGTTTCTGCTGCATAACCAGCTGCTTTCTGCCCCTTTTATGGGATTGCCGGTGTTCGGTAAGGAGAAGGCATGCAAGGGGCAAGGCGGCAGGAGAAGGGGATGGGATTTATTTCCTCCTAAATAATTCTCTACAAGACGGGTAAACTTTTAAGAGTTAAATGGTGAAAAAGAAAAGATTCTGCATTACCGGTACAAATCTCAAAGTGACAATTAATTGTCTGTGTTTGCAGTGTTTACGAGGCTCTGTAAACAGTCAGTATATTTACGCTCCCTCCATTACCTTCAGCTATAAACTTCCTTAAGAAAAAAAATGAAAAATTAATCGTACTTCCTGACTGCAGAATGAACATATGTGTTCAGAATATCAAGAGGTACATTCTTTGTAAGGCTCCAAATGGAGTCTGATGATGCTGGAGTGCTTTGTAGTCACGGGCTTATGCATAGCACTAACCATTCTGGCTGATTTAGGGGTATTTGCAGAAAAATCTCAAGAAGGTAAATCATAATTTGCCATGTTATCCTTGGGACTTGATTTTCTTGGATCAGAGCTGCCAAAGAATGGTAGTAAACTACGGCATCCCATAAAGTTCAAGGCTTTGTCTTTGTCTCTATCAGAGCTCTCTGTCTCTTTCTCTCTTTCTGTCTCCCCCCCCACTGCTCCCCCCTTCTTTTCTCTCCCTCCCCTCCCCCTCCTCTACTTTCCTGTCCCTTCCTTTCCTTTCCTCTCTCTTCATTATTAAAGAGCTATTTTCTCTGTGTTCCAATAGCTAGAAAATTATGGGATTTGAGAATCAAACAGGACCTTAGAATTCATCTCGTCCCACCCTCTTCATCTTTAAAAATGCAGAAACTGAGCTTCAGAAAGAGGAAAAGTGACTTACCCAAAGTCATGTAGTGACTGAAAGGCTCCATGGCATTGAGGAAAGAGCAATGGACTGGGTATCAGAAAGATTGGGGCTCAAATCTTGCCTCTGCCCCTTACCTCTTAACAGGTGAATGACCATGGAGGAATTCTTTAACCTGTCTAAGCCTCAGTTTCTCCATTTCTAAAACAGGCATTGTAATACATAATATATATACATACATATAATATATACATAACATAGATCATACATAATAATACATATAACAACAACCTCACAGGGTTGTGACTGAGTTAATGTGTGTAAAGTGCTTAGTAAACTGTAAAGCACTATGAATATATCAGTCCTCCTCCTCCTCATCATCATCCTTTCATTTTTTGGTGGGGTGAGACCTGTAGATTTCAATTGTTGAGGGAACTTCCAGTAATAATACTTCTACCCCAAAGCACATTAGCCACTTGTCTGCAATTCAGAGTCTTAGTGGTTTGCTTGGGAGGGGCATGGATTGATTACACCTCTTGCTCAAGGTCACACAGCTAGAGAGTTTAAGAGCCAAGATCAGCCCTCTCACCACTATGTCTTAGAGCCCCTTGTATCTTTCTTAGCCTTGGGAAAAAGGCAGGGAATGGACGGCTCTTGTTATTGAGTCCTGTCCAACTCTTGGGGACCCAATTTGGGGTTTTCATAGCAAAGATACTGGAGTAGTTTGCCATTTCCTTCTCCAGCTCATTTTACAGGTGAGAAAACTGAGGCAAACAGAGTGAAGTGACTTTCCCAGGGTCACTCAGCTAGGAAGTGTTTGAGGCTGAATTTGAACTCAGGTCTTCCTGACCGCAGGTCAGGTGCTTTATTCACTGTGCGATTAGCTGTCCCAGAATGGGAGGTGCTTAAAGGAGAAATAATTGCTAGCTTTGTGACCCTGGGAAACTCATTTGACCTTTTTGAACATCAGTTTTCCCATCTATAAAATGGGGAGAAATATCCCACTCCTTCTTTCCTTGGCATAGGAAAAAATGAGGGGATGGGAGGTAGGGGAGGCTTAAAGGAGAAAGAGGGATAGGGGAAACACTGCAAAGTCACGTGTGTTCTTGTCATTCTTCAAGTTTTGTAAAGTTATTGCAGCCTTAAATGTTAGCTGGTAATAGGCAATTAGAAGAAAGGTGGAGGTTGTGTGTGAGTAGGGTGGATTAGGAGACAGTCAGCCTTTTTTCTATAGGTATTTTTTTCTTCATGGTTCATAAGAATACCTTCGAATGTCTACCATATTCTAAGGTACTTTTCACTTTCATGATTCTTATTTCATTGGTTCATAGCTGTAGAGGTAGAAGAGACCATTCATTCCAATGTCTTCCTTTTACATATGGAGAAACTGAGGCCCCAGGAGATTGACTCATCCAAGGTCATAGAGATAAATATCGAAGATGTGATCTGAAAGTGTTCTTAACTTCAGGCAGTGTTAAAATGGTATGTGTGGCAGCTAGGTCCCTGGCCGTAGTGCTGGATTTGGGACTGAGGTTCAAATCCTTTCTCAGATGCTTGCTAGCTTTGTGACCCTGGGCAATTCATTAAACTTTCTGAATCTCAGTTTCCTCGTCTATCAAATGGGGGTGACCATAAGACCAACCTTATAGAATTGCTGTGAAATTCAAATTTACGAGTAGGTAAAGCTCTTTGCAAACCTAAAAATAGGCTATCCACATGCTTATTATTATTTAGGAAGTTAAAATATGTTTCACTTTTTACACATGGGGAAACTGAGGTTCAAAGAGTGTACAAGTCTTTCTCAAGATGACAAAGTTTATGGAGGAGCTAGGATTAGAACCCATGCCTTCTAACTTCCAGTGAGGTTCTGGCTTCATGATCTTTCATGTCTTTCCCTGGTCTATTCTTAGATTCTAAGGCACCTTCAGAGAGGAATTAAGCACATGCATCCAAACTTCATACGAGGTATTCGTTGAAAAGAACAATAGGCCTTTGTGTCTAAACAAAAATTGATGCAGAAATCAGATTTATAACCTTCTAATGAAAGGGTTTTTACACTACGATGAGTCAACTTAAATACACATGCATGTGTATGCACACACATATATACATACACACACATATATATATGTATATATATGCATATATATTGCATTTTAATAAACCATAAAATTGTATTTTAATATAACCACTTTCTTTGCAATGCTGTATATTTTATTTAATTCATTTAAAAACATGATTCTAAGAAGGGGTCCATAGGCTTCATCAGATTGCCTGCTAAAGTGATCCAGAATATAATAAAAGTGAGTATTAAGTTTTGATTCTGTATATTAAGGGACAATGGAATACTTTGGCTATTATTAAAACATGGCCCTTTGAAATGGGACCTCTGCTTTTCTCTGGTCATTTTGACAAGGTTTGGAGATGGCAGTTGCATGTTACCATTACCTCTGTACTTTCCAACTAAATCTGGCTCAGCTAAAAGGACTGTTAATGGCCTCTGTGAATCAATTAGGAGATTTTCTGTTTGGACCTCTGGCAGTCCATTGGCATTATTCTGAGGCAACAGCATCACCAAAGGCAAATCAGATCTGGCCATATCGACCCAGCTGGCTCAGCTATTGGCAGCTGGAAGTTGTAAGGTCAATGAAAACCGATGATATTCCTTTTAGAAAATGTTGTTCTCCAGTAGCCATAATGCCCTTAAGCTTCAGGCTTCCCATTGGAGAAAATGGCAGCTTGAAGTTCATCTGGCCATCTCTTGGAGAAAACTGTGCCCAAAAGTGCATCCTTGGGCAATGCCATCAGGATCTTTCAACTGCATTAGAATAAAGTTAATCAGATTCACTGCAACAGAGTGACATTCTTTGTTCAGTAAGACAAGGGTAGGGCTTCGTAGAGTGAGATCTGAAAAAAAATCCATATTCCAGGTGCCTATCCACAACACAATGCCAACAATGGCACCAGTGTCCTTTTGAAATATACAAAGTCTGAGAGAGAAAGAGAGAGAGAGAGAGAGAGAGAGAGAGAGAGAGAGAGAGAGAGAGAGAGAAAAGAAGTACTAGTAGTAGTAGTAGTAGTAGTAGTAGTAGTAGTAGTAGTGGAAGAGAGAGATGGAGAGAATGTCAATAAATGTAATTCCTGAATAATGGTAGGTTTTTGTTGTATATATTGAGTGGATCGATTTTTTTCTGCTATTTTATTTATAATAAAGATATATGATTAAGTACTAGTTAATGGTACAGTGTGTAGACTATACATATAGTAAGATTTCAGAGAAGAAAGAGATAGATTCCTGGGCATCTGAGTAATAGGATAAACTTTCCAGTGGAGACACAGCATGGCAGAATACAGAGATACCTGGCTTCAGAGCCAGCAAGACCTAAGTTCACAAGTCCTGCCTCAGAACATACTGAGAATCTGGGTAAGTTGCTTAATCTCCTATTACTTTAGGCAACTCTCTAAATTGCAGAATAGGTGTGTTGTCAGTCATGTAGAACTCTTTGTAACCCTATTTGGGATTTTTCTTCACAAAGATGATGGAGTGGTTGGCCATTTCCTTCTCCAGCTCATTTTACAGATGAGGAAACCGAGGCAAACAGGATGAAGTGACTTTTCTGGGTTCACAAGGCTAATAAGTGTCTGAGGCTAGATTTAAACCCTTGAGGATGAGTATTCAGATGTCTGTCCACTGTCCCACCTAGTTTCCCATAGACAAGTTATGAAGGAACCCTTTGCAAAATAAAATCATGGATTCCTTCCCTATTCTCCCTCTCCTACCCCATTCCCTGCGGGTAGGAATCATAACAGATAAGATAACAGATAACAGTTGGAGGAGATGAGATCAGCTAGTCTAATATTCTGATTTTGTAGGTAAAGAAACTGAGATTCATGGAGTTTCAGTGATTTGCCCAAAGTCACCAAGGTGGTAAATGAAAGAGCTGGAATATATTTTAAAAAATGAAACCTCATCCTGGTTATGCTAATTATTGCCTGTGCAATCTTGACATACTCATTTAACTTTTGGAGGTCTGGTTCTTTATCAAATGAGGGAGTTAAACTTGACTACTTATGAGATCTCTTCAGTTTTTAATCTATGATCCTAATTTCCAAGTCCAACCTGCCCTCATCCATTGTACAGAAGAGGAAAACAAGGCATTAAATGACTTGCCCATTGTCACATAGAAAATAAATGTCCATGCCAAGATTTGGATCCAAATGTTCTTACTTTAGAACTTTGCAGTATTTTTAATTTTGTGTGAGTATGTGTGTGTGTGTGTGTGTGTGTGTGTGTGTGTATGTCCTCTGTGCCTAACATGGTGTTTTGGCCATGATTGGTGCTTCATCCATGTTCAATGCATTGGATTGAATTTGCTGTTGGCAGCTGTCTCTTATGCTAGGAAAGGACATTTTTCTCCAGCTCTTGCCTTAGTAGCATTGAGGTTGAGGTTATTTTGAAGAAGATTTCATATTCCTGGATGTGTAGAATTTTAACTTTAAGAAAAGACGTAGGGCTTTCTTGAATTACTCTTTGAACCACATGTAAAGAAAAGAGCACTGTATTGGGACCCAGAAGACCTGGTTCCAAATCTCCTCCCTGCCATTTAGTATGACCTTAGGTAAGTCATTTCACTTTGCTAGACTTCAGTTTCCTCATCTATATAATGGAAGGATGGGAATATAGGATCCTTAATATTTGTTGTGTGTTCTGGATCCCTTGGGCAGTCAATCTGTTGAAGACTCAGGACCCTTCTCAGAATAGTGCTTTTCAATGAATAAAATGAAATGTAGTTTATAACAAAGAAAATCAATTATATTGAAATCCAGTTATCAAAAGTTAAAAAAAAAACACCAAGGCACGATCCCCAGTTTAAGAAGTCTTGGGCTGAATGGTCTTTGAGGCCCCCTGTGGTTCTTGATCTATTATCCTATGATCTAAGGCTATCTATATAAACATAAAAAACACACTCAATCTTCACCACTGCTCATTACCTCCTCTCACCTAAGGACAGAGAAGATCATTGATTTCTGTGGTTGGTATGTCTTTTCATTTTATTACCTTGATGATAAAATAAATCTCATCTGATGGTTTATTCATTTCCCATTTAAATGAGAATGGCAGACTAGCTGACAAGAGGTTGGGAAGGTCCGGAGTAGTGTGGGTCATCGGACACCTTTTGAAAACAACTGGACATTCTATTGCACACATAAGCTCACAGATGTACTTTCTTTTCCTTTTTGATAACATTAAGTAACAAGGGAGGACAATACGTGTTTTCTGGCTTTGATGGTAGTTTCTCATATAAAGTTTCTTCATACCTTCTGAAGACCTTAAATCTTTTTAGGACTTTACTTAACTTTATTTTTTTAAAGTAAATATTCTTTTTTTAAGAATACACTCATCAACATGAATATGCAAAAAAATGAGATAATAGATGAAATCATCAATTATATTACGTGGTTTGTTTTTTTTTAAAGTGTATACTCAGTTTAATTAATTTGTAACAAAATTTCCATTAGTGTCTTCTTCCAAAGATTTTTTCTTATGTGCATTTTGCAAATGTTTCATTAATACCATTGTTTGAATTAAAGGATGAGGAATGCATTGAATTTATATAAAGGAATACGTTTTATAATCTTACAGTACAATGATGGTCATCAGACTCTATGGCCCTGGATATGTGGCTTAGCTGGCCAGTAGCTCCTAGAAATCTCTTAAATGATAAGTTATTGATGAGCAGAGTGAGGGTCTGCCCTGGAACCTTCCAAAACCGATGAAATCATAGTTGTTTCTAAGATTTGATTAACTTGGTAGCTCTAGAGAACTTCCTAGAGCATAACATCCTCTAAAAAACCTACTCACTAGCATGAATTTCAATGAATCTATGATCTTATCAGAATAGAGGCTGTCTACATGTGAGTAGATCACAACCCTTTTACACCTTCTCAGCTGTGTGAATCTTGTCTTTGACCTTTCATAAACCCTCCCATAGAGGATGGAAGTCATCATGGCAGATTGAGGCTGAAGGTCCAGAAAACATAAGAGTCCTAACAAGTCAAACTATCCAACTTGGAGATGACTGTCCAAGGAGGCATCAGCTTCCCTCTCATGGATGCCTTCAAGCAAAGACTAGATATCTAGACATGTGATCTGAGATGTTATGGATAAGGTTACTGTCAGTGCTCAGATGTCTACTAGATAGCCTCTGAGGCCTTCTCTGACCCTCAGGTTCTGTGGTCTGTTGATATGTGAATAATCAGAAAATGCCACATTATTCCATCCCTAATCATTTGTATATCATGTTCTTTTTCCACTGAGGCACCCCCACCTAGCTTAGGATTGCTGGCTTCACTGGTCAGTATCAGATCCACAGGGAGGGATATAGTTTTATGCAAAATAGACAATATCCTTGATTGGTGCATCCATGGTTTTTAAAGATGTAAACCCTTGATTCCTTGTTTCAGAAACACCTGAAGCTTCTCCTTTGTTCTCATCTCTTACTTTCCTTGAACTCAGCTTGAACATTAGCTGACCAGGTAGGCTTGAGCTCAGCACACACACACACACGTCCACTTGGCAGTAAACGTTTAGTGCAGAAAAGAAAACAACAAAATCAAAAGATGTGCACTCAAATGCAAGCTCTTCCATCTAACTTGCTCCTTTCCCTCTTATGCTGTCTTTGGACCTGGGTTTCTTTATTTGTAAAATGAAGAAATTAGGCTTGATGACCCCCATGGCCATCTGCAGTTCTGAATTTATGATCCTATGTCCTTAAAATAAAGGTATGTAGGAGGTGAGTTAGGGGTTTTTAGAGTAGCTGATCTCAAATGAACTTTCTAGCCCTAACATGTTATCATGTTATGAATCTATTCTCTCTCTCTCTCTCCCTCTCTCTCTCTGTCTCTCTCTGTCTTTCTCTTTTTCTCTCTCCCCCCATATTTCTCCATCTCCCTCCCTTCCTTCCTCCATCTCTCTCTTTTTTTGGAAACCTCATTGCGTATATTTTTAAAAATTTTTGATTATTTTCACAACCCCCGGCTTGGGGGAAAAGGGACACAAAAGAAATGCCCAGCACTGAGGCCAAATGGGAACAAGTGTAAAAGAGAATTCCCAGGCAAATTTTCCATTTTAACTTGCTTCAGCATTCCATATTAATTCAATAGTGAAGGAATGACTTTCCTTGACCTCAGAGTCCCTGGTAAGTTGTCTGCATTCCCCTGGTTCATCCCTTAATTCTCAGGGAAAGGACAGATGCTTTGATAATCCTATGGAAGCATGAAGTGGCACATACCCACATAACATATCTATACTCATCAGCTTCCAAACTGAAGTCCAGTTACTTGCTCTTGGGGGTCGCTTCCAACTACAGCATGTGACCATGACCTAGTGGACCATGATAGAGGTTCTATCAAGGCAAGAAAGGTACCCCAATCGAGGGGTGTAGGGAAAGGGATAGGACACACAAACAAAAGATGATGGTAAGGGAAGAATTCACCACAGTAAAAGTCAAAGAAATAGTAACATGGTCCATTGCAGAGCCCCTGAAACTTGGGGTTGAACAGTCCAGGATGTCTTGGAGAACTGGACTAGCTGCCTTAGGGACAACCTACTCCTACTACACACAGTGAGTGGCAAAGTCAAGCTTATGAGGCTCCATACTGATTCTCTTCTTATGACCAAAATGTCAGGAAAAAGGAGCACTTAGGACCAGGTATGTGAATTACACATTCATGTCCATGAACAACCCGGTCTATTCTCTCTCTCTCTCTCTCTCTCTCTCTCTCTCTCTCATACACACACACACACACACACACACACACACACACATGGAAGCAGAAAGATTGAGGCTGAGCAGAGGAGATGAGCATCTGTGCATGTTTGTCTATGGGATTAGAGAGTTGCTGATTTCATTACAAACCCAAGTAGAAATTATTTTTGGACTATTAATTTTTTTGCATTACTCATTTCATGCCTCTTCTGTACTCTGTTGGCACACATAATCAAAACCAAGCTATTTTTCTTTTTTTTTTTAGTTTATTTCATATTTGTTCCTCTAACTTAGATTTTTCTTCCAAATGTTTCTTCAAGTTGATTAAAAGGATGTCTCCTTGGTGCCAGGTCCTTTGCTAGACACTAGAGATACAAAGACAAATGTGAAATAGCCCTGCTTTCAAGGAGCTTACATTCAACCGGGGAAATAAAATAAGTACACAAAGAAGTAAATACCAACTAATTTCCCGAAGAAATCAGATTACAGTTTAGGGAAGCAGGAAAGGCTTTGTGAAGGAGATGATCCCTCAGTATGCCTTAAACAAAGATAGGGATTCCAAAAGTGAAGAGGAAATATATCTAGAACTGAAAGAGAAGGAGCAAGCAAGCCAGTTTGATGGGAATGCAGAGTATAAGTAGGGATGCAGTAATTCTGATAGGTGGGAGCCAGATTACGGATGTATTTAAGAAACTGAGAATTTTATAATTTTTGCCCTAAAAGAAATAGGGAGCCATTAAAGATCTTTGATCAGGTACTATCACGATCAAATCAAATACTTTATTCCTTCTTAAACCATAAGATTTGCAGTCTGAGGCTGGCTTTCATTTATCCCACGCTGTCTTTGAATTTCTTCTCCCAAAATGGTACTTGCAGGGCAAAAAAAAAGAAGGAAGGAAGGAAGAAAGGAAGGAAGGAAGATGAATGTTGACACAAATATGCGGCTACTTATTCAGACAAGAACCAGCTCTCTTTCTATGATCTTCATTTAACCTAACACTTTAAAAAAAAAAGTACTATTGCTATATATTTGTATACAGGATTCTTGTATCTGCATGAAAAGTTCAAGAAATGGAGAAGGGGGGATGTTCTTTTAAACATTGTCTATCCAGGTTCTCAATGACCTCACAAAATCAGTTTCATAGACTTAGGGCTGAATAGGATCTTGTATAATCACCTAATTTTATAGAAGAAAAAACCTAGGCTTAGGAAGTTTCAATAACTTACCCAAGGTCACATGGGTACTAAGCAAGCTAGGTGAAATTTGAACCCAGCACTTTGGTGCTACTCTATGATTGCAATACATTTTTAAAAAAATATTAAATGCCCATTTTCCTAAACAATGATATTTTCCTATGGGCAGTTATGTGTATCTGTTTTAATATGGATAATTCTTTACTATGATAACTCCCAAGAGCAGCAACACTTACTAGCTAGGTGCCCCTGGACAAATCACTTAACTGTTGCCTGAATTCCTCATTTATAACATGAGCTGGAGAAGAAAATGGCAAATCACTCCAGTATCATTGCCAAGAAAACCCCAAATGGTGTCAAAGACAATTGGACATCACTCAATAGCATGAAAACCATCTTCCTCAGATTACTACCTTCTTGTCCCCCATAGCTTTCCTAAGTCATCTTACAACTTTCCTTTACATTTACGGGAGTTTATGAGAAACACATTTGTATTTATGTGAGTATATGAGAAATGCATTTAACTAAAAATTAGCTACTTTTCCCGCTTTTCAATAGAATATTACATTTTTATATTCTCTCTTTATTTCTGACTTTCTGTCTCTGTCTTCCTCCCCCTACATTCTCTTCTCTTGGTCCCCATCACATGCCCATCATAAGCTGATATGTCTTGATTTCACATGTATAAATTATATCAATTGCTTGGTCATCTTGGGGATGGGGGAGGGGAGGGAGGAAAGAAGGGAGAAAAAAATGAAATTCAAAATCTTATAAAAATGAATGTTGAAATTAACTTCATATGTAATTGGGAAAAATAAAATGCAGTTTACCAAAACAAAAATTTAAAAAAGCTGATATATCTGACCCTGGGTCTCTGTCAGAGTAATGACCAAGCCGTCTTGAAGTTATGCCTCTCCAGACTCGATTATAAATCAGGTATCACCAGGCGGGGTCAGAATTCCTGATTCACTTTGCTGTCCTTGGATTTGTTGGTTAGCCTACAAATGGAACACAGCTGGCATCCAATTTAGATACTGCCTTAAACCAGTTAGTGCTTACCTTAACTCGAGAATTTAAACGGAAAGCAATACCTGTCCAGTAGAGTGGAGAAGATGTAAAAGCTGACTGATTTGAGTGATAGGCACCTGGATTGTCATGGCTACCAGTATCGGTGGGAAAGAGACTTAATTTTCATGAGTGGAAAAGCCACACTGGATCTCCACATGTTACTTCAGTAAAGATTTCAAAGTGGAAAGGGACATCTTAAGCTGTGACAGTTGATGCCTCAAAGATGACAATTACCCACTGGAGTGGGATGTGTTTTTGTGGAGGGTGATGGTTTGTATGGGAACCCGTGGTGGTGCTAGCAAAGTGCTGGGCACTTTCCTGAGATGCCTGGTATGTGTGACTTGGCCTCCAGAGGCATTAGCAGAGGTGTCACTGTCAAGAACATATCTGATGGGACCACCATCCATAGCAATTTAGAGCCAAGAAATCTTGGCTCTTAGAGCTGGAAGTGACCTCAGGAGAAGCAGTATATGGTGTTGTGGTGAATGTGCCGTTGTTACTAGGTTCCACTTTCTGTTTGAAGGCAGGTCAGAGATTATTATCCCTATTTTCTAAATGACAAACTTGCCCCAGATTACATAACTGGTAAAGAATTGAGCAGAATTTAGACTTTCTGCTGTGTGCTAAAAAGACATCAGCGTTACCAATTTTTAGGGGGAGGATATGGTTTTGGTCCAAAGGAATTAGATCAACTCATCACTTCTCTTTTCTCTCCATACATTTATGTGCAAATATATAAATATATGTATGTATATACATATATATGTGTGTATGTATGTATATATAGTTTGACTCCAACTCTCTCTGTACGTATGTATGTATATACATACATATATATAATATATATAAAATACATCCCTTTTTTAAAAAGAAATTTTATTGAGGCTTACATCTTCATAGACCTCCACAGTCTTATAGAACTCACTGTTGTAATAAAGAAAATCAATTAGGCAAAAGAAAGTGACTACATCTGGTAGTACACTGTATGCAACATTCTGCATCTGTAGTTTACAACCTTTCTACCTTCAAACTAATAATTGCCTGGATGAGCAAATGAGTCCTTCAGTGATGGCAGATCTATTCATTCGCCATATTTGATCTGCTCATCTTGTCTCCTGTGTTCTCATCCATTTGGTGATGGGATAGCACAGGGACCTGTTCCCTAATACAAGACCCTTCACTTTCTTGCCTGCTCCCAAGAATGTAAAACCCATTGGTATGTCTATGCCACAGGCATGCGCCAGCACCCAAAAGCAAAACACAGCTGGTGGGTCTAATTTTAGCCTTGCCTGCCTTGAAAAGGGTCCCTTTAAGGAAATACATTTTCTCCTGCAACAATTTGTATTATAATATAGCAGCTGACTATCATGTAAGAATATTACATATTATTAGTAAAAAAAAAAATCAGCCTAGTAATTATGCTTTTTTTTATTTAGAAATAATTGTCAGTGAAGCCACCAAAAATCTGATACATGAATCAAATTAATTATGCGGGGATATAATTTGAGAAAAGCATGATGATAAAAAAGAATCCAATGAACCTAAGAGATCTTTCTTTGCTTTTCTTTTCTTGCTTAATGGTTAAGAAAATCTGAAACCTCACGTTTCTATTGGATACTAACCTTCCAAAGTAGGCTTTACATTTCCACAACTCTTTTCTGTCCTCTGGGCTCCCCAGGAGGTGAAGGGTTAGCCCCTTGACCTGAGCTTTGATTAAGGAAGCATCTGGTTCTAGTGTGCTAACAGGTTTATTTCTAACCATTAAGGCATCCCCCTCTTCCCTGAAAGCAGCAAGGTTAGTCTCTCTCTCTCTCTCTCTCTCTCTCTCTCTCTCTCTCTCTCTCTCTCTCTCCCTCTCCCCCATCTCTCTCTCCTTTCTCTTCCTCTCTATTTTCTTTTCTCATTGTTTGCTCTCCCTTTTCCTCTCTCTCCTGTTTTCCCTCTCTTTTTTCTTTCTTCTCTCCTTTCCCTCTTTTATTCTTTCCTCCTCTTCTTCCTCATTCTCTAACTTCTTTTTCTTTTCCTTTCTCTCCTCCCTCTCTCTCTTTCATTCTCTCTCTCTTTTCTCTCTCTCCCCTCATTCTCTCCATCTTCTCTTTCTTTCATTCTCTCTTGTCCCTCTCTCCTTTTTCATTCTTTCCCTACCTTCCCCAGACATTCTTTCCAGGGCTTCCCAGTTCTCCTCCTCCTTTCCCTCTTACACTTTTCTCCACCTCGTTTCCACAGTTATTTTACTTGGTTGTTTGGTTTTTCTTCTAACTTACCGCCTCTCACAACGCCTCCCCCCCAAAAAAGAAAAGAAAAGAAAAGAAACAAAGAAAAAATTAAGAGGCAAGAAAATAAAACCCAAGCGGCTGACGGCTCCTGTTTGTCCGGGGTGGGCATAAGAGTCACTGCTTCATCGGCTGCTGGCACCGAAGTTCCCCAGGCCGGCCCAGCCCAGTCCTGCTCAGCCTCCTCGGCTCCACCGAGCCTGAGCTCCGGCTCCAGCGGCTGCCTGCCTGGAAACATGGCTTTGCTTTTCCAGACAGCCAGCAGAGGGAAGCGGGACTTCACTTGCATCAGGGAGTAGGAAGGCAGGCGGGCGGGCAGGCAGGCGGGCAGTCTCTCCCCCTGTCTCTCTCTCTCTCTCTCTGCTCCTCCTCCTCCTCCTTCCTTCTCTCTCTCTCTTCCCCACCTCCTCTCTCTCTCTCTCTCTCTCTCTCTCTCTCTCTCTCTCTCTCTCTCTCTCCCTCCCTCCCTCCCTCCCTCCCTCCCTCCCTCCCTCCCTCCCTCTCTCTCTCTCTCTCTCTCTCTCTCTCTCTCTCTCTCTCTCTCTCTCTCTCTCCTCCCTCTGTCCCTCCCCCCTTCCTTCCCTCTCTCTCCCTTTTTTTCTTGGAGGAAATACTGCAGCCTTCTGGCCTGCGTATGCCTCTCCAGGGAGAGGCTCACTCTAGTTCCACCCACTGGCTGGAAGGAGGGGGTTTGAATGAAAGACAAGACAAACCTTAAACACCATGTCACTCTGTGAGGGAGACAGCGGCAACTAAGCTGGAGGAAGCTTCTTTTCTTTTTTCTTTTTTTTCTTTTTTCCTTTTTTTTTTCTCCTTTTGGTGGTGGAAGAGAGAAACAGAAAGAAAGAAAGAGCAAGACAGGGAGAGACACACAGGGAGAGGGAAGCAGGTCTGCAGCTCGGAGTTTACAGGCTTCCAGATTCCTGGACCAGGACTTCCCACCCCCTGCCCTGCCCTCCAAACGGGGGAAATTGACATTACCACAGACCAGCCTGTTACGGGAGGAAAAGCCCCGGATCATAACTGAAGGGGGACAGGGGCGGGCAGGGGTCCAAGGAGAGATTTGGCGGGGTGAGAGTGGGGGATTTTTTCCTGCCCCCGACTTTTTCTCTCCCTCTTGAAATTCTTGCTGTGTTGGAACTAGCGAGCAGTCTAAAGACAAGGAAGTCTCGGAGTTTCATCAGTCATCAGCACTGTCAGGAATAGTGTTTTTGAGAAAGAAAGGCCCGGGGCACTACACCCTGCCAACCGAGTTCCCCTGCATCGGAGATAAAGATTCCAGCTACATGGGCAAACGTTTGGAGCAACCACAAATGTACCCACAGTACACTTACTGCTATCCTCACTATCTCCAAACCAAGGTAATGCTGCCCGCTGGGTCTGTCCAGCGGGGGCAATGTGATTGCATGATGCACTTAGTCAATTACCGCTTTCTCTCTGTGTGCCCCCTCCCTATCACTCACTCCCCTTCCTTCTGTGCCTCACATCCAGGAGAATGCCAGGCGAAGGGGTGCTGGGGGTGGAGGAGAGTAGTGGAGGTCAGACCAAGACGGTGGAAGGATGGTGGATTTCTCATGCCGTAGGGGATGTCGGTTTCAGTTCAGTCCCTTTGTTGTTCGAGAGGGCTTAACTTGGTTTCAAGGCTCACTTGTCCATTACAGGTAGACAAGGGTGGTTTGCAGAAAGATTTCCCCCCAAAACCCCTGATCATGCGTGGGGAGTGTATGAGTTACAATTTCAGTGTTGCTGTGGGTGAATCAAGGAGTTTGTAGCTACGAAATCGTGGTTTCCACTGGGTAGGATGTGTTGGGTTGATGGGGGGGAGGGGGTGCAAAGAATCTCAAACTTTGAGTCGTCCAAGTTTGGAGTGAGGCAAGGATGTGGGAAGGACTCAGGAGAAGCTGGTCAAAATAACTGGGAAACTGGATATTATTTTAAAGTATGTGTTTAATATTTCATTAAAAATTGAGGTCTGATCTGGACACTCCATATGACATTTAAGAAACTCCGAAAATAGATTCTTTCTACTTTTAGAAACTGCTTCCCCTTCCTCAGGCAGCTCAGTTTTGGAAAACAGGCCTGTGTCTTGTAAGGAAATGGAATATAGTGGATGATAATTGGACGTGAATTGGTTAAATACTTTCGTTTATGACTGTCTGTACCCAGATGATCCAGAGTGTACTGTGCTTAACTGCACAAAGGATATCCTATGTAACCATGCGGAGGGAAGTGCCAAATGTGAACTTTGGAGCCAATGGAGATATCCAGACACAATTATAATTCTCAGGTGTGACATCGCACCTAGAAATTGCCAAATCAATTAGAAATGGTCTCTGTGCGTTTTTTATAATCCAGAACAACCCATTCTTTTGGGGGTATACTGGGGAAATAAGGATTTCCCTTTGGAAAAAAAATACCACCCCACTTTGGAACAGTTTCAGTTTTTAGAGCTCAGATGACATTTCCTTCATAATTCAATTATCTTCCTGTTCCCTTTGTAGCCTCTCTCCTCAGTCTTTTAAATAAATAAATATGCAAAGAATGAGTGAAGCTTGTCTGACTGATCTGTGTTGTCCCCAGAACCTTTTGATAAGATTACAGTCATGCCCTTCATGATCTAGTTATCTTTCATTTATTCTCTGTCTGATTGAACCATATCTGAGTGGACAGCCAGGCTGTGCAGAATGTTAGTGCTGTGTTAAACATTAGTGTTATCTTATTATCTATTTTTTTCTAATTGCTTGATGGCTTTCCCTGCCCCTCCAAGGTCGACTTGCGTTGTATTTTACCTTTGTGAGTGCTTAGACCTCGCTGCTCTGCCGCCGATGCAGCAGACCGTCAGTCCCTCGCTCTCCTGTTCTCTTGCCTTTAGCTGAAGCTGCTTGGGGGATTGGGAATATCGATTGTTGCCTTTCCTCAAAACCCCAGAAAGGCAAGGACATGGGAAAAATGGGGGGTGGGGTGTGAATGTATAGTCCATCCCCCTCAGCCCTTTATCCTTTTTTTTTTTCTGAGAAAAAATAAAGCTTTTAACTATTAGGTGAAAAATATTATATATCCCATCCCTTTTACTCATGTAGATACATTTTGCCAAATGTTTCAGATATAATTCTGTTATTTCTAGCTTTCCCTTTCTACTTCAGAAAAATATTCAGAAATGAAACTTCAGCTTGAGATGAATGAAATTGTCATCCATTTTTTTAACCTGTTACCACTGGAAAACAATGAAGACCACACATAGATTGCTAAAGATGTGTGCAAGATAATCTTTGCCAGTGAAATGTGAATGCATGAAGGGGGAAGAAAACGAGGCAGACAGACACATACCCTTAGAGATTTTTTTCCCCTGTTCAGTATTGGGGTCCTAAAGAGTTGAGAGTTGTGCAGACAGGCAGCATCTGGATCTTGTTACTTTCAAACTAGTCAAAGTCATCCGTTTCTGGGACATTCTAAAAGAAGTTAAATCTATTATACAACCAAGTTGATATTTGGGTAATCAAATAACAGGGTGCTGTTGGGAGGCATTATCAATTTCTCCCCCTTTTCTGTTAATGCATGTTGTTGACATACTGTAGAACTGCAAGAGGGTCATAGAGTTCCCAACTTTTTTTAAAATTTTATTCTTAGAATCTCCATGTGTAAAGACATCCCCTTGATTTTAGTGGTTGGAGACAGGGGGAGGAGAGTGAAAGGTCATAATATAAAATGATATAGAGAAAGGATTTCTGGAATGTTGAATTATGTAGTGTGGAACCCAGAATGACCCCTCCTCCTCCAGCATAGGAAAATAATTGAAACGGTTCTATATTTTTTTCTCCCAATTCTCTCCCTCTCTTTTTTTCCCTCTCCTTCAGTGGGTCCAGGTTAGTTGTGGGGTGGGTATCTCTCTGCTTTCTTTTACATCTTTGAAGAAATTTGATGAAGACTGGAGTGAGGTTTGCCAGATTTACTATATTCTTCCAAGATCTGTCAAATCAATATAACTTAACGTAAAAACAGTACCTATTAGAAAAAAATGCTAATAGGCAAAGAATTTGCAGCAAGGGCACATATGTGTGTGTGACATCATATGTGAAGTTGCTTTCAGAAAAAAAAAATATGATGTCTTTGGGCTGTTTGGAGTTCTTTAGTATTTCTGACGAAATATTTTATGTAAACGTAAAGAAACCTTAACTTTGTGTGTCATTATGTTCCCTCCCCAAACCCAAAAGTACAGTGTAGACACATGCCCCTTTTTCTTATCATGAAAGAGGAAATGAGTGCAATTAAAGAATACAAATTCCTCCAACACTCTTCAGGGTAAATTACATTTCAGGAAAACGGGAAGGTAATTGGGACCTTCTGTTGTGACACTTTCCCTCGTTTCTCTTTCTCCATTGTTTCCATTTGATGTTGATTTCTTTTGGATTCTCTTGACTGAGATCATTTTAAAAAATCAAAAGATGTGTGTGATTTCTTTTGAGCAGGCCCCAAAGCCTGTGTGAGTGAGCAAGACTATTTGGGGGGAATACATGCTCTCTTCCCCCCCGGGCCTTGCTCCAGAAAGCTTTCAGGGCGGAGGCTCTACTTGCTTTCATTTTCTGCAAATTTATGGCACCTTTGGATGAATTTCAAACTGCTTAAAAACCATGCTATCGTCTATGAGAGGGAGGTGCATATGTTAGGGGTTAGGACGTAAAAGTCGATGGATTATGCATCTAGACATTGCTGAGAGATCCAGTTATAATGCACTCCTAATACCAAATGTTCACATCTTAAAGCTGGTTTGGTTTGTTCATTCTCTTTTTTTCTCTCTGTCTCTGTCTCTCTGTGTGTGTCTCTCTGTCTCTGTCTCTCTGTCTCTCTCTCTCTCCATCTCTCTCTCTCTTGAATTTTCAATTCTATTTCTTTTAAGAAGGCATCATGACTTTGGCCAGAGAACTTTGAAAACTGGATGACAAGACACATGATATTTAAAGATTGGGTTGATCAAAACAAACACAACTTCAACCAAAACAAACAAACAAAAAACTCTAGACTTCCTCCTTCCCAGAGTTACCTGGCAGAGACCTGGTCTTTCTTATATTTTGTATAGCTTCTGTCAGAATGTGAGGGCTAAAAAATTGGATTGCTAGGTTTAAAGATAGGTAGGTAGACAGACAGACAGACAGACAGATAGACAGATAGGTAGATAGATAGATAGATAGATAGATAGATAGATAGATAGATAGATGGGTGAATGGATGTATATGTATGTTATATATACATATACTTCCATATGCATCAAATAATTCATACCTGTGACACCCTTGGTGGAGGGAACCTCAGCATCTACATATTCCCTACAGATACCTAATGATGCCTCCTCTTGTAAGTCTTTCTTTTAGTTGCCTGGGACTCTAGCAGTTTAACGACTTGCTCAGTGTCAGATAGCTAACATGTCAGTGGAAGATTTGAACTCAAGTCTTCCTCATTCCAAAGCTGGCCTGCAATACTGGCTCTCTTGATACTATTAATGACTCTTAGGATATATTTTTTTCTTTCATTCCTATTCATTCCAAAGTACTTCTTTTTCTACTGAAGGAATTTTATTGTTAAAGACCCTTCAGAAGATCACCAGCTAATTTGGATTTTCTTTTAAAGATGAGGTTGCTGAAACTGGTGGAATAAGAGAGGTTAACCAGGTAGGGAACCTGCAGCCTGGAGGCCACATCTGGCTCTCTAAGTCCTCAAATGGATTGGATGCAATCAAAGGGCCACACTTAAAATACCCTGTTTTAAGCTTCGTCCTCACCTGTGAAAGGCACTCTCCAGTTTGAAGTGTATCTCATTCTTGGATGCATGGTCTAGGAAGTCCTGATTGCTTTAAACAAAGTAGCAACAGAAGATAACTTTTAAAACACAGAAGCCCCCCGCCCCTCAACTCCCCAAATAGTTTCCTTCTTTTGTCCTTTTCCTCTCCTCACCCTTTTGCTTCACTCCCACCAAGGCTTTTCCTATTTTCTGGTCGCCTTTCTCAGACTGCCTTCTCTACTTTGAGCCATCTGGTTCTCCAGAAGGTCCTGAAGAAAGGGTTTCAGATGCTGGGATGCCTGACAGGGCTTCTCTGGCTGGTGGTATTCAGATTGTGTTTGGTGCCTGGTGTGAAGTAAGGGTCAGGTGTAAAGAGTAATTCATCAACCACACTCTGATTTCAGGCTGTATTTCCAACCATCTGCAGCCTGGCCTGTAGCCAGGGCTCTCACAGTCTAGTTGGAGGCCCATGTGATAGGACCAAGGTAAAAGTCAGCAGTTAGGGATGGAGGAGGAGGGGCAGGACCAGAGAAGAAAAAAAGATGTTCTCGTCGTGGAGGTGATGTTGGACTGTAGATATTGATTGCATTTGAAGCTCCTAATAGGGTATCTGCTTTATTTGGTCTCCAAAAATACCATGAGGTCAGCTTTCCAGGCCACATGTAGGCAGAGATGTCTAGTTGGGTACTAGTATGGAGGAAAGACTTTGGAGTTTCTATAGGATTTATTGACTTCTATTCGCCCTGGAATCTTTAACTGGGAACTTGCCAATTGTTTTAAAAACAGACAAGGAAACCCTACATTTCAGGTGCCTTTGAAAGTCTGAAACACACAAGCCTGTTTGTCTGAAAGCCTTCTGGGCATAGATTTTTAGGGATAAGTTCTATTTCTGTTGCTCTGAGGGGGAACACGATAGTATGAAACTATATTCCGTCTTCTTGTTGATTTCATTTCAGTGTATTTTCTTAACGCTAATCGGTTTAAGAAAGGGAAGAAAATCGGGGAAAGGGGCTTTCCCTCCAAACTTTTAGCCCTCCTTGCATAGAGCATATGCTTTAGCTGACCCATCTGTACTACAGCATATCCAGACTCTTCTCACTACACCAGATTTGGTTCCTGCATATATAGGAGCAACAGTATTTGAAAAGGTGTCTTTGGTCTCTAGCGTGTTTTCAGCCTTCAATTCAATTCAGACTATTGATTAAGCACATGCTGTATACTGAGCATTGTACGATAGGCCTGAAAGCATATACAAAGTCTAGTATGGACATATTAGTTCTTGTGTAGTGGAGATGGGGAGACAGGGCAGTGACCTGAAAGTCCAGAAGATCATCGGTCACTTAATGTTTCCGAGATTCAGTTTCCTTATCTGTAAAATAGGTGTCATTATATCTAACTGACAGGGTAACACCCGAACACCCGAAAAAGACCATGTACATAAATTGCATTAAGAAATATAAAGTGTCATCTAAATAATAGTTTATTAGAGGGGGATATGAAACATCCATAAATACTTGTGATAATCATTTGTTGAATATATTAGAGAAGGATATTAAAGACATTCATTTGCTATATACATATATTAAAATATCTTTGTTTTGTTTTTGAAAAAATTCATTCAGGGGAAAATGAGGAGAAATAGGACTCAGATTTCTGTGAGGGGAAAAAGGCACCAAATAACAAAGAGATAAGACCAAGTGGGTGGGAGGTAGGTTCATTCTAGGTCTTGCTGTAAGAGGCCTGGATAACATTCGCTTTGCACTGATATGATTTTACACAGGCCCTTCTGACGTTATCGGTCTTTCTGGCAGAGGCTATGGGCTCTGGCCCAAACATGCCAATTCCAAAGCTTCCAGTAAGTGAACCTAGTTTTTTTTTTCTTTAAATAAGCATCTAACCCATTTTTCCCCTTAAAAGAAAGCTTATTTAGTGGTAGAAATTTTATTCGCATAAAACGGTTGATGTTTATCCAAAACTGGCTTCCAATACTACATTAAAATTTTGTTTTGTAACAGTCTCATGAGCCCCAGCTGTATGTGATTAAATCGTGTAATATCAAAAGCATGTGCGAAGACATGCTTTTATGATATAGCTAGCTGTTCCATAACAAAGGACTGCAGATGGGCATTGGAGAGGGCTGAGGAGCCAAGGTTTCCTCATGTGCAGTCACCCTACATAGTGTGCGCTGGGTGTCCCCGTATTTGGTGTCTTTTTCGTTTGTATCTTTCTTCTCCCACAATTTCTTTCCATGCCTAAAAGTATTGAGAATTTTTTTTAAAAAGTTGAAAACCCTCTATTTGAATGTGAACTTAAGAGCTAAACACATTGAAATGAAGAGTGTACAATACTTAATTACTTTAAAAACTGTGATACTTAAAGATTGTCGTCTAAATACTGACTGTCCCCAAAGTCTTAGTGCAGTTTTCAGGTATTAAAGCTTAAGCACGAAGACTTTGGGAGCACTCCGTGCAAACACAAAATTTAAGTCTGAGTGAGATAGAAATGATATAGACCAAAAGACGATTATTCCGTTTTCCCTCCCTGACCCCAGCCTAAAATTCAAGAGGGAAAACATGATTTGTTTAATATCTATTTGTGTTTATGGTCCACTTGCCCTTTCCTTTCTTGGTGTTTTCTGTCATTTTAATGAACTGTTCCTGATTTGTTCACACTTTTTAAAAAATCCATGGACATCCAGTAATTTAGATTTCCTTCTTCAGGACATTTTATTCCAAAATGAAACAATGCTGTTCTTTCCAAAATGAGCAAAAATAGTGGTGATGAGGACCAGCCAGTGAGGGGCAGTGAAAGAACTGACTTTTTAATGAGAAAGCAGCAGATTGACGTCTTATGAAGTGTCTGGAGACGTATATGTCTTGAATCACATGTGACTTTAGCACGTTTGCTTTTCGCTGCGTATACAACAGTATGCAATGGTTGCTCCCATTCATCCAGTTCAGTTATTTTGACCAAAGCTGTTAATTTTCCCCCTCTTATTGGTTTGCTTTGGTCATGTTATCTTAATTCTGTTAACCTATTTATAATCTGTAAATTAAATATAAGCTGTAAATTTCAGCATGAATTAGTGGAAGCCTAAATGTACTTCAGTGGTACCACCATCCTGCCTGTATCATCATATCATCCCACCTGCCCCGGGTTCATTAACTGTATACCTCTCTTGATGTTACTATTTTTCATTACTTGGTTGTTAGTAATCAGTTTTTGTGTTTTATCCCCACATTGAATATAAAGTCCTTGAAGGATTCTTTCATTTTTGTCTTTATACACTTACACTTGGCAGCATGCCTTGCCTCCATTTTGCTTTCCTAGGACTGGACCTCTGTTTTATTAGTATACAAAGGTGCCAGGAAAGAATCTGCTTCCATCAATGTAGATTGATACCTCCTCTTCACTTACCCTCTAGAGACATTAAGTATCTTGTCCATGACTACATGAGGGTATCACAGACAGAATTTGAAGCTGGACTTTTTGCTCCCCTTCCTCTACACCCCACTGCTCCTTGTCTCATGTTGCACACTCCCTTCTCCCAATGAGTTTGGTTCTGAGGTCTATTAAGACAAATTTCATTT
This sequence comes from Potorous gilbertii, assembly GCA_028658325.1. Taxonomy (NCBI): domain Eukaryota; kingdom Metazoa; phylum Chordata; class Mammalia; order Diprotodontia; family Potoroidae; genus Potorous; species Potorous gilbertii. The sequence goes on along the minus strand of CM053770.1, from coordinate 20,767,674 downwards.
CAGGGGTTTTCAGAAGGATGCCAGCAGCAAAGAGGTAAAAGTTAAGAGTGAGATTTTTCTCTTCATCTAGGAAAATTTCCTGATTCCAGTATTCACTTGGTAGAGATGTTCATGTTTAGGGGAATATTCGTGCATTTTCTTCTCTCACTCCTAATATTCCTTGACTTTGGATCTGTTGAATGGGTGAAAGGCTATATTTCAGAGTATGTGATAGAAAAAGGGATGCTTAGTTTTGGTGACTCTGGAGTTTTTCTTCTGTTATTCCTGTGTCTTGTGAACTGTGAGCCAAATTGGGTTTTGCCAACTGTCTGACACACTGGCACATCTAAGTGTATTCATGTTGGTCCGTGATTCCATTCAAGATCACCAAAACAAGCACATTTATCCCTTCATAGTGGGTGGAGAGGTGTTCCCAAAGTTGGAACAGAATGATGGACATCCTTTCATCATTATCTTTGTATGTTTTTTCATTTTGGTTGTTCTCTGATCTCTTTGCTTTGACTGTCTAGAGGTGGACCTTCTCCAAGGGGTTTAATATGAACAGTATTGGGTTGTGCTTCCATTCAACAGGTGGCTTAACACTAACTAATTGAATACCTGCTTTGCTAGAGCAGGCTTCTGTAGTTACCCAGGCCAGGTAAACTGGGTCAGTGCTTTTTGACCTGAATTTGGATAATGAGTCTGACCTTTGATTCATGCTCATAGGAGTCTGAGAGGAAGATAGCCAATATTTAAATAGCTATTGATGGGCATGGTGCCACTTTGACAAGGATTTTCCCAATGAGCAAAGCTCTTAAGAAATTGAATTAGATCCCTGAGTGAAAGCTGGGATTAAGGAATCCTCCATGGGAAGAGAGAGTACTTAATAATGTATCCCCCTCATCAATCCCCTCCCTCTTCCCACCACAGTGGAGTGGATGCTCCCTTAATGAAGGCACTTATTTTTGTCTGAATCTGCAGCACCTATCACAGTACCTAGACTATAGGGAGATGCTTATCAATATATGAGGGAGAAAATGAATATATGAATGCAGTGAAACAGAGGCTGTCTGGTTCAGGAGGTAGGAAGTTCCTTCTGATCGGAGGTTTTCATGCGAAGGAAGAATGAACCTTTCTTGGTATATAGAGCAGATTCTTGTGCAAGTAGCACCTGAGGTTTTCATACCCTTCTTATATACTGAGGTTCTAGGGCTCTCACTCTCCAGGATGCAGACACAAGAAAGCATTAATTTCTTCTTATTTCTCAGTGGGCCCACTCACATCCTATTTCTGGTTAAAGACTCCGATATATTATGTTAAGCTAGTTATAAACTGAATTCACCAACATAAATGTAGTCATGAGCCCCTTGCTCCTACTTTGGATAAATGCTATGGTGAATGAGTAGAAGAGAAACATGCTCTTATTTGGTAAGGTAAGGATTCTTGGAGGTCATATTCTCATCCTTTCCTTTATCTTTGTGGAGAGGAAGGTATTTTAAAAGTAACATAAATGCCCTATTATGCAAAACACTGGTGGTGAGGGCTGACCATGCTTGAACTTTATGTGTGACTGACATAGCCCTGTTCTATTTACTACCTTTGTTACTTTGGGAAAGTCATTTTCCTTCTGACTTTCAGTTTCCTCATTGCTAAAATGAAGGAATTAGGCTAGATTGTCTACAAAATCCATTCCAGCTTTCAACTGATGATGCTATAGAAAGGGAAGTTTTTCTTTGCGTTTGTTTGCTTGAACTTTGCATGGATGTAGTTGAAGTATGTTGGGTCAGTCAGGCATAAAAAGTCTTATGGCAGAATATTGACAAGAATGGTGACTAGGTATATAGAGAAACTCATTAGTTAGTTATCTGGGTGACCTTGAGCAAGTGGCTTAAACTAGAGCACTGAATGGGATATCCTCTAATGTAGCCTCCAGCTCTAGGAGGAGCCTGCCAGTCTAGTAGCTGGATATCCAGGAATCTGGCCATATGACTGAATTCTTTGGCCATGGCCAACCAAAAAGCAAAGAGAAGTATAAAATGGTCCTCAGTTACGCACAACCCCTTCAGTTTCTCCAGTGAGGGTGTCAGGAGTGGAAAAGGGAGGAGATGGTGCTAAGACAATCTATAGATGTTAATTAGGGAGAAGACATAGACAAGATTCAGGACTGACAGGCAGAGATGGAGGGCAATCCACATCATTAGAAAGAACTTCCTGACCTCTGTAAGACCACAGTTCTATTGGAATATTGGATAGAAGGCACACAAGGAGTGGATTTGTTAAAGGTGAAGTAAAGAAATATACAGATCAACAAGATCTCTGCAACATTGAACTAGGACATCTAGGTCACTCTCTTGTCATGGATACTTTTCATCTTAGCCTTTATCTGACATGAAATTTTGGGGTGGTGACAGGTAGCCTCGTATCTTCTAAGAAGATTTAGATTTAGCCTCAGGAAGACCCAAGTTCAAATTCTGCTTCTGTAATTTGCTATTGTGAACACAGGCATTTTTCTGAGTTTGAGTTCCCTCATCTGTCGAAGGGGATGATAGTTTTATAACTTGTCTTGTGGGGCTGTCTTGAGGTGTGTGTTTTGTAAAACTTAAAAGACTTTAAACATCTGAGTTGATTTTCCTTTTAATAGGAGACAGAGAAGGATATTTCATATAATGGAATGATTGTACTTGGGCTTTCTGTTCCATTCTGAGATTCTTGTTTCCTATGCAATTGTGAAATATGTACAGGATCCACTTAGGATCATGGTACGTGCCAGGAACAATGCAACATTCTAGGGATACAAATAGAGGTCATAGATGACCCCTGTCCTCAAAGATCACCTGGTGAGGGAGGGAGACTACACACAAACAATTATGTACAGACAAGATCTATATACAATCTTAATTGGAGATTGAGATGAATTCTGAGATACGATGTAATAAAGCACGAATTTGCAGCAATTTATTCAACATTCAATGAATCCTAGTATTTGAAATAAAGTCATAGAACATGTCTTAATTAATTTTGTAACTTCCCCTAAGTTATGTTTAGTACATCTTTCTTTATGGTAGGTAATTGGGAAATCCCAGCTCTCACCCTTTCTTTTGCCCAGGTTGTCCCCCACACCTGCCCACCCTACTCATATCAACCTCTTTGGAACCTGTAACTTCCTTCAAAATGACTTCTATACTATTCCTCCATTAGGCCTTTTCTGATTCCTCAGGAGTTAGATTTCCCTGTCCCCAAAGGACTTCTTTGCTTTCTACACACATGTATACAAATACATAGAAAGAATATGTTATACTCTACCTCCCTTATTTCCATTCTCAATAGAATATAAGCTACTCAAGGTCTGGAACTGTTTTCATTTTTGTCTCTGTATCCCCAACATCTAGCATATTTCGTTGTAAATGATAGATACCTAATCAATACTTATTTAAATTGATGACATTGGTTTGAGGGGGATAGGCATAGGAGTTAAACTTTTTGATTTCAGTTGTATAGGCAGTTCTCGGGGAGGGATCGTTTCTACAAATAGTGGTCAGTGCCTTCTCTTCAACACCTAAGCTCAGAGAGATGCCTAGAACCCAGTTATTCCTGTCCAACGCCAGTTCTTTGTCTATCTTGTAACACTGAGGTATAATTCTCTGTCATCAAAAAGCTTATCGTCTATAAAGGATTTCTTAAATTAGCAAAGGGGGCTCACATTAGATGGTGCATCTGTGGAAATTTGTATACTTCTTGGAACTATAGTTTGGTGGATTCCTTACTGGGAATCTAGCTGTACTTTGATATGTGACATGGTTTTCATAGTTTCTCTGATTCCCAATTCCTCCCTTGGAGTATAATACTGAGCACTCTTGTCAAACAGATAAGTCATTTAATTCCTCTTGGACAGATGAGAAAACCAAATTGCATTTCCTCTGCCTTGGCCAGGATCCCTAGTGAGCATGTGACAGCTCCAGGTTTAGAACCCTTTGCCCCTGAATTCCCAGTCTGTTGCTGAGTCTATTGAGTCATAGTGCATCTTTAGTAAGAAGAATGTTATATTTTTAATCTGAGGCAAACAGGAAATTCTGGCAAAAAAGAAAACTGAAATGTTCACTTTCCTACTCTTTCCAAAACGTTAGCTCCTGTATTGAAGGTTCCTTATTCCATCACCTTTATGATACCTCTCCCCTCCCCTCACCCTACTCTATGCATGGAAAGTTTCTATGCTGGTGAATGTGTTTTATTTTGCTTTTAAAGCCATTTCAGAGTCCCAGTTGGAGAAAGGAACTGGGGTGAACAATGAATATAGAAACAGTTATGTACCGTTCATGCTAAAAAAAAAAAAGTCAAGTGTGATACCTAGGAAAATACTGATCCTATCATAGCTACTATGAATATAACAATCAAAGATTTCCAGAGTGCTTTCTACTACGTTTCTCATGTGAACACTGTAAGGAAGACTATTATTAATCTGAGTTTTAGAGACAGAGACCCTAGTGAAAAACTTAAGGATGGAAGTTAAATAGTCTGGGCAACTAGGAATCAATTCTGATGACCGTTATGGGGGAGAATACACAGTGTCACAGAATTTGCTCATTGGAAGAACCTCAGTGGCCATGTAGAAGTAAGTATGAAAAGATTCTACATGGATGAGATGATGGGTCCATTAGTGTATGAAACCAGAAAAGTTCTGAAGTAAGATTTGAACTCAGGTCTTCCCAAATCCAAATCAAATGCTCTGTTCAGTTCCATGCTTCATTAGAACATTTTGACATTTTAAAAAAAGCACTGGACTCACTTCTGTATTTAACTACTCAAGTTTCCCAAGAGTGACACATAGAAAAGCAAAGAAAATTCAATGAAACAGTCTTTTGATGAAACATCTGAGAAGCAGTTCTATTGGACCAGCCTTTGGCAGATCACCTGGGAGTTCCCTGCCTGGAAGCTGTGGCCACAAAATGAGTTCACTGCAGACAAATACATAGACTTACTTCCTAGAGAAGAGAATAGGCCTGAAGTCAAGGGGGAAAGAAGGATCTCAGAATTGTGACATCTTTTGAGATCACTCCACTGGTTTTGATGTTCTTTGGGGTCAAGTGATCTACAGAGGAATTTTGATGGGCTAAGTGGGCCAAAGCTGATTGACTCTTTTTCTTTGTTCTTCTTGTTTTTTTTTTTTTTTGAAAACTGGAAGTGAGGAGGCTTTCTGTGGACCCTACAATAAAATGGGGAGAGTAGTTTTCCTCCACCCAGATGCTTTCCATATCTAGGAATTCGTAATATCTTTCTAGAACTTGAGTTCAGCTGACGACACAATTAAGACGTGTGACTATTTTTTTGTTGTTCTAGAGAATTACTTTCCATAAACTTTAGTGATCTAAAAATTTCAATTTTTCTCAACTTATAGTGAAATAAGGATTAGGACCTTTATAAAATTTAGGCATGTACTTTGTCAACTTCATTGTAACCCCCTTTCTCCTCTGTCCTCCATATTGTTGCTATCTTTGTGGAAGGCACTCAAGTAATGAAATGATGAGAAAGAAGGAAGGAAGAAGGGAGAGGAGAGGGAAAAGAAGAAAGAAAAAGCAAATGACTGGGTAGGAGAGGGGAGAGGTAAAAATAACAGTAGCAATGATGAGAATAGAGTGGTTAACAATTATATAGTCTCTTAAGGTTAGCAAAGAACCCTACAAATATTTTCTCATTTGATAATATGAGAAGGAAGAGAAGAGAGAGTATGATAGAACAAAACCAGAAATTACTTTCTGTCCTGTCATCTAGAACCCAAGGTCAAAATTTTATCTTTTTTCAAAAGAACGTTTATAAATTTGTTAAAGGATGATTGATTGTTGATAGAATTGAATTAATATTCACTAGAGGATATTAAAAGGAATGTTATTAATATAACTTTTTTCCAGAGTAGGAGAAGATATGATTGGAAGAGCAAGTTACTTTATTACGCATGTATGGTTAGGTACTTTGTATTATTGTTTAGTTGTCTTCAGTTGAGTCTGACTCTCTATGAGTCCATTTTTTGACAAAGATTAGAGTTTTTTGCCATTTCTCTTCCTAACTCATTTGACAGATGAGGAACTACAGCAAACCATGTTAAATAACTTGCCCAGGGTCCCACAGCTAGTATGTGTCCAAGGCCGTATTTGAACTCATGAAGATAAGACTTGCTCCTGATTCTACACTCAGGGCCACAAAACTTCCCCAGTAAGGTACTTAAGAAATGCTAGTTGAATGAATATGTGAATGTGTTCATTTGGGAACGAATGTATGAGCTAGGCATTGTACTAAGTGCTGAAGATATAAATACAAGAAATCATTCCCCTCAAAGATGTTACATTTTAAAGGAGGAAGATAATACCTAATGAATGCGTGGGAATGAAAGTGGGGAGAGGTGGCTGATTGGGGAGAAGTCTGTGAAGTTTCTTAGGGACCTGTTTCAGGGCAAGAAAAGACCGAAGTTTACTAAGCAGAGCCTGGACTTCAAGGACCTAAGTCCAAAGTTGAATAGGAGGGTGGGGTTAGGGAGGAGTTATGGGTGAAATGGTGAGGATGGCCTGAGTAGAGGCAACTTAGTTTGGAGATGGGCAGCAAATGTGGTTGCAGTGAAAAAGGGGCTGGATTTGAGTCAGAAAAAACTAAGATTTGCTTCTTCAGATTGTATCACCTTGGGCAAGTCATACTATCTCTTGGCCTTTTGTCTCCTTTGCTAGTAAAATGATTGTGTTGGACTGAATGATGCCTTAGGCTAAATCCTGCTGTCTATCTAAATTCTATGTCCTAGGGTGGATGGAAACAAATGGATGAATTCCTCCTGGTGTTTAACTCTTGTTAGAATGTGACACAGTTTAGTCAGGGAGCCTGACTTATTTAGCCAATAACCATTTTGTGGCATCAGATAAAAGGGAACCCTCATTAGAACCAGCCCCCAGAGTGTTTTGTGTGTCATGGAACAAAACAGCCCTTTGATATTTATTTTTCTGGCTTCTTTATAAGGTCATTGGTGCAATGCATGGATGTCACTCTCAGTTCCATTTGGTGGCATTATTGGGAAAGGTCCTTATTTTCAAGACACAGTTATTGGATTGTTTAGGATGTGGGATGTGGTAGTGATGAAAAGTGACTTGTAATTTACATGTACTTTTAAAAAACTCAATCTACTTTTATGCTCACATAAAACTTTCATGTGGCATCCCCACTGTGTTTCCAACAAGAAAGAACTATGATAAAAGATAGATCAGAAGCTTTGGTGGTCATGAGATTCAAATGAAGCCTAATTGAAACAATAGGGCAAATAAGTCTTAGCATCATTTATCTTTAGGTCCTTTAAATTGCTCTGAGAATAGAGGGAGGCTTGGGAATTAAGGATGAGTGAACAAGATAGTCACATTCACAGAATATAATAGGCATAAACAGTGTGGGAGGTGGTAACTTTGCTTTGAAAGATTGGGAAATGAATTGGATCAGAGAACTTCGCTCATTTGGGGTTAGTCTTTTCTGCCATGATGGTTGAATTTAAGAAACTGCATATTAATTTCAATGGTCCCATGTTACTCTCTTGACACACCAGTACTATCTCTTAAATACCAGTTTTCTCTGGTGATGCTGCATGATTGTGAGTCACAAAAAACCAGCAACATAATCTCTGAAGGATCAAAATCTCACATGACTCAAATGACAAAGAAAAATGCAATTTCCATATGAGGAGGCTACCTCATACTACCAATGAATACTTGGATATTCATATCAATGCGTGTTATTATTCAGAAAACATAGGATTGGCAAAGGAGGTAGAGTGGTCATCAGAGACTCAAGGATAAAAGATGGGTAGCCCAAGTGTTTCACTGATAGCAGAGTGCTTAAGAACCTAGAGGAATGCTAGTGCCTTCCCTGTATTGATCATTAATAATTAATCCTATATTTGTATGTAGTTCTTTGCATGTTGGATCTGTCACTACCTAGTCTGTGAGATCCTTGCAGATAGGGACTGTTGTTTGACCTTTTTTGCACCTCTTGTGATTAACACAATGACTGGCACATAGTAGGCATTTGACTGGAGAAAGACTTTTAGTGCCATGTTCTGTGATGTTTTCATGGGTGGACAACAGTTGCTCAGGAAGAGAAAGCTTAGGTGAGTTATGACCTCCCCAAATAGGAGATGTGCCCATGCCAATTAGGTCATGGATATATCAAAGTACCAAATATTAGCTCATTAATATCAATGCTATCCTCTGTTTTCCTTTTAGATAGTTCATTCCAGTTGTTTGCTCTCACTCCATCTCTTCTACATTCCTCCTTGCTCTTGTGCTGGATTTCATCTCAAATCACATGTACACCTCTCTTTATCCCCTGCCACTTCCCTCCTTGCCTTCTAGTATTGATTTTACTTCTTCATCTCCATTGCCTCCAGCCCTGATTTTTTCCTGCATTCCTAATACTTCCTATGCCCTCAATTCTCCCCTGCATCCTAACCTAGCTAACTGTTCTTTCCCTCTTTCAGGGACATGCCTGGTTGATCTTCGACTTCTTTCCCCTCTGTTACGAATTCTGGATTTTTATTTTCCAATACATTATCTTTTCTCTCCCACTTTTCTGCTTTTGGGTCAGCCTATAATACCTCACACTATTGGTGTGTTCATGTCAGAGGTCTTTAAAGGGAGGGTGGCTCAGTGGTATCCTGACCTCTAAGCTGCTTTCTTGCTAAATGAGTGAATTCTGGAGACTGCGATCAGTTTGACTTTTCCTCAGCGGTGAATGCACAGGCCAGTTCACCCCAGAGCAGCAGGGCCTTTCTGGATGGACAGGAATCCCATGAAGACCTTTTGTCCCAAACTCAATGTCTTTCCAAGGGCCTGGACGTGAGGGTTTTTTGAACTCTTTCCTAGAAGTACTGCTCACTGGGGTTTTATGGTAGACATTATCTGCTGAAATAGCAACCTGTGACTTGAAAAGGGGGAAAAAAAGAATCCGAGCTATGATAGATCTGTTGCTGGGGAAAAAAATATCTTCCACTAAATGTGTTCTAATCTGGGTTAAGTCCCACTGCTTCCATCTCTCCTGCATGGCTCTCCCTCTCCTCTTACTCTCTATTTCATTAAGTTCAGAAAAAAAATAATCACAAGAGTCATTTTAATTTTACCTCTCCCTTATAGACAAGAAAAAGGCAAAAAAAGTCTTTCTTATATGGAAAAGATTTCGATTTTTTTTGTCAATAGTGTTAACCAGAGTTGTAAGTGGGTAGAGTAACTGGGGTTTTTCCCTGGGTGTCAATATTTAGAAGGCACCAATAGCACTTGTACACTTTCTGTAGCTGGTCTACAATTTAGTTTGAAAGAACAAATAATTAAAATAGTAAAATTTTAGATAGTCTAGTTTTGTTTTTTTCCCCCTTAATCTACTTCCCTTTCCCCTCCCAAATGCTTCAGGAAGAAAATTATGAATTGTGGCTTAGCCCCTAAAAGCTGACTGGATTTGAGATCCCAGAACTATCACTTACTACCTCTGTGAAGGCTCTTGATCTCTTAGAGTCTAGGTTTCCATAGAAATGAAGGGACAAAAATGTGTGATTTCACTTTGCATGTTTGTCATTGTTTATCAGTCTTTTCAGTCCTGCCTGATACTTCATGACCCCATTTGGGGTTTTCTTGGCAAAGATGCTGGAGTGGTTTGCCATTTCCTATTCCAGTTCATTTTACAAATGATAAACTGAGGCAGATAGGGTTAGGTGACTTGCCCCGTATCACACAGCTTATAAATATCTGAGATTGGATTTAAAATCAGGAAGTCTTCCCCACTTCAGACCCAGTGTACCATCTGGCTGTCCCTAAATATGTATAAAGAGCTCTTTAAAACTTTTATTGATGTTCATTTAAAGAAATACAATGTAACAAATTGGTTTACAGTGGATAGTAAGCTAAATTTTTAATCACAGGACCTAATACAAGGGTTCAAAGTCAAGCTCTGTTCCTCACTGCCTTTGTGACACTGGGCATTATATTGCCCTTAGTATCTTCATCTGGAAAATTAGATTCAGTAGCCTCTAAGATACCTTTCAGGGCTAAATCCATAGTCCTATAACCAAAAAGAAAACCACAACAACAAGAAAGCTTGGGTCAAACACTCATTTCCAACATTTTATTCTTGCTCCAGCTAAGCTACATCTTTCAAAGTACAGAGGAGCAAGGGGGGCTCCAATCTGCTTCTTTGGAAATCTTGGGTTGCTTATTTGTCTTTTTTTTGCAAAACAAATGAACTCTGCCATGGGGACTTTCTTTTACTTTCTTTTCTTTCTGTGTGTGCTCATGTCCGTGAGACATTTGGTTGGTTAGAACAGATTTGAATGAAAAGCCTTTTTTGTGTAATATGTGGATGATCTGAAGAATATTTGTACTCATTTTTTTATTTTTGTGAAAATTAATTGTATTTAGTATTTAACTGGCCTTTAAAGCCTACTGAAATTGTTTAACAGTGCCTGGCAGATAGAGCTGAATTTTCAATGATTAATAAAAATTACACATTTGGGTGAAGAGAGGGCTTGCTAACAAAGATATTGTTGGTAGCAATTGCTAAATCTCTGCAAATAGCCAAATTTGGGCTTGACAGCCAGCAATGCTTCTGAATAATTAGAACTTTCCATTTCGACTCTGAGGCAGTGTTGTTCTCTTTTCTGGAGAACACCAAACAAAGATTGGATAGTCAAAAACTAGTGATGTTGGCCTCAAGCTTCCTAACCTGGGGACCGCCAAGGCTGTCACAAAGATCCATGACAACAGAAAAGTTAGGACCCTCTACTTTAAGGGTTAGAGGTTCCAACTTGGAGTCAAGAAAACCTGGATTCAGGTCATCTTTCTGAGACACACTAGTGTTATGATAGTGGATAGACAACTCACTTAACCTCTCTGTGCCCCCAGACGATTCTTCAAGAGTAAACACCAGAGGGCCTGGTGACCTATATAAGTACAGGGAGTTTCCATATTGAGAATCCCCTACATCAATGAAATCACAGTTCTGGGTGCAGAATTTTTTTTATGTGTGCTAAATACAAATAGAAACTATTAACTCAAAATCAGAGGGAAGTGGGTCAACTGAATTTGTTAGAAAAGAAATAGGATGAACCTTAAACATATATGTAATGAAACCTAGACTCTTAGGGTCATGCAGAACAATGCAATTTATTTTGCATGTTGTTTCCCTCAGTTACTTCTTCCTTATATTGACTGAGTAGAGAGCTTGAATAGAGAAAATTTATTGTTGATTTTTATTCTTCTGGAACCCAGTGGCCTTTCCTGCAACCCTGTAGACCTTCTGTAGTACCAACCTGAAGTTGGTTTACTATAATCTAAATCAGTCAACATCTATTAAGTACATACTCTATGCCTGCCTCTTTGCTTAGCTCTGGGGATAGAAAGATTACCAGAATGTGGTCTATGGTGCTTACATTTTAATAGTAAGTATCTAAGTACATACAAGACATAACATAGAGAGTATAAATGGAAGAACATTTCAGGGAGAAGACACTGGCAGTGGGAGTTGGGAGTGGGGAATTGGAAAGACCTTTTTTTTTTAGATGAGATTTGAGCAAAACTGGGTGGAAGAAGGGAGAAGGGAAATTATTCTCCATTTGGAATATACCTAGATTGTCTTATGTGAGGTAGATCTATGAAAATAATGGAAAGTGACTGGTTTTTGTGATCTTAAGAGCTCTTTAGAGCTGTAAGAGACTTCTTAGATTCTTACCTTTCATTTTAAAAATAAGGAAATGGTAGCCTAGAAAAAGATACTTTAAGTGACTTGTCCAAGGTCATGCAAAAATGATAAGGGGGCAATCACGGACTTTTAACCAAGGTCCAGTATTCTTTCCACTATACCACATTGCTTCTCTTCTTAAGTGAACAGCATTTTTTTTTAACTGAGGAAATTGTGAAGAGGAATGAAAGAGAAGCGTCTACTTCTTGCAAACAGTTCTGAGAATCTTGGTGTTTCCTTTTCCATAAACAAAGCGGATGTTTGAGAATGTGTTGATGTCTCCTTGACTGCTTTGGGTGTGGCACATTGCCTTTCCACCAGATGTTTCTGCGGACTCTCTTTCTGGGATTCTAAGTTATTAACTTTTGCATCAGTTTGTCCACTTGGGATCTGGGGGCTTTCCACATCCCTCTGTCCTTCTGTTTTCATCTGGTATGGCTCTGGCAGGATGGCTGGCAACTTTTCATGGTCCTGATTCCTTTAGACTGTAACTGAAAAAGAAATCATCACTTACTCCATTATACCTTTCTCCCTTGACTGTCCTTATTTATCTTTCTCTACAAAATGGCCTCCTCCAATGCATTATGCTTTCACAGAAATTTAAGCAAACAAGAAATACTAAACTAAAAATCTCCACTCCCCCCATCCCCAACACAAGGTTATCATCATTGCTGTTATTTTTAACAGCTCCTAAAGGCTTCATGAATTTGTGGAGGGTGGCTCATATACAACTATTTGATTTTTCACCTTTTCTTTCCACGAGTTTCACTTTTCTTCTGCTCTGAAGTCAACACTGATCACCCCTCTTCAGTAAAACACATTTCCTAATTCATCCCCATTGTTCAGGACCTTTGTCAACACTTTGACTGAAGAGATTTAGAAAATGAAAGGAAATGGGATTTTCATGGTCTGTGAAATGTGGAATTATAGTGACATGCAGCCCAGACAAGGTTTAATATAGTAACTGTACTCATTCTCTGGTTTTCCCATGAATGGCATCATGGGCTAGTGGAAAAAAACACAAATGTAGGAGTTAGAAGGCTTGCATTCTAGCCCTCATTTGGTCACTAATAGTGTAACTTTGGAGAAATCATTTAACATTTTTTTCCTAATTTATAAAATGTATGATTTTTAAATCTTGATCTCTAAGAGTCCTTTCATCTTCCAAAATTGCATGACTCTGTGCCAAATTAAAGATGTTATAAAAAGGAATGGTTTGAGATTTGACTCACTCCAGAGGATTAATATAATTTAGTTAGTTAACAAATATTTACTGATTAATAGTACATGCATAGGACTATGCTAGTTGCTTATAAGAATAGTGAAAAAAAGTATAAAATCATAGATTTTTAGATCAAGAAGAGATTTTATTTGTATTTTAGTCTCAAACTTCAGAAATAAATTAAAGATTAGAGAATTTAGGTGGAGAACTGGTACAGTGGATAGTGCATGGGACTTGGACTTAAGATCTGAGTTCAAATCCTCCGTCAGATACTAGCTGTGTGACTTGGGCAAGTGACTCACTTTCCACATTTGAAAAATGGGAATCACAATAGCTCTTAATGAATAGGGTTATTGTGAAGATCACATAGGCTAATGTATGTGTATACATACATACATGTATATATAAACACATATGTGTATGTAAGCATAAACAAATACATGTGTATATATAAAACAATAAGCATATATAAACATATGTACATATGAACATACGCACACATACTGTGTGATTTAGAAATCTAGAAAATAAAATGTCAAAACTAACGCCAAACTTTTTGGCCCTGAAGACTGATATCCATGGGACCATGGGGAAGAGATGGGATTGTTTTGTTCGTTTGTTTGTTGGCTTGGGATGTCTTGAATTCCAGGTGCCATGAGATCATTCAAAGAGAGCAATACACAACTGCATTATGTTCCTAAAATCCTAATGTTTAGCACTGCACTGAAACTTTTTGGGACACCCTGTAGATGTCTATCTACCTATCCATCCATTAATCTGTCATCCATTTCTCATCCATCTGACCGTTCCCTGCCCCCTCTGTCTAATAATTTGAAACCAAGGAGGTTTTTTTTTTCTGCTTTGAACACTGCATGGCTTAGATCATGTAATAGTTTGGTTCCTGAATGGTAGGCTAAAGAAGGAGCATACTTTCTAAATATTCATTTCATTCGTTCAACGTGTTTTCCCAGCAATACATTAACACTAGCCATGGTTGTACTGACCTCAAAAGTACATGTGTTTTGATAATTTAATCTGGAGCTTTTTCTCTGATCTCTCCGCTTGTCTCCTGCAGTCTACTGAAATGTGGGTCAGACTTGTACTCTGGGCCCCACAGTGTTTCATCCTTTGCCCTAGGAATTCTGAAAACTCAACAGCAATACCTGATGCTTTTTATATGCTGATTCTTGGAATGTAGCTTTAAAAAAATGAGGACTGGCAGAATGGAAAATTATTGCTTCCTTATCTTTTCATTCCAATTATGACCTCAAGAGTTACCACAGTTTTGAACATTTCATCTTTAGCAGGATAGAGAATGGGTGAAGCCAAGTGGAGAGGAAGGCCGAATCTAAATCCGCAGGGGGAAACCCTTCAATCTTGTTTCAAAATATCAGCGACCAAAGTGGCAGGTACGAGTAAATTTCTGAATCATAGCCACAAAATGGTAGGCTGTGGAAAGAAGTATGTAATATGCAAAAAAAGAAAAACGAAAAACCATGCCTATATCTACACTGGGGAAAGATCTGATGAGAAATTTATTTAAAGAAACTCTTAAATATCTTAATATAATTTCATTCTAAACACCTGACTTTTGGTAATTTTGTTTTGTTGTCCTTTCCAATCAAACCTCCACACAGATGCCAAATTGATTAGCCTCAGGTCCAAAAGTGACCAAGTCATTCTACTGAAATATTTTTAACGCCGCCCAATTCCTTGTGAGATAAAATGAAAATTCCTTGACTACAAGCACAAAGTCCTTTACAATCAGGCTCCCATCAACCCTTCCAGTATTTACTCTTTTATTTCCAGTAAGGCAACCTGTCCATGATCTCATATGAGGGGTTTCAACCTCATTGGTCACAAAGATGACTTACATTATTAGAAAAGTTGAGTGTGCCTCCCAGATGAGACATCCTCATCTCCAGGTGAAGATGATAAATGCCTTCTCTGATTCCTCAGTCAGTCATCCAGTAGATAGGGAGTATGATATTTTACAGAGGACAACATACCTAGGAGTCAGGACACCTGAGTTAAAATCTTGGTTCTACACTTACTCTTTATTATTATATGACCTTATTAAAGTTGCTTTACTGTTTCCTCCTTTGTAAAGTGAGGATATTAGATTTGATTCCTTCTAGCTCTTAAGGTTTTATGACTGAGACAAGGGTTGCAGCCTTGACTGTGAATTTTTCTTTCCTGTAATATACATAAAAAAGATTGAAGGCCATAGTACAGGAATTCTTTTTATTGTTTTTTTATATATGTTGTTTATTTTTATTTTTTCTCCATTGCACGTAAACAAAAGTTTTAAACATTTGTTTTTAAACTTTTTGAGTTTCAAATTATTTCCTTCCCCTTCCCCCTCCTAGAGAAGGCAAGCAATTTGATGTAGATTAACGTGTGCAGTCATGCAAAACATTTCCACATTAGTCATGTTGCAAAAGAAAACAGAGCAAAAAAAAAAATCCCTAAACAAAAAGCCCAAGAATAATAAAGTTTAAAAAAGCATGTTTAAATATGTATTCAGATTTCATCAGTTCTTTCTCTGGATGTATATAGCATTTTTTAAAATTATAAATCCCTCAGAATTTTCTTGCGTCATTGTATTGCTAAGAAGAATTAAGTCATTAGTAGTTGATCATCATACAATATTGCTGTTACTGTTTACAGTTTTTTCCGGGTTCTACTGATACCATTTTGCATCAATTCATGTAAGTCTTCCCAGGTTTTTCTGAAGTTATCACACTAGTCATTTCTTATAGCACAGTAGTATTCTATCACTATCATATACTACAACTTGTTCAGTCATTCCCCAATTGATGGGCACCCTCTCAATTTCCAACTTTTTGTTTGCCACCACAAGAAGAGCTGCTTTTTTTTTTTACCTGGAGGTGCTTTCCTTTTCTCTTTGATCTCTTTGAGGTATAGACCTAGTAGTGGTATTGCCGGTTCAAAGATGTATAGTCCTTTGGGCATAGTTCTACATTAGTGCATGGATTCTCAAACAGGCTGCACAAAGACGTTCCTTAGATGGGGGGAAATCATCATTTTCACTAACCTTTCATTTCCTTGGTAATCCTATAGCTTTTATTTTATGCATTTAAAAACCTTCTGGGAAGGTGTCTATAGGCTTTACCAGATTTGCAGAGGATCATGAAACAAGAGAGGCTAAGACCTCCTGCTTAGGGGTTAAGAATCTCTCACCTGTCATAATTCACAAAGGATAATAGAATTTTAGAACTGAAGAGATATAGTGGAGGGCATCCAGTTCAATTTATTCATTTTACAGATAAGGACATGACCTTGAATTTTTAATTCAGCTATCAGTGGTATAAGTTGACATCTGCTTATACAATGTCCCTCTCCATTTGCCCTCTGGGGAATATGCATTTTTGATTCTTCAGAGACTTTACAATTCCATGTCTTATAACCATATATAAAACTGATAGAAGAGTAATATTTAAAAAAATTTTTTAAGTATTTAAAAATATTAAAAATAATAAATAAAAGTATTTAAAATAGCAATAATAGTAATATTAAAATATTTTTAAAAGTCATACTTTGCTTTGGGAGAAGTTTGGAATCATTAAAAATATTTTCGATGCCAAGTGGTCTCTTTATTCTCCATATCAATGATCTTTAGCCTTATTTGTCAGGGATCCCTTTCACTAGATGGTGAAACCTACTGGCCCCTTCTCAGAATAATTTTTTTTATGTGAAGTAAATCTTAAAATTCAATTAGAGGTTAGAGAAAATAATGGTTTTTCCCCAGTCCAGTTCACGGATCCCCTGAAATCTATTCACAGAGCCCAAAGGGTTTGTGTAGTCTATCTTATGAACCCCTGCTCTAGAATCATGGCTACAGTAAATAGATGCAGGCTGAATGATCTTGGGAATCATGCTGAATGACTTTGGGGTTTAGCTTGGAATGGCTGAACCAAACCATAAAGTCCAAGGTGGGAGGGATGAGTCTTGATCTGCTTGTCCCCAGAGGGTAGAAGAAAGATCAAGAGGTGGCAGTGGGAGCTGCAAAGAGATTTAGCATCTATTTAAGGAAATAATTTCCTAATGATCTGAGGAATCTAAGATTTATCAAGGGCCCCTCCTGACATAGTGGATTCCTGGATGATCACCTGTTGTTGTATGCCTTGTCAAGTTGACTCCTTTGCAGTTTGGGGTTAGATTAAATGGACCTTTCCAATGCGCAAATGCTGTAATTTTGAAGGTGAAGAAAATAGGACCGGAACAGAACTGTGAGGCTAGCCAGTAGAGACTAACACTGGAAAGAAAATGATCCCTTCTCTGCCAGATGGCACACACCAGGGTGAGGATGTCCAAGAGAGCTAGTCTAGATCAGGATGACTAGACAGAGAAGGTTTGGGTATGAATGTCAGACAGGCCCAAACATGCCAGGTCTAAGTAGTTGGCCTTTGCTGGACAGCAGGAACTGGGCAAGGCTCAGTGGTCAGATTAGATAGTGAGCATCGCAATCTGTCCTCTGTTTTATCTGACGCTAAGAGGAAGAGCCAATAATTATTGATGCTTTGTAATATTATGCCTGGACTCCAATTGCATCCCTTTCCATGTACAAGGAGTGAGATTCAGAGTAGATCATTGATATGGGAAACCTCTATGTGAGGTAATTGGTGTGTATGTGCATGCATGTATGTGTGTGTGTGTATGTGTAATATGACCAAGGGAGATGAAGAGTACGTCGGGCATGGTAAAATGTTCTTCATCATTCTGAAGCACAAGAAGTTGCCTTAGACTGTGGTAGTTTAATCAGCCTAGTGGAAAATGAAATGATCTTAAAAGTCAGACCTGGATTATACATCCATTTCCTATATTTTCTGTTACCAAGGGTCTGGGTTTAACATCTACATGCCTCAATTTCATTCTCTGTGAAACAACTTGTAGGTAAGAAACATCTTACCTACAAGTTTCTCTATGAGAGACAGACAGCATGGTGTAGTGAAGGAGCTGTTAACCTGGGTTCCTTAAATGTGTGTTTTGATTTTGTTGACAATTGAATTTCAATGAAATTGGTTTTCTTTGTTATCCTTGATTTTATGTATTTAAACATATGATTCTGAGAATGGGTCCATAGACTTCATCAGACTAAGTACCCCAGACATGGGGCAAGTTCATGATACCAAAAAGGTCAAGAACCCATGGAATAAGGGATGCAGCTGATCTCAGAATCAAGAAGACCTGAGTTCAAATCCTACTTCTGGTTCATAATGGTTGTGTGACTCGACACAAGTCCCTTAATCTTACTACTCCATGAATTTTTGAAGACATTAAATTATAGAGCTCTTACTGAGTAAAATAACAAAATATAAGTCTTTTGAAGACAGGGACTTTCATCTTTTGTCTTCATACCAACCAATTCCTAGCACTGTAATAGACACAGAATAACAAATTCTTGTTGATTCATTAGTCAAGGGAGCTTCCTATACCAATAAAACCATAGTTCCAGACCAAGGTATTTTTAAAAATGTCTATTATTCCTATCCCATTTATTATCAGGGTAGCTGAAAAAGTTTCTTAAGAGTTAGACCACAGGCATAAGGAAATGGATCAAGATTCCTTGGCTCTTATTGTGAAACATTTCTTTTTCTCTTAAATTAAGCATCCTTTATTTGATGGGAAAACTGTAACTCAGATTCTTCTTAATACTCTGTCCTCTAAATATATGAAGCAAATTTTAAAATATCCCTACATTGTAGGTTTTTTATATATGTTTGGCAGTTGATTGGTTCTGTATTTAATTACCATTGAATCTGTTTTTTCACCAACTGAGCATAAACATTATGAGAGTAGATTCTTTTTACTTTACCTTTGTTGCCTGAGCACTTGGCACAATGCCTTGCAAGTAGTAGGTGTCTAATGAATCCTTATTGACTGAGCTATTGTAAATGCTTTTGAGTACACAAAAGATTTTCTTGCCTTATCTCTAATCAGCCAATCTCCTAATTGATGTTAGCAGCCTTTCCACAATTGCTTCTGGTATTCACCCCAGTCCTACACTTTAAATAAATCTATGTACGTTAATCGGAGAAAAGGTGATAGGTAGTACCAAAATCAACATTTTTCTTTTGCCTCTGGTCTATTTTGTTTGTGTCTAGGATAAAATGTGAATATCTCACTGATGGAAAGTGGGGAATCAAGGAGGGATATGTATCTATATATTTTATATATAAAAGAACTTGCCTCTTTTCTCTCAACTGATCTATATGAATGCGAACTGATTTTGTGGAGAACAGTTTTTTGAAGATGGTACCTGAGGAAGTCACCTATATTGAGACACAGGCAGGAAACCCAAGTAGATCCAGGAAACTTTCATTCCCCTAGATTAGTGCTTTCTTAGTTCCTGGAGGCAGTTTGGAAGAAAGGTCATTAATGAGAAAGATAAAGTTCCAATTTCATTGAGAAAACCCAAGGAAAGAAAAATAGTGAGTGGACGTAGACATAAGACAGCCAAAAAAGGCAAAGCCCTCTTAAACAACTGAAGGGGTAAACCAAAATAATCCAACAATCATTTCTTCATTTGTGGAGGGGCATGGAATAAGAATGGGTACTTTTGTAAATTAAACTGTTTCATCTACGGTGAAATTTGCCATGTAGGAGGAAAAATGAGACCGGATAAATAAGATATACGGAAAGATTGTAGCATCAGAAAAGCTACACCTTGCACTTTGAAACCAAACTGAATACAGAGAAGAAGATTTCTATTTTTCTTTTCTCTCCAAGATCTTAAGTAGAAGCTACTCTGATTCTGGGAAATGATAGTAAGAGACTGTGGGTTCTAGGGCTTGGGAATGAAGCCTTGGAACTTTGAAACTCTGAGCTCTACTCCAGACATAATTGTTAGGCAGCCATGAGCATCTGAGGTAAAGGAAGTCCTTCTGCTGTATCTTTCTTTCACCTGCGAATGGTGGGTATGCTATGACATTCACCACACCTTGCCAGAAAGTGGTGTGCCTTATACCGCACAATAATTTTCAAAGGAATTTGAAGACAGCAATTAATATTATTAATAATATTAATAAAATAAATTTTTAATTAATATTAATTAATAAAATGACATTTAAAAAACAAACATTAAGACTAACTGTTCTCTGGGGATGGATCATGCTTTTACTGATACCTGACCAAACCAGCAATATTTTTTCATAGTGCTGACTTGTAAAAAATTTAGCTATACCTTACCCTTCTATAGTGTTTTATATGCCTATGTCTACACATCTAAGTCAATATCATTCCTAAGTCTATATTTGTATGTTTGACTACATATGTCTATCTTTTTTTTTTCTTTTTAAATACGTTTATTTAACTTTTTACATTCATTTTCACAAGATTTTGGGTTCCAAAATTTTCTCCCC
>CM053770.1:20713875-20746846 GCA_028658325.1 Potorous gilbertii | reverse complement strand
CCAGCCTCAGGGCTTTTGTCGGCAGGCTTATCTGCTGGTTCTCAGGTGGGGGCAGGGCCGCCTCTCAGGCTCAGTTCCCTCAGGGGGTTTATACAGAGATCCTTTGTAGTGGAGCTGGGGTGGAGCTCCAGCCTGCTCTGGGAGTCTCTGGCTGGGCTGCCTCAGCCTCTGCCGCAGCGGCCGCTTCCCAGGGGGTCCGAGTCCCGGAGATTCCCCCGCTCCCCTCTCAGCCCGTCTCTCTCACTGACCTGTGCGTCTGTGGGTGGAGGGACCTTCGCGGCCGCCCGGAGATTCAGGTCCCTGCCGCCCGCTGGGCTCTGCTCGCTCCTCTCAGTGCCGCGTGGCCGGGGCGGGAGAGGGGAGCGCTCGGCAGGACAGGACCCTGCTCCCGTCCGGGTACCTCTGCGGTCGGTTTTTCAGGGCTCTCTGCAGCGGAAATCTCCTTCACTGTGTTTCTGCGTGGCTTCCACTGTTCCAGAATTTGTCAGGAGTTCTTTTTACAGGAAATCTATGGGCTGTGGGTTCGGACCTAGCATAGGTGAGTCTTTCTACTCCGCCATCTTGGCGCCGCCCCCTACATATGTCTATCTATAGTAGAGATTCTAAGCATATGTTTTTAACATCATAGAGTCCTTTGGCAGTCTGGTAAAATCTATGGGACACGTCGCAGGATATACATATATATGTATATATATACATATATATTTAATTTCTGGTTGAAGGGATGGTAATTTTATTATATATTAATAAAAATAAAGCTATATTTTTCCTTCCCCAAATGCATAGATACCTCCTGCACTAAAATCTATTAATGGAGCCCAGTTTAAGAATCCCTGACTTATAGATAGGTAGATATGCATGCAAGCGGAGTATAAGGTGAATGTTTAACATCTGGCTTTCCGAAAAGCATAATCCAGTTTAAAATTCGTTGTTATTATTAACATTTTCCCTCATGTTCTAGACAACCAATAAAACAATCAATGAAACCTTGATTGGTAGCATTTGCTGATTTCAACTATATGAATACTCACACTGACAATTTAACAATTCATTCTGAAAGCCCGTTGGAGCTGGTTTTAGTGCATTGCTAAATTTGTGTACAGAAGTGTGGATGAACATCCAGAGACATGTTTATATAGATACATATTCATGCCTATATGTATGTACATACACATATATAGATTTTAAAATTTCTCAACTTTTATGAAGCTTCTTCATAAATATAATTTTCATAACCTAGACACCAAGTTACTATGTCCTTTAAGCAAAGCTTCCTCTAATCAAATGGGATGCCAGTTCAGCTTTTGTTTTTGTGCAGAAGAATATGATTGGTTGTAATATATTTACAGAACAACAGGATTATAAAAGACCCGAGAAACCCTTCATTCTAATCCCCGTAGCCTAATGGGAATATGGTCTTCTGATCTATCTCTTCTGATGAAAGACCCTGCTACGAAACATGTGATGAGCAAAACTGACCTGTTCTGACTTTCTTGCTAGTCTAGCCCATTGTGTTTTGAGACATGTCATCTTCATCAGAGGCAGGAAACTCATTCCATAAAGGGTATATTTGCCAAGGTACATTCTAATGGCTATGGGCAACAAAACTCTGTGTAGACAGCTGTTCTAACAAACCAATCTGGGATATCCATTGTTGACAGGAAGAGATTTTGTAGAGAACAGTGGCAATGTGATAAGTTCTACTACTATCAAAAAAAATGTTATAACATTAAAAGAACGTCTGTGGATTACTTCTATTTGCTTACTGTATCTCTGTTTCTTGCAAAAGTGTAAAATAGTTAGGTTTTTAAAAGTTTGTTTTGTATTTTGCTCAGAAGTCAGCAATTAACATACGACAAATGTTTATTACCACATAGCACATTGGTTACAGTTTGTCCATGTGTTTGAATGGCATGATGTTCATGGAATGGATAGATGTTTTCTCCAGGGTGTGTAGCTGGTGCCAAGCAGGTGACAGGTTTATACACGGACAGCTTGCTTAATATGGTAAATCCAGTCTCGTTTCCAGAGGTTTTCTCTTGAGTGGTTTCCTCTACTTTTGGCATGGTACCATATGGTATATTGGGTCCTACCTATGGGCAATTTTGGCAGAAGGAAAATAAGTTGTTTTTAGAGGTATAGTGGCCTATAAACCTTAGAGAATAGAAAAGGAAGTATTCAAGTATGTAGATTAAAACTTAATCTTAATTTTCACAGATCTTTAGGACCTATTGTACTAGCTATTCAATTATTGACAAAGTCATTGTGATTTCACATGTAGAGAGGGGGGAGTAAAATTTACTAAGAAGAACTTTGTTCCTGATAGTTAAAGACCTCTCTAGTCCTTGTTTTGTTATAGATATTGTGTTTTCTAACTGGTGAGCCTTCTCTGCTTTGGTTTCCACTAAACTAAGTATCCACAGTCATGCTAGAGTGTTGTGAAAGCTGAAGACCTGATAGTAACATTTACTCAAATCAGCACATGCCAGACAGTATGTCCTTTATGATATAGACTTGTTAAAATGGGCTTCTCATGGAATAGGAGTACAGCTGTGAATTGCTCCAGCAATTCTAGAAAACCATTATGGTAGGCAGTTCATGCAATACGTAAAGAGAAAAGTATATTTCTGATTACCTATATTAACAAAAGGGAAAATTGATAAAAATAACCCACAAATTAGCACAAAATAAAATGCTGAAAATTAAAGGAGAGAAAATTGAAACAAAAGTTGACAAAACTGAGAGCTGTTAACAGTAATATGAATAACCCCTTAGCTACTGGTGGGGTAAGGATGAAAGATGAACTAAATTACCAAAATGAAAAATATGAAATAAAATTATAATAAATAGAAGTAATTTTAAAAAGCAGTTATAATATTTTATGCAGTACAACTGAAAAATTAAATAAGTTTAAACAGATAAAATGCTGGGATTTATAAAACAGGAAAGAAAAAATAAAACTACTTAATCTTAGAAAGAGTAGTTGAATAAGTCATCAATGAACTTTGTTGTTATTGTTGTTTAGTTATTCTAGTTGTGTCCAATTCTTGGTGACCCCATTTGGAATTTTCTTGGCAAAGAGCCTGGAGTGATTTGCCATTTCCTTCTCCAGCTAATTTTGCAGATCAGGAAACTGAGGCAAACAGGGCTAAGTGGCTTGCCCATGGACACACAGTTAGTAAGTATTAAAGACAAGATTTGAACTCCTGAAGAAGAGTGTTCCTGATTTCAGGTCCATTCCTCTATCAATTGTTCCACCTATGCACTATTAATGAAAAAAAAATCCTATCCAGATAATTTACAAGTGAATTTTATGATACAGTTAAAGAAAATAATTATATAGTATGTATCCAACAAATGAGTAGTGGTGAACTATAGTGAACTGTGAATGTAACAGAACGTTAATTTGCCTCAGTGAATGATGGACATGAAAAATTCCAAGAATCAGAGGAAAACTTGAGGAGAATGATACAGAGAGAAGAAAGAACTAAGTGCTTCCCCCACTTCCACCCCTTTAACAATGGAAATAAAGTCCATATGCAGAAACACTCTCTTCAAATACACCGGCCCATGACGGTAATGTACTATCACAATTAAAGGTCACATCTTATTTTTTAATGAATGATGAATAAAAAGTTATTTTCAGCAATTCTGCTTAAAGAGGGTCATTTGAATGCTTGTTGGAAAGTGTCTATTTCCTCAAAAAACAATTCCTTCAAATATTTTCAAAAAGAAAAATATGTTCTTGGCTAACTATCTTAATGCGATGAAAAAAATCTGGTCATTGGAGCTATGGCTTAATAATAATTCTTCTCTGACACTGAGACTTCAAGACACATAGGTCCTTATCACTTAGAGGTCGAAAAGAACTTAGAGATCGTGTCTTCCAAACCCATTTTATGTATGATCAAAGTGAGATCCAGAAGGGTTTAAGTGGTCTTACACAGAACAAATACCAGAGGTGGGATGTGAAGCCAGTTCCTCTGACGCCAAATGTAGGCATATTTTTTGTTGTACTATGTCCCTAGTCCCCCTTTTTAGGACCTTGAAAAACTAGGTGGTTGACTGGTGTCACCATGTTTGTTTTTCTTTCTGCCATTTATTGTGTCCTCAGCCTCCTAATTTGTCCTTCTAGCTAGATATTGCAAATACAATACAGTGTACAGTCTATTTTTGGCAGTAGAATCTGCTCTCCTCGCCACTTAGAGCATTCTAATCCAAATTCCAGTTTACTTTATTATTTTCATCATACTTAATGCTGTGAAGCCCATTCCTCCTCAATCTTTCCTCTCAGTGACACCTGCCAATCTCCCATGGAAACGATATTGTACTTGATATGTTCTTTGTGGGAATGTTTCTGGTTGCCCAATTTTTTTCCCTTCACTAGCTACAAAAGAAATTTGAGACTTATAGTTTGAGGGCTCATGACAGAAGAGAGCAGAAATTCCTCTGTCTGTCTCTCAAACTTTGGATCCTAGATTTAACCGCATGGTCCAAAGTCACATCTGCTCTTCCACAATCATCCTGGTTATGTCCCTTGTTGGTTCCCAGCCCTTCAAACACAAGAATGAGTCAGTACGTACTTGTCCATCAGTATCCTCAAGCATGATCTGGACCTTGGCTTCCTCTCCTTCCCTAACCATGGTAAAGTTGAGTAGCTCAACTTTGGCACCCTTTCAGTTTCTGGGAAGTGACTCCTTGCCTTCCTGTAGCTTTCTTTCATATGTACAAAAATATTTCCCCACCTGGAAGCAAATAGGACTGCCTAAATCATGCATATAAGAATGAGACGTGCTTCAAACTCTGGAGAGTTCCATTGCTAGGTGAGGGTACAGCTTAAAACAAGGGTGGGGAACCTATTGCCTGGAGACCACATGTGACCATCTAGGTCTTCAAGTGGATTCGATTCAGTCAAAGGGCCACACCTGACATGCAAAAATGGCAGTAAAAGGCTTCCTCCTTCAAATATGAAGGGCAGTGATAAGCTTACATCAAGTTTCTTGGGAAAAGTAAAATCCAAATGCAAGACTTTGAGAGTATTAATATTCGTTGGACTTTCATTTTCCTACTGTGTTTCTTTGTCATATCTTTGAAAGTCAGTCTGACCCTTCCCTCTGTCTATTAGCAGGAGGAAAAGGACCTTGTCTTTTGTGATTCTGTCAATGAAGAAGCCTTTTTATATTCAATCTTATGTTATTCTGTAGTTGTTATTGAAATACATTTACCTATTTCATTATTATATATGCGTGTATATGGATGCAATTATTTAATCTTTTATTTTAAAGGCAGTGTGGTGCTATCTGACCTAGGCTAGAAATGCAGAAGATCATATTTTAATCCATATGGGAGTGTTGACCTACCCCATTTCTGCTTGAGGCCTATTTTCCCCTTCAGTCATTCCATCAGTCAATCAATTAGCATTTTTTAGGCATCTACTATATGCCAAGCATTCTGCTAAGCATTGGAGGTACAAAAAAAAAGGTAAAAATCCCTGCTCCCAATCAATTTACATTAAAGGGTTTTTTTTTTTTGTGACGTTCTTTGAGCTTAGACTTGTGGTTTTATTAAAATAAGGAAAGCCAGTAGTAAAACTCCCTCTACTCATTTTGGATCAGCTGTAACTTACAACCTTAGACAGTTTCCTGAGACACTGTCAGAAACAGTGACTTGTCTAGGGTCACACAATCAGTAAGTATATATCAGAGGAATGTCTTGAACCCAACCCTTTTTGACTAAAACATGCACTACACTCCTCTTCCTCTAATACCCTTTTGATGAGCTATTAAATATGGACAGATATCTAAATCTAGCTTTGAGATCTGAAAATTCCAAAATATCTAAGACTCGATGTTACCAATGGACTTCCCCATGTACATTTTCCATCCTGGAGCTCCCTGGTTCAAAGAAATTACAGAGAGTAAAATACTAATAATCTTTGTAATTAACATTATCGTTGTAGTAGTGACAGCGATGCTTGGCAAAATGGGTACAGTTTGATAAATTCGTGATGAATGTTACAGGGTGAACAGGGCTTGGTCTTTGTCTTTTTTGTGAGTTACTATTTTGGGCAACATTTTCTAATTTGGGCATATGCTGATCCCCCAGTGGAATATATGCTTCTTGAGAGCAAGGTGTTGTGGTTTGGGGGTTTTTGTTTTTGTTTCAGCTAATACAGTGCCCTTGCTTGTCACAGTCATTTGATAAATGTTTATTGACTTGAATTGAAGTTGGCATGTCCATGGTGAAAGTGTTAAAAGAAATAAGCATGAAAAGAGATAATATTTTCCATAATAATTTGCCCAAAACATGTGTTCCTGAATATGAAGTATAGAATTTTTTGTACACTAAAAGTTCACGTGCAAAAATTTATTAAGTGAATAAATAAGTGAACTAATACTTGTTCATGAATACTTATTGACATGTCAGAGCATCTCCTTGTGAATATGTGAGTGTTATCTCTTGAGGAAGAAGAAAAATAGCTGGTGTTTCTTTCTAAGGTGAGTCTGTTTGCAAGGTACTGGTGCTGACCTCAACTAGGCTGTTATGAATCTGGAACTTCTTTCATCCCTTGCCATGGGAGGGCATGTTGTCTTGGTTATGAGTGGGCCAATGGCGGGCATCTGAGTTAGGCCAAAGCAGAACCAAACCAACATTGACTTTCATCCCTGGATGTTGTTTTGGAGGGAATCCAAGTTTGGGAAGGACTACAAAATTTCGATAGGCAGAAATGTGTGCATAAAAATGAATTTTTCTTAATCAAAATCTTTAGAAATAAGAGAGTGGTCATCCTTTGTGTAACCCAAAGTCTTTCCTTCTAGAGGTAATGTGATCCAATTGATTGAGAGCTGGGCTGAGACTAAGAGGAAAAAACCCAGCGTGATTCTTGCTTTTGACTCTAGCTAGGTGACCATGAGGAGTCTTTCTTGGAGCATGATTTTCTTCATTTGTAAAATGACCACAATAACACTTGGCTTTATGGTTTGGATGTGAGACTCAAATGAGATAATATATGCTGAGCCCTTGGGCAAAACTTAAAAACCCATAGAATTGTAAGCACTTACTATTATTTCACAGTGGAGTTCATTTGAGAGAATAATCCAAAATAACCATAAAAGGTGAGATCTATACATTAAAACATCAATTCATTTTTTAATGGAAAGATCTCAGCTTTTTATGGCCATTTTGAATTATTCCCTAACGTGAATTCCATTGTGAAAATATCCTTCAGTATGAATTTTTATAAATTGTAGAGTTTCCAAAGGACAACAATTAGGATGGGGAAGGGTCTTGAGTTCATGTTGTAGGAAAATCAGTCTAAGGAAATGGGAATATGCAGAAAAGAGGGCACTGTTTTCAAGGCTTTGAACAGCTGTCATATGGAAGATTAATTAGGCTTTTTCTGCTTGGCCTCAAAGGGCAGAGCTGGGAGAAATAGCTGGAAGTTATAAAAGGACGAATTTATGCTTGATAGGGGGATCTAATAACTCGAGTTAACCCTAAGTAAACTGGTCTGCCTTCAGAGGCAGTGGGCTCTCTTCGAAAGCTAGCTGACCTCTAGCTCTTTTGGAGAGTTCCCTTTTCAAGTAGATCATACTAAATGGCCATTGATGTGCCCTCCCACACTCTTGATAGGAATCCCATATCAAAGTAGAATAATGATAAAAGACTACAAGAGAAAGTCCAATAACAAACACTAATGATGTCTCTTCTTGATCCAATCTGCTTTATTGGTTAATTTAATTGAGCTCTGAGTCAGTCAATCAAAAAGCATATATTAAGTTCCTATTATTTATTAGGTGCTGTACTAAGTAAGCTCTAAGGATACAAAAGAAGGCAAAAGTCCCTATTATCAAGGAAGGAGCTCACATTCACTTATTTTTAGAGAATTTCACAAAACATGGAAAGAAAACTCAGATCAGACAATGGGGCAAATGTTTCTTGTATGAAAGTAGCTGCTTCTTGGGCACTTTAGTGAAAATATAACAAAATGATAGGTCTGGATGGCACTTGAAAACATTGTCTAATTCATCCCTGCTCCTTTTTGTTTATAGGAGAGAACATACTTCAACGACTGATCAATGAAAATTTTTTTCATATAATTTCTTTTTTTCATATTTAACCCTAAATCCAAGTTATATATTATAACAATAATCTAGGAATCCTATGTGTTTTTTTGCTGTTGCTGTTCCCTCATGCTTCAAAGTACCTTTTCTATAGCAGACTCTGTATATACAAATGACTGCTCCTTGAGGGTAGGTACTATGTAATTTTTATATTTATGGCACAGTTCCTAGCATAAAGTAAGTACTTAATAAATTCTTATTGTATTATTTTTTTATGTATGTCATTCTTTATTTCATTCATGAATGTTTTTTTTATTAATTAACATGAACATTAAACTTGATGTTTCTTTTTTTAACATTTATATAGTGTTTACTTTTTTCTTTTATTTTCAGTGTTCTACAATAACTACCATGTAACTTAGAGATTTTTTCCCCTCTCCCTTCCCCTCCCCGCTCCCTTCCTGAGACAACATGCAATTTTATATAAGTTCTACATATACAATCCTATTAAATACATTTTCACCGTAGTCATGTTGCATAGAAGAATTAAAATGAATGGGAGAAATCATATAACAAACCAAAACGTAATACAAAAGAAGATGTTCTGCTACATTCTGCAATTGAATTCCATAGTTCTTTCTCTGAATGTGAAAAGCATCTTGCCTTAAAAGACTATTGGGAATTTTTGAGGTCCTTGCATTGCAATGAAGTTCTAAGTCCACCAGAAAAATTCCGCGCATGCTATGGTTGTTGCTGTATACAAAGTTCTCCTGGTCCTGCTCCTTTCGCTCCGCATCAGATCATATAAGTGTTTCCAGGCCTCTCTGAAGTCTTCCTGTTCATCATTTCTTATCACACAATAGTATTGCATTACATTCACATGCTGTAACTTATTCAGCCATTCCCTAAAGGATGGATATCCCCTTGATTTCCAGTTTTGGGCTACCATAAAGAGGGCTGCGATAAATATTTTTGTACCTGTGGGACCCTTTCCCATTTTTATGATCTCTTAGGGATACTTATTGTATTATATTGGATTGGGAACTTCTAAGAGGAGATATACATATAGTTGTAATGAAATGGATCAGAAGTACAAATATAAAAATCAAAGTTGATATTTATTCCTAAGAAAAAAATGTTATAAAGAAATCTGAGGAGATTTAAGGACAGGAGAATTAAGGAAGCCAGATACTTAGAAAAAATAAATTCTAATATGGATCCTATTTTTAAATATTGAACAATAGGAGAGGACAAGTTCTCCCCAATAACCATATTTGTCAAAGAAGGTAGGGATACCTTCAAGGGTGTACTGGTAAATATTTAACAACCAGCTCTCAAAACTGTGCCTTTGATACATTTTTATCATCTTCTCCTCCACTGTCTGAAGTCTAGATCAAGGATAGGCAAACTACAGCCCAGAGATCAACTGGTTTTTTTTTTATTTGTTTTAAAATGTGAAAACCACTTCTTAGCTGGAGTCAGAGTAGGGTTGGATTTGGCCCCTGGCTGCAGTTTGTCCAAATTCTGGTCTAGAAAATCAACAAAACAGTAAATCCAGCTCTGATTTATAGTGTTGGCTGATTTTTGAAGATCACACTAAAAATGTAGTATTTGACTGGCTCTCATATACCCCAAATGCTTTGCCCTCAACGTAGAGATCTGAAGCATTTCCCACAAATCCCTAATTGTTATTTTCTAAAACTATGCTTATTTCATTTGATTATCCCAAAATTCGTTCATGCTCAATTACCTTCTAATGGACATGGAAGTGTTAGCTCTTATCTGAAGTTGATGAAGATGAATTGACTTCTAGTGATAAATTCAGTATCTTTGTCTTCTTTAGTTGTCCCCTCCCTCCAAGTATTTCCTTTTACCATTTGGGTCTTTGAGTAGTCCTGGGGATACTATGATTTGCAAGTATAGGCAAAGGTGGTAGCCAGAAAGATCATAGTCCCACATTGTGGTTCTTATTAGACATCTATGTGATGTTCTATCATGCCAGGCATTTGGAGTATTAATATTCTGGCCCTTTTCTGGTCCTTTGACAGACATTTTGTCCTCTAGCTAGAAAGCCAGAGCATCTGTGACATCAAGGGCAATTTTCTTCTTTCATATTTCAAAGAAAATATTGCAGTTATGAACCATAGCCATCCTACAATATTCTTGGATTTTTTAATTGTCTCGCAACATCTTTGATATCCAGTCTAGGCAATTGAGTGCTTTAGAAATTGAAAGATTCTGTGACTGAGTGTGTGGTATAACATGTGAGCCAAGGTCTTGACTCCAGCTGTAAGTCTGACCTGCCAATTGAATAAGAAAACTTTGTGGACTTCTTACTCTGTCTAGTCACACTAAAGGGCTCTTCCAAAGATTCATAGAAATAACCTTTTGTTCTCAAAGATTGTAGTCACCAAAAACAATCTTTCTCAAATCACATTGAACTGGAAAGGATTTGACTACACATTCAATGGCTGAGCATGTTTCTTATCCACGTCTCAGTTCAAGCTAGCTAAGTTTGGAGAGGCACATCAATGTAAAATTGGTCACTAGAAGATGAATTTTTTTCAGGCAAACACTTCACTACTTGGAATTTTTTTTTGTTTTTTTCAAATACTTTCAAATCCATAAATATTACTATGAGAAAACATGATCTCACTTATGAAGGTTATCTGTCTACTAAAATATAGAGATGTTGTGATCTTCCTTGCAGGAAAGGATATCCTCCATGTAGACACTGTAGATCTCTGTTACTGAATGATGAAGAAAGTTTTCCATTCCTTTTCAACAAACCCATAACATGTTACTGGTATATGCCTGATTCTTTGAGAGCAATGGAACATTCTTTTAATTCTTTGCCAGGGAACATGATTCTTTTTAATAAGATACCCTCTCTTCTCTCTTTAGATAATCAATCAAAAAGAACTTTTAAGTGCTTACTATATGCCAGAATCTTCACTAAGGACTGGATATACAAAGAAAAGTATAAGCAGTCCCTGCTTGAGGAGCCCACATCCTTTGTAGATAGGGCGAAGCTCATCTACCATATAGGGAGTCTGGGATAAACCTGATTACATAGACAGAATTTAGATAACATAGAACCCCTCCTATCATAACACTTTGGTAGAATTAATTGCTTAAAAATCATACATGTACATATGTGTGTGGATGTACGTGTGTGTGTATTTTTTCTCAGATGGAAATAGGGAAGCAGTTTAGATAAACTAATTTTGGAGTGAAATTCCTAATTTTCTTTTTCCATATTAGGAGAGTATATGGTTATAAATTTTTGAGTTGAAAGGGACTTTTGGAAATAATCCTATTTTCTTTTTGAGAAAACCAAGGCTCCAAGGAGTTGAGTATCTTCCTATCCCAACAATGGAATGTTGATAATTCTTTAAAGACTAGATCATGAACTGCCCTATTCTTTAAGTCTCTCTTATCCTTATCAGTCAGGCCCCAGTTCTACAAAGCATCATATGATACTTTGCTTCATAGCATTCTGTTACTTTTTTACATATAATATTGCCTGTGATAGTTAATGGTGACTGAGGTTATCCTATCCCCTTCATTCCCCCATTGGACCATAATCTTCATGAGACAGCATAGTATTTTGTAAAAACCGCCAAACTAATAATATGGAAGACATGAGTCACTTTTCAAACTCTGACTCATAATGGCCACGTAACCAAGGGTGTGAGATGTCCAGAGCAGTTAACTAAGATAGCAGACATGCTCCCTCACTAGAGTGCAATAAACTGTTGATTCTGTAAAAGCAAAACT
This sequence comes from Potorous gilbertii, assembly GCA_028658325.1. Taxonomy (NCBI): domain Eukaryota; kingdom Metazoa; phylum Chordata; class Mammalia; order Diprotodontia; family Potoroidae; genus Potorous; species Potorous gilbertii. The sequence goes on along the minus strand of CM053770.1, from coordinate 20,735,003 downwards.
AACCCCCCCACACAAAAAAAGAAGGAAAAAGATAATGAAATTATATATTTAATGAATGAAACCGTCCAGTTTAGCATCTGCAAATAAATTTCATCAAATTTTATGTTTATGGAATTTAGTTTTAATTTGAAGAAACTATGGATCTGCATCCTGGGGCAGGGAGGGGGATGGAGGTAGGAGAACTGTCCACACCTTGAGCTTCTTACATGGATAAAACACACATTTAGGCTAAATGATTATCATCATCATAGCATTAATCATCCCATAAGGTTGTTGTAGAAAAAGTGCTTGGTAAGCTTTTTTCGGTAATCTTTTGTATAATTGTATAAATGTGATTATTATGGATGGAAGTACCTTGGCATTTATGAACTTTTCGTTTCTCTTAATGCTCAACTTAGTGCTTGGTGCATGCTATTGGTTGAGGGGCAGGTGAGATAGAGGGAGGAAGGTGGATGGACTTGTGCTTTTGTCCATGTAGGGAACTCCCAGCGAGGAAACTTTCTACCCAAACAGATTATGGTCTTAGAAAGTTTCCTAGAGAAACTGAGTGGTTAAGTGATTTTCTGAAGGTCACCTATGTAGTATATGTCAGAGTTGAGATTTGAAGAAAGATATTCCCATTTTCCAGTCCATCTTTCTATCTACTAATTCACCACCGCCTCCCTACTCAAAGAATAGGCATTTAATATATTTTTGTTGAATGGAATGACCTTTCTGGTATCCAGTCTCTAAAGGGTATGTCATGGTGACTGAGTACTTGCTGACCCTCTTCCAACTTGATTCAAGTTAAGAACAAAGCAGAGCATGAACTGAACCCTGGTTCAGGTCTTGGAGGGCTAACTGTATCACCAAAATATAAAACAGAATGAATAGATATAGTGTCCCATATGAGGTTGGGAGAAAGATCATTTCTGACTGGGCACATAAGAATTGCATCAGATTTTCTTCCCCATAGTGAAACAGACCATTTGCTATTTAATAATAAACTATGTTGGTTCATTCTTAGCAATGTTCTATGAAGCATACATTGTGAAAATATATTCTTGGGGAATATGATTTATAAACATGTCATGAATCACATGGAAACGTTTGAAGCCATGACAACAAAAGTTGCAGAGATTTTACTGACTTTCAGAGAACCAGTCTTAAAAGACTTTTTCATGTTGATTCTCTGTGTATTACTACACTTGTGGTGGTTGGAGCATCTTGGAACCTCAAACCTGTCAAAAATGAAGATTATTTCTGCATGTAGCTAAAAGATTTGAAAGAAATAATGAATTTTATTTAGGCGCAAAAAACATGGAGACCCACTCAAAAGACCACATAAAAATATAGCATGCAGAGTTTTTATTTTTCTGAAGTCCTTTCATGTGCATTATCTGCAGCAAACCCAGACCTAACCTCATGAGGATGTTAAGTTTGTACTATTCATGGCGATTTAGCAGCTTGGGAAAAATGATCTCATTAGACTGTTGCAGTTCACATTTGGCTGGGCAAGTTCTTGCCAGAAGCAGCCATATCATTAGTGCAAGCCACGTGATTACAGAGCTTGGTATTTTAGGAGGTGAGACAGAAAGAGGAGGTTGGTGCTTGAGGTAGAAATTACTCTTTTCTCTGGTTGGTGATATTCCCCCAACCTGAAGGAGTCAAGGACAGATGTTTAGTCAGCAGAAAAGAAAACATGAGGTAGGGCAAAATAGATCTGTAAGTAAGCCATTACTCTCAGGTATTTGAAAAATGTTTTCCATCGAGGAAAATATTCTTATGCGTTGCCCAGAGGCCAGAACTAGGAGCCATTGGCATAAATTGCAAAGAAATTTAGTCTTAATGGAAGGAAATACTTCCTAATTCTGAGAGCTATGTAGGAAGAAATTAACTTGGAGAGGAAATAGGCCTCCTTTCATTAAACGTCTTCTAGCAAGACCATTACATGCTGATTATGTTTCAGTGGGCATTCTTTTTTCATGAAGTAGCAGGATTGTGTGGCCACTAAGATCCCTTCCAACCCTGAAATTTTGTGTTTCTTTAATTGAAGTGAAAAAAACAAGAACAAAATTTGAGTCTGGATATTATACTGACTGTGTCTTCCAAATTTGCTTGGAATATGTGTGGATGCAGGTATTCGCTCAAATGGAATAGAGATTGCTGCTTTAGCTCATCGATACTGTAAATACCCTACAAATACTTGTTGACTTCCAAGCATCCCCTGGGGACTTCAGGGCGTGTTTCACAATCAAGGACAGAGATGTCTGGTTCATCTCTTCACAATCCACTAATAAGCCCTTATGGACAATGTAACCCTAATGATGCTGAGATTTCAAAGTTTATTTACCAAGTGCATGTCAAAAAAAACTAATGATATTTCTATTTGACAACAAGGTTAAAGTGACAGCTCTTGCCAATAGGTATAATTTGGGAAATCTGTGCTCAGAAGAGGTGACAATACAACAAAATTCTTTGGACAGTTCTTTGGAAGTAATTTTAATGGATTAAACCAACTTGTAACACCCAGGATATGGAGATGGGTTTCAATGATTACCAATTATTTAAAGTACATGCATTTAAGTGAGATCTGTAGCTATTTGGGATTTTTCTGGGGCAGGATGGGGGAATTAAAAGATTCCTTAAAACTCTGTAATAATCTGTATACTGAAGGTTAGACAATGCAAGGTAGTGTCTCTTGAAGAATGTAAAAATTAGAAAGAGAATGGTATGGTAGGAAAAAAAGCTTTGGATGTGAGGGTGGTAGTAAATTCAAATCCTGGCTCTGAAACTTATCTGCATGAAAACACTCCGTCTTTCTGGCTTTCAGTTTCCTCATCTGTAAAATGCAGGGGTTGGCAAAGTTGGTCCCTTTCAGTACTATAGCTATACTTGTGTAGTGTTTGGTACTATAAATTACACATGGATTCTTTATTTTTCTTTCAGTTTAGTTCACAGTGGGCAATAAGGGCCTATTCTGGGGCAGAACAACATCTGCATGATCCAAAGTTTAGCTAACACAAAGTTTCTGCCCTCATGGGACTTTTAGTCTAGGAGAATTTCAAAGAAACTGACCAGGTGCCAAAATGTACAGCTTTACATCGTTAGCAGACGGGGAATTTACAAGTAAATTAAGTTTTCTAAACACCAACAGGGGAACACATTTGGTATTAGCTTATTAAGCTGCAAAATTAGCTCAAGAATGTTCTGAAAGGCACAAACATAATAAATAGGTTATGCAAATGGGACACTTTGTAAGACTAAATTATTCCAGCAGTGTCATGAAGGAACGATGCTATGAAATGGCTAATGAGAAATTTGTATTAATCTCAGTTCGTGGGATACTTAATAAATTAATAAATTTAGGACATTTGTATCCATGAGTAATTGAAAGTAAGTAAACACTGACTTTAATATTTCATTCTACTTCTAATCTTTTATTGAAAAAAAAGTTCTTTGACTTTACCACTGGGAGAGTGATATAATAATCACACAATATGTTCAAATTTAAGAGATGTGGGCTAGCTAATGGTACAGTTATTTGGATTTGGAACTTATTCAACAAGAAGACTCAAAAAGAAGTCATTAGTACATCTGCATCAAGTTGGGAGCCTTTGGTAGAATGAGCCTGAAATCTTTTGGTTGGTGACAAAAGTAAAAGCAAAGGTTTACCTAATGTTGGCACAGACCTGGGAGAGACTGCTAACAGGCTGGATGCCAGTGTGAGGATTCCATTACAACACTGGGCTGAATGGAGTAAAGTGAGATTTAATAGTGATAAATGTAAAGTCATTATCTAGGGTTCAAAAAATCAAAAGAAATATGTAATATGGGAGTCTTGGCTACACAGAATTTCATCCCCAAAAGATTTAGGGATTGTCATGCAAAAAAAAACTTTATCTAATAAAACAATGCAATATGATGTCCAAGAAACCTAATGTAACCTTAGGTTACACTTATAAAGGCATTACATCTCAGAGTACAGTGATCATGCTACCACTACACCCCACTCTGATCAAATGTCAACTAGAGGATTGGGTTCAGTTTTAGATGTCACATTTTATTAAGGGCTTTGATAAGTTCAAACATGTCCAGTGGAAGGCACCCCGTATGGCAACTTATGAGAATGGAAGGAGCATAATAAGTGTCTTCAAGTATCTAAATAGCTGTCATCTGGGAGAAGAGATTTTACTTATCTCATTTACCTCAGGAGGGAGAACTAGGATAAATGAGTAGACTTTGCAAGGATGGAAATTTAGGCTTGATATCAAGAAAAGTTTCCCAATAATGAGATCTGTGCCCAAGTGGATGAAGTAATACAAAGGCATGGAGACTGAAGACAGACTATCATGTGTGGGTAAAACCAAGTAAATTAGTGTTTCTATAATTGAATCAAAATTTAGAATAAAATTGTTCTGTAGCATAGTGAGGGGGAAAACATTGAATGTTGAATTAAAGAAACTGGGTTTAAATTCTGCCTCCATTATTTTCTACATAGGGGACTTTATTCACACTCCTTTGCTTCAATTTCCTCATCTCTAAATTTAGAGAGTTGGAAAAGATAACCCTAAGGCTTAAAATCTTTTATCCTAGCATTACAGCAATAATTTAGTTATTAATTCAAGTATGCATTGTTTAGCCATTGCAATGCCAAAATCTCTTATTCCAAAGCAGGTTTTCTTTGAAAGAAAACTAAATTCCATTATCCAAAGAGCCAGGAGGAGATCCTAAGTATGGTCAATTCTAGCAAACAGAGTCACCTTGGGTACATTGGAACTAATGAACCCAAGTGTGATGAGCCATGCTGGTAATGCCAACTTCTCAGAAACTGAGTCTGGCAAATTCCTTCAACTTTCCAGTTCTGAGCTGCAATGAGTTATGGAAACATGGTGTCTGCCCTAAGTTGAATATCAGTTCCATGATAGGGTAGAGGAATATTAGAGTATCTAGTGAAGGATAAGCAAGGTAAAACTCCTGTATCAGTTAATGGAGAGATCAAACCCATAAGTAGCTCCTATGTTTTCAAACTGGGCAAGATTGTCAGAACCAGTCTGAAAATAAAACCAAATGAACAAAGAGACCTAAAGTAGATATGGGGGAAATGGCATGTTATAAAAATTAGTCCTCTGATTGCCTGAGCAAGCCTATAACTAAATTTCATGTTTGATTCAAAAAATAATAATAGCCAACCTTTATATATTGGCAGCTAGGTTGTGCAGTGGATAGAGCATTGGGTTTAGAGTCAGGAAGATTTGAGTTCAAATAAATATTTATTAACTGTGTGACCCTGGGCAAGTCACTTAAACCTGTTTGCTTCAGCTTCTTAATCTATAAAATGAGCTGGGGAAGGAAATGGCAAACCACTCAGGCTCTTCACCAAGAAAACCTCAAATAGGGTCACAGAGAATCACACATGACTGAAATGGTTCAACAATAACAGAGTTTTCAAGGCACTTTAATATTATGTCATAAAATCTCTATAAGGTAGATGCTAGTACAGTCCCCATTTTACAGATGAGGAAACTGACAGAGGATGAGTAATTTACCCAAAGTCACACAGTAAGTGCCTGAATCATGCTTGCCATCTGGATCCCAAGTCTAGCATTCTAAGCAGTGTGGCACCAAGCTGCCTCTACAAAAAAAGCAAAGAGGGTCAGCTTTGGCAAAATAAATGGGTCCTTTTCCCTTAGAGAAAGGAGAAAGGAAAGGGGCTTGGGAGGTATTTAGTGGTAGTGATGGGACTCTTTCTGATTCTCAGCTTTTTGAGGTCAGGAACTACTTTGTTTTCCCTCTTTTTATTGCCAGTACTAGCCCAGTACCTGGTACGTAGGAAAGTTTGATTGGATGTTTACAAAATCAAACTTGAAAGAACCCTGTCAGGCAGTCTTGACACTCTTGGTAAAGTCAGAAGTGAAGTAATCTGCTGAACATGAAGAGAATGGAGGAAGGACTGAAGGCTTAAGAGAATGGAAGACCTTTGTAAGCATTACTAGAGAACATTTGAGAGAGAATCAATGAGAGATGAATGGACGGATTGCCAAGCAGCATAGGGAATAGAGCTAAGTAGAGATAACTTGAACTAAGAGCAAAGCCAATCTAGCTACTCCAGAAGAGTAAAAGCCCCATGCTATGGTGGGAATTCCAATTGACCTGGATAATTTACTGAGTAGCACTTAGAATAGATGGCGATTTTACTCCTAGGAAGTGTTTGTTTGCTTGCTTGCTTGCTTGATTTCTATACTGCCACCTACTAGAATCAGGCTCATGATAATGGTGTCTAAGAAAATCTATCTGACATTTGAACATATTTTATTGACTCTTTAGATCTTAAGGTCCCTAAATGCATGCATATGTTAATAGAGCCTTGGCATCAAAGAATTTTTCTTCCTTGCTTAGGAGTTCTTTCTTTAATGGAATACTTATAATAGGGGAAAGAACACCTTGTTTTCTATCTCAAAGTCTGTTTTGCTTGGTAATGAATTATTCTTGCCTATGACCATGGAAAAAAGAAAACATGGCAGATATACTTGTGTTTAGGAGAGAACATTCATGGGCCCAGATTCTCATAACCTTGTTACTAGGGTCACAGAATAGGTTGGTGTAGAGCTTCTTTCCAGTGACTGTCATTTTTTAAACTATAAGAACTGAGATGACTCTGGAAATACAACACAAGTGAAGACTTGTTTAAAAATAACCTAGACATCACCCAAGACGCAATATAAGGGATCCTACCTAGAAGAACCCTCCAAAAGTATACAGATCTAATGTGAGACAAAACATAGAGTTAAATGGGTGATTTTGAACCTTCCCTTTTAAATGGAAAAGGTTACTGAGCTAACAATCCATTGATTGTGAGAAATAGCTGTTAAGTTTATTGTGTAGATGAAAGAACCTGATGTATTTTAAAATGTGTATGTGATAGGGGAGTAAATCAAGTTTCCCCTTCCTCAATATCCCTCCAGTACTGTGAAGCACCTTGAGGGTAGGAATCCTTTATATTGTTTTTATGATTTATGACCCTTCTTCCCCTTACGCCTATCACAGTGCCTGATGCCTAGGAGGTGCTCTGTAAATACTTGTGGAATTTAATGGAGTTCTCATGCCCTTTCCCAGTTCTGCCAAATAAGGCATTGGATTATTTCCTAATCTATCAGCTTTTTATAGAGCCCCTTGTGATTTTTCCTGTAGAAGAGTTCTCAAAATGTTTTTGTGTCATGCATCCCTTTGGCATCTGGTGAAGCCTATGGACCCATACTCAGGTTCATGCCTTTAAATACATAAAATAAAGCATATAGGATTACCAAGACAATCAATTATCTAGAAAAAAGAGTTGTTAATTTTCTTTTAGATTCTATAGACTCTACATTAAGAACCTCTGCTATAGTACATAAAGAATATTCAAGTGACTTATTAGGCTTACCCTCCTTTATAGGTTCCTGGATTATAGAACTGTAAGGGACCTCAGTGGGTATCTACTTCAAACCTCTCATTTTCTAGATTGGAAAACCGATACCCAGCAAAGTCAAGTTATTTTCCCCAAGGTCACAAAAGTAGTGTGGATTAGCAGAGAAATGGAAATCCTTGTCCTCCTTCTCCGCTTTTATTTCTATTCTTCTGCACTATTTTCTTTGTGGCCATTGCTTTGCTCTTTCTGTTCCAGTCAAATTGCCTTCTAGCTGTTCTCCAAACATAACATATCATCTCCTTCTCCTGAGACTTTGCATAGGCACGAGCTGCCATGACTGGAATGCACTCTGTCCTCATCAAATCCTCTTGAAATCTGTAGCTTATGTCAAGATATAGCTCATGTGACATGTTCTACTTGAGGATTAACCTGATTTTCTTCAATTATTAATGCTTTTTAGTTATTGATATTATTTTATCTTATTTCACACATACTTTATAGGTCATTACTTATGGCCTGTTTTGTTCCCCTACTAGAAAACAAGTTCCTTAAGGGCAGGGCAGGTTAGTCTTAGCTCACTGCCCTCCATGTGGCAAGGCAGATGGTTCAATGGAATTGAATTCCTCAACCCTAATTAACATTTGTCTCTGACTTTAAGCCTGAATTAGTCTCTTTTCATCATGTACATGTTACTGTCATCCTAGCAAAGTCTATGCATATTCAGATTGATGGTTTGATGTGATCCTTGGGTTTCTTCCCTTTTCCTCTCTCCTGTCCCCAGAAAATCCACCCTCAGTCAGAAGGCATTTATGGCACACCTACTACATGCCAAGGGTTGTCTTAGGCCCAGGGGCGTTCAAAGACTAGAAACAAACACTTTCTGCCCTCAAGGAGAGTCACCCTATTCACTTTAAATTTGTGTGGAATCTACAACCTTGATTGTCTTTGAAAACATTTATAAGATGCAGTTCTTGTTTAGATAAAGTAGAGGCAAGGTTATGCTAAGACACTTGAGTGGAGATATAGTGTTCAGTCATGTCTTGGACTCTCTTTGTACAGCACGAGCAAATCTGCTGACCTGGATTGCATGTGATAAACAGCACTTCTCTTTATGAACCACTAGAAGGTCTGGTGCCATGTTTGTGCATGACCTTCAATAGCTCCAGCATTGTAGGCAGCATGTACTTTGAACAGAGTCATATTTTAAAACGTATTTTGGTATCTAATTGATACTATCATTTGGTCCAGGAGGCCCTGATGGTGGGATGTGGAGCTCATCCCCTTGGCCGACTGGTGGGATCAAATTTTATTATCTCTAAGATCCATTCTGAATGGGCATCTATTCTCAGCCTTCATTATCTCCAGCAATTGCAATTCCATAACCTCCCTTGACTGCCTTCTCTCTCGCTGAGCTCTTTTTGCTTATTAATCCTATAATAATGCCTTATGTTCTCTAAATATTGAAGCAGTACTTACATCTCCCCTGCTAACTCATTCTACCCTGACAACCGAGGGTAAGGAGTAATAATTGTGTAAACTAGCAGAGATGGAGAGTGTGCAGAGCATCACTTGTCCGAAGGCATCTCACACAGGGCTTGTTGGGATGGATGTTGTCAATCCATAGAAAATTAAAATATTAAGTTTGTGATGCCAAGCTTGTGATAGGATTGTAAGTATGAAATTGTTGGCAGAAATATGAGTCTGAATGCTGCAAAAGTCTATGTATGGTGCATTTAAAAAAATGTATTAATGTATTCCTACCATGGCTTATGAGTCCTGCTGGAATTTGGAACTATGGGTAAGACAAGTGAGATATCTTCCTTGATTATTTACTCATGCCCTCACCCAACTTTCATGGGAGAGACACTACATCTTGTTGTTCCTGTATGCACATCTTACACCAGGCACAGGAACCAAGTCAGTTCCTCATTCCTTTCCCCTGGGTCATTCATTTAGTCTACCTGTAGATCTACTCCCCTAGGCCATCGAAATAGTCTCCTTTAGTTGATTTCTCTCTCTCCAGTACATCCCTCATACAACTGCCCAATTGATTTTCCAAAAGTGACACGTTGGACCTTACCACTCCCCAGCTCAAGAGACTTTGATAGCTCCATGTTGACTCCAGAATTAAATACTAGCTCTCAAATGTATCTTTCAGGCTCTTAAAAAGCAGCGAGGTGGCATAGTAGATAGAGTTTTGGGCCCAGAGTCAAGAAGACTCATGTTCCCAAGTTCAAAACCAACTTCAGACGCTTACTAGTAATGTGACCCTGGGCAAGTCACTTAATCTACTTTGCCTCAGTTTTCTCATCTGTAAAAGTGCCTGGAAAAGGAAATGGCAAATCACTCCTTTATCGCAGCATCTTGGCCCAGAAAATCCCAATTGGGATTAGGTAGTATCCGACAAGATTGAACAACAGCAAAGGCATATAAAGCACTTCACAATCTGGCTGCGGGCTAAAGTTCCCCTCCTATATCATATAAATGTTAATGAAGCTTTACATTTCAGCTAAATGAGTCCTATTGCTGTTCAGATTATATACAATTCTGTTGCTTGCTTCCACTCCTATAAAGGCTGTCATGATTGGTATAGTACTCTCACTCCTTGTTTGTGCCAATGGTCACTGAAGCTAAATCCTTCTTGTTGATAGCAGAACTAGAAGTCACATCTGTTAAGAGATGTGACTCCCTGTTCATCTGAGCTTGTGGCCCAGCAAGCAGTGGGATAAGGATAGGAGATAGACTCAACTTAGCAATGAGTAATACTAAGCTGGAAGCAATGAAATAATGTCTCTAATTTTAATAAAGGGGTAGAGTGTTGTGGGTCTATTAAAAATCTTCTAAAATTATCTGGAACACCAAGAAATTAAATGGCTTCCTTAAGGTTATAATTTTCACTGAGAAGCTCATATATGGTGGTTTTCTTGCTTTAATGGTTAGCCTTTATCTAATCATTCCATCAACTCTACCAATAAGCCTTTCAGTGACCACTATGTGCCAAATATTGTGTTAAGCACTGAAGATACAAAAACAAAACCAAAAAAAGAGAATGAAGGGTCTTACTTTTTCATCACAGGATCAAGATCTGGGAAGGTCCTCAGAGTCAAGGTAGTTCAACCTCTTCATTTTACAGATGAAGAAACTGAGGCCAGGGTTTTATTAAGAGGCTTGTCCAAGATAATACAGGTAGTGAGTTTCAGGGGAGGATTTAGATACCAACATCTAGCCCCAAACCTAGAAAGTAATTTTTTTTGTCCTTCTAAATAGTCCGTTATTGTGGTACTAATAAACTGACTTATGGAGTGGGATCCATGTAGGAAGAGAATGCAATAGGATTATGAGCACGCAGAGGGCAGAGACCAAGCATTCCCCTCATGCATCCAGGGGAATCTAAAGTCGTTGAGGGCAATGATGATTTCACAGGTGCCTTTGTGTCCCTGAAGCACAGCAGAATATCTCATCAATAACAGCACTTGGTGAAAATTTGGTGAATTGTGTCCTTTTTCATTTTATTTTAGAATTTGTATACATTAGAATAATGTCTAAATATATATTTCATATTGATTTGTGTATTATATTTCTAGATGAATTTTCCCTTACTCATGTGTGCTTTCTACACCAGCAAGTTCTCCCTAACAGGCAATGATGGGTGAAAGCTACAAAAAGACAGATTCAGACCTGATATTAACTAAAGAAAATCACAAAAATTAGAGCTAACAAAAAATAGACAGGGTTTTCTTAAAAGGTAATGCCTTCCCTTACATGTTAAATCTACAAACAGATTGGATACCCCATGTCTGAGTGTATTATACAGGGAATTCACATTTAGATATGTGTTGGAAAGATGACTCCTGAGGCCCCTTCATGCTCCATTAATAGTGGGGTGGGATCCAGGGGAAGGAGGTATGTGCATGCGCACGCGCACGCGTGTGTGTGTGTGTGTGTGTGTGTGTGTGTGTGTGCGTGTGTGTGTGTGTGTGTGTGTTATTCACTAAGTGATGTTCTTTATCTTAAAAATAAAATTTTGCCCTAACTGGTAATGAAACCTTACCTGATTATAATATCAAATTAGACCAAGGTACCAAAGGACAATTTTCCCTAGGTACAAATGTTCCAAAAACTATTATCCAGATTTAAACCATTACACTAATTGTGTGTCCAATGCCTGCTTTCTTCTGCGCCCATTAAAGACAGAAGACAAAGCTTTCTGAGTCACCCTAGTCCAGCCTAGGCCCCATTTTCAGTTTGGTTGTTCAGGATGGGCCCCAGGACAGATCTCTGCTTTGGGAGAAGAGAAGGCAGCTGTCCAAAGTCCTGCTTTGTGCAAATCTGACTGAACACATTGAAAGCAAATTAAGAAAATAATATTTATGCTGCATGTTCCTGAAATCATTAGCAAGCTGCCTTTGAAATGAGAATGAAAAAGCAAGTTTAATTAAGTAATGATATGGCTGCCGTGTGGCTTTGGATCCCTGTCACAGACAAGCATTCATTAGGAGCTTGAATAGATATTAGATATTTATTACTCAGGCCACCAGATATTTAAGTTGGGTAACAAATGTAACTTTTTACCTGCTGTATAGCCATAGTATAGAATATGGAATTCTGAAACTGGATTTACTGTAAGCAAACATTTAACTTTTTTTTGCTCCTACTTGGATGCCATCTTTTTTTATAAATTATTTCACATAAGAAGAATTTTGGTAAAAAATAATTTCATTTGGGCAAACTCAAATGAACCAGATCAGTACTCTGTCCCATTGATTTCCTGACTTCTTAAGTGTGGCTTGGGTGACATGATTACACACTGATGTGACTTGCATGTTTATTTTCCTGATGACTTAATCATCTAGGTTGGTTGTGCTCATGGTCTTTGAGGGACAGTGACCTCTTATTTTTTCTGTCAGATTCTTTTTCTAGGAAGTTAAGGATAGCCCAACACCTTGAGTCCAGCATTTGTCATGTCTGTTATCTGAGATGACTCAATAAAATTTAAGGAGGAACTAGACCAATAAGAACTCACATTTATATAATACTTTCTTCATACAATTCTGTGATATAAGCAGCAAAAGTATTTATTATTCACTCTATTATTTCATCTTCCACATTTTAGAAATGAGAAAATTGTGATGCTGAAAGATAAAGTCATTTGCCCAAGGTTGCCAAGCTATAAAGTTTTGCAGTCATCTTTTAAATCTGAGTCTGCTAGTCTGATAACTTGACCACTGCACCACACTGCTTGTCTTGGTAAAACAAATTGCAAAAATGAATTCACCTCTTTAAGATCCTCTGCTTATTTATTTATTGACTCATGTTCAAAAGTTCATTTTTCCACCCCACCCACCCACTCCTCACCACTGTCCCCATTTAATATGACAAATTGGCTTTTGGGTTTATGACAAATCTAAGATTATTACAGGTTAGTAAAATATTACCATTGTTCTTGGGTGCCTGGAATTAGGGTGTGCCCGTGTCCGACTTACCCAAAGTTCATGTTGATTTTGCCCATTGGTTGGATTTGTTCATATTATGGTGTGCAGTTCTAAAATCCAATTATGAATTTAAATTCTAAATAGGATATTCTAAATAAAAATTCTAAATTCCAATTAGAAATCTAATTAAAAAGAATATTCATTCTTCACTATGTTGTGCCAGTGAAAACAGACTTTTCACAGTGGATATGCATTATTTCTACTCTACATAAAACTGATAAGGCCAGGGAAGCAAAATATGTCTTCCATATATATTATCTTCCTTATCAGAATGTGAATTCTATTTGTATTTCTCAAAACTTGCTTTGCACATAGTAAGAGCTTAATAAATGCTCCCTTCCTTTCTTTTTTCCTTCTTTCCTCCTTCCTTCCTTCTTTCCTTCATATCAGTTTGGTGTGGATAAGGCAGAAAGAAATAAATCCTACCCTTGTTTATTGGTAGCATAGCACAGTGAAAATTGTTCTGAACTTAGAATCAAGAAAGCGTGTATTAGAATCCTGCCTCTGAAACATAATAGCAATGTGACCTTGTGCAAATCACTTTGCTTCTCAAATCTTCAGTTTCTACATCTGTAAAATATTGATGTTTTTGGTTACTTATTCCATCCTTCTTCTTTTACAATGGCTTGGCCATTGTCACACAGATAGTAAGTGACAAAGCAAGATTTGAACTCAGATCTTGTGACTCTAAATTCAGTGCTCTCTACAATGGACCATGATGCCTGAGAGTTTACTGGAAAATGCCTCCTTGGGAGGTGTGAATGAGATGATGTAAGTAAAATTCTTCACATTCTTTAAAGTTATACTAAAATATCAGTTACTTGTTTAGTAATAACAGAATTTGTTGTTGTTTCATTCATATAAGAAACATGAGTGCAATTTTCATTTGCCTTTCATCATAAGAAATTTCTTTTCCCCTCTCTTTTGGGGAAGAGGGATGCTACCTCCAGGTGTGTCTCCAACCAGTCAATGAGACCTTGTTATGGCCCATTTTGGCACAGATGGTTTTCCACAAAGGGGAAAAATATGAGTGGTCACAAAGATGAAAGTATGGGAATGGGGGATGGGCATATTTTTCTATCTAAATCACTATAAGGATTGGGTCTAATTTATGTAGGGGACCCTAGGTGAGGAAATTCCTTCTATCCATTCAGATTTTCTAGAGTTACTGCCTGAGAGGTAATTCAACTTATCCAGGGTCACAACCGCCACTATGTGTCATGGGTATGACATGAATCCAGGCCTTCCAAACTTCAAGGCCAACTCTCTGTCTAATATGCCTAGCTATCTCATGTTGTCCAGCTCACATTTCCATTTTAACATTTTAAAAGAAATCATCATAACTTGAATTGTTCAGTGTCTCGTTATCTGCTGTAGAAGAGAATTGATCAAGCTTCCAGAGCCTGAGTATTCATAAATAGATGGATAGATCAATAGATAGGTAGGTAGGTAGGTAGGTAGAAAGACAGACAGACAGAAAAATATATAGAATTACCAAATGGAGTACCATTTGTATTTCTATCCAACTCAGTGTCTTTTCTGTAACTGTGAAATCAAACATGATAAATCAAAAACTAATAATTCTGCTGCCTAAAAAAATTAAAAAGTTGCCAAAAGAATAAAGATTCACTGAATTTGGCTTGTTGACATTGAATTGTAATTAGATAGAAAGTAGATGGTCTATTACTGTGGCTTTAAGAAAAAAAAATCAAGCCATGATTTGCAGGCTTCCTTGCATTGCCCTTTAAAAAAATCATTCTTTACAATATTTGGGTCTGCTGGTGCAGAGACAATATGGCTTGGCAGAGCCTTGGCAACTCAATAAACTCCCTGCATTTGTCATGCAGAAATTGCCCTTCATATGCAAAGCTGTCAGACAGATTGACTATATAATTCTTCTTCGCATGAAATAATATGATAAAACTCTGGTATCAAATTGAATGCTTTACCATAACTAGCATTTGGAATCTTTCATGCATAGGCTAGAATTGTTTTACACTGGGGCCATTGTTTGGTGACAAATGCACTGTTTCTGTGACATTCATCAGACCTGTTTCCATGCTAGATCCTCTTTCGTATATGTGTGTGTATGTGTGTGTGTGTGTGTGTGTGTGTGTGTGATGGGGGGAGTGGAGGTTGGTGGGAAGGGTGTCAATATGAGGCCAACTTAATTATTTTGTATATTTTTATAAATGGGCAAATATTCCCATTAGATGATCACGGTCAAAGTTACAGGTGTTTTCTGTCTTACTGTTTCAAAATGAACCTGCTGCTTTTTGCAGGTTTGCCCATCATTGTGATGCTGTCCATATTATTGCAGGGAATTGGACTTCTGCATTTTTGCGGGCATTATTAGCTCCCCTTTAGTGCTGATACCCCTTAATGTGTTCTTTTAAGGTTCTCTCCTCCATGTATGTGAAATGTGCACAGTAAGAGCCAAGGTTTTAGATCTTGTCTCTGTTCCTTGGAGAATCAACTGAAAGGAAAAAATAGAAAAGAGAGAGAGAGATGAGGGAGGGAGGAAAAGAGAGAAGGAAGAAAGGAAAGAAGAAAGAATAAAAGAAAGGAATAAGAGAGGGAGGGAAAGAAATAAAAAGACAGGAAAAGGGAGAGAGGAAGGAAGTAAAAAGGAAGGAAAGAAGAAAGAAAGGAGTCAGGAAAGGAAGGAAGGAAGGAAGAAAGGAAGAAAGAAAGAAAGAATGAAAGAAAAAAGGAAAGAAAGATAGATGGATAGATAGATTGATTTATTGATTGATTTCTGGGGGCCACAAAGATATTTCCACTTGTTTCAGTGAGGGTTTCATACTATTAGGTGGATATCATCAGCTACCAGGTTCTAACCAATTCCATTTCTTTGTTCTGGAAGTGAAAGAAGCTGCAATGTACATCCCAACTAATGTACTGCAAACAGATATCTGCTAAGCAGGTTCCTGTTACCAACTGGCCACAGGCCAAAGCCCTTTCTAGCACTGTTGCTGTCTAATGCACTTGGTATGTGGGGAGAGGAACTCATCACACTATGCCCCACTCTGCACCATAGCTATCATAGCTGTAGGGCAGCCAGCATTCCAAAAAACTGCTGCCACACAACACAGATTTCCCAGGAGAGATCAGCTTTCTCTCTGAGAAGGTTTAATGAGTGGGGAAGGTCGACCATTTTCAAAAATTGAGAATGGATGACTTAGAATAGAGTTTTCTTCAATGCAATTGAAAAGGAACTTCACAAATACATACTGTCATATCTCCCCCACAGTATTTTACTGATTACCCTTCCCACTACTTTGTCCCAGGGCCTCAGGATGACAGAGTTTATCTTTATGTTGCCCCCAGAAATGTTTTGGAAGAAGATGGTACAGTGGATAGTTGAGATAGTCTTGGATCCAGGAAGATGTAGTTCAAAACCCGAATAATAGACTTACTACCCGTGGGACCCTGGACAAGTGTCTTAACCTTGGGTAGCCTCAGTTCTGTCATCTGTAAAATGGAAATAATATAGCGCCTGTCTCCCAAGATTGTTGAGGACAAAATGTGAAAATAGATCTAAAGCACTTGGCAAATCATAAAGTGCTAGAGAAATGTTTGCTATTGTTGTGAGGAACAAATGAGATAATCAGTATGAAATGATGTTTGTGCATAGTGCTTGGCACATAGTGGGTACCACACAAATGTTGGCTATGATGATGATGATGACTTCAAATTTGCATTTAAATGTTCAACATGTAGTCTGGTGAAGAGAAGTCTAGAATGCAAGTGCACTGAGATTAATGATCATTTTCTTTTTTTATCACTGTGTTCAGTATGGCAATTGGCCATATAGCAAATACCTATTATATTCTGGTTGAATTGAAGTGAGTAATGGGCATGAGATCTGCCTTTACATATTGGAAAGGTTGAAACTGAGGAATTTGTCTTCTACTTGGCCGTAGGAGACAGAGCAAGAACAGATGATTAGGGACGCTGATAAGAGGACAAGTAAATACGATGAGAGCTGTCTAAAAGTGGAATATGGGTTGATTAGGAAGTTAGTGGATTTTCCATTACTGAACATCTTCAAGTGGAGCCTCCATAATCTCTTTTGAGGGAGATAGATAAGGGAATTCCCATTCGGGGAGTTTGGATTAGACAACCCCCTTTCAGTTCAGAGAGTCTATGATTTTAAGTCCTTTACTGAACAATATTCTAACGGTTGAAAAAAACTTTTCTCCCAACACTCATCTCTAAATATAAAATAAGATAGTATTCTCTTTAAAGTGTGTATTCTGTTAGGTTTTTTTTTCTTCCTTCAAGTTGGATGCCAGAAACAGTTAGGAACTGAGATGCTATTAATTTTCCTTGACTTAAGTATCTGCTTTCACTTGGGTGTATTTGACATATTTTTGTCAAGGATAAGTGACATTTTTAAAAAATGGGACAGAAATCTGTTTTCAAAACACAACTGTATAAAAATACAAGGTAAGCTTAAGGGGAGAAATCAGAGAGAGAGAAAAGAAGACCTCAAAGTACAATATTTGATAAATGTACTCTGCTATATTTTAATACCCATTTGCAGGAGGAGTGCAGGCTGAATTGCTTTTGGGAAATTGAACAATCTTTTTACTGGTCCTTAGAAACAGACCTATTTTTTATAACTGTATTCTTCTAGTGTTTCTGAGCAGTTAACTGCAAGGCTTGGCCATGACAGTCTCAGAAGAGTGGAAGTTAAGGGGGATTAGAGAGGTGTTTGGTGGCGTGATAGGAATGAAAACAGTCTTATATTACCAGGAAGGAATTAGACAAGAGAAGTAATATTAATAATTGTACCAGAAAATAAGATGGCATGTCATAAGCAAGGACTGAATGATCTCTTCAGCCCAAGGTTACACAGGCAGTAGGTATCAGATGTAAGATTTGAACCCAGGACTTCCTAGTACTCTGTGTACTATAGTATGTGGCCTTGATTAATATCAGCACAATGTCAAGAAAGCTAGGGAAAGACTCTATTCATTGGAGGATTGCTTGGAGTTGAATTTATTGGGGAAAAGTCAATTAGTCAATAAGTATTTATTAAGTGCCTTTGATGTGCTCAGTACTTGCAAAGTGCCATGTATACAAAGAAAGGCAAAAGACAGTGCAGATCCTCAAGGAGCTTACAGTCTAATGAAAAAAAATAACATGCAAACAACTACATACAAATAAGATATATGTGTATATTATATATACATATATAACACATATATACATATATATATCAGATAAATTAGAGGTAATCCACAGAGGAAAGACACTAACACTGAGTGGGTTGGGGAAGGCTTCTTGCAGAAGATGGCATTTAGCTGAGTCTTGAGGTAAACCAGAAAATCCAGGAGTCAGAGATGAGGAAGGTGAGAATAGCAGGCATGAGGGAGGTACAGTGAAAATTCTGAATAGGGAGATGGAGTATGTTGTAGCCAGTGTCAATGGGTTACAATATGGAAAGACTGGAAAGGCCTTAAAGGACTTTAAACACTAATGCCAAGGATTTTATAGTCGATCCTGGAGGTAATAAGGAGTCAAGGGATTTTATTGAGTAGGTGGATGACATGATCTAACCTATGCTTTAGAAAGATCCCTTTGACAGCTGGAAGAAGGATGAATTGGAGATGGAAGAGATTTATGGCAGCAAACCAAGCAGAAGATAATTGCAATAGTGTTAGTTGTAAGGAGATGAGAGCCTGTACCTGTGTGGTGCCAGTAATCAGATGAGAGAAGAGGGTGTATATGAAAGATGTGATGAAGGTAAAATCAGTATTTGGCAATGGATTGGATATGGTGAAAGAGTGTGAGGAGGCAAGAATGACAGCTGGGTTGCCAGCTTGGGAGATTGGGATGCTAGTGGTATTCTTGACATATGATTATTGCACATAATTGGCAGATGGTAGTAGCTTGTCACAGTGGATAGAGTACTGGCCCTGGAGTCAGGAGGACCTGAATTCAAATTCAGCCCAAAACACTTACTAGCTGTGTGACCCTGATCAAGTCACTTAACCCACTTTGCCTCAGTGACTTGTGTATGAAATGAACTGGAGAAGAAAAGTGGCAAACCACTCCAGAATCTTTGCCAGGAAAACCCGAGATTGGTTCATAGAGAATTGGACATGAATGAAATGGCTCACCAAAACATGGACAAAAGCATACCCATGTGGATGAAATCATAGATCCCTGAGAACATTGGAGGTTTGTTGGTATATGTGACCATTTTATATGGCCAAGGGAATCAGGAAACCTTAGACATGAAGAGACTTGGCCACAAAGAATGGTGAGTCGCAACAGTAGGAACTACAGCTACAAATACAAGAACCATCTTCATATATGGTCAGTGTATTCTGGGAAGAGCGTGTTGATCTTTATAGGCAGAAACTTATATTCAACTTCATACCTAGCTCTCCTGCTCTCTTTCTCCCTACCTCCCCCGCCCCAGACCTATAGGTTATTGGTTACATCTGTGAGTAAACATGCCCTAGGCTTTGTGGAACAAAGGAAAAATATTAGAACAATATTGTTAAATTAAACTAGAACAATATTGTTAAAGACTGAAAATTGTAACTGATCATGATTGAGTCAATGAATGGTATCTATAATTTCTCTTTGGCTCTCAAAATTCCCGTGGTTCCTGGGCTCTTGTGAGGATTAATAGAAACAGTATATTTAAAATATGACAGTTACGTTGTGGGAGAAGAGAAGGGAGGGAAAGGAAAGGAAGGGAAGCTGCTGAGATATTTGCAGAGGTGCCATGATGGAAATGCTATGACACTATATATTGGAAACTAGAGAATATCATTTCAAATCCCAGTTGTGCCACTTATTCCCTGAATGGCCTTAGGCAAGTCACTACCTTTCTCTTAATCTTAGCCTCTAGATTTCTAAAATGGCGAGTTTGGATCAGCTGGCCTTCAAGGTCCCTTCCAACTCTAAATCTGGGATCCTCTGATGCTCTGTCCATTGTAGCCTATTTCATTCCCATGATTGCTATTTCATGCCAGGAATATTTAACTTTGAAATAGGGGAGGGTTTCTTTTTTTAAAATTATGTCAAGAATTGTTTGTCTCACAAATTTTGTCCAGTTGCTTTCAGGAAAGAATAATTTTATCCTTTATATAAGGGTGCACAGTTAGAAATAATAGAATTATAGAAGAAATTTCAGTGATCATCTAACCCCAAACTTTCCTCACTGGGACTTCTGCATTGTGTTTGACAAAGGGGCATTTATCCTCTGGGTAACCTCAAAATCACATTTCTTATCAAGTGAGATGATTACTTTGCAAACTACCTTTCCTCTTCCAATTACAGTCATTTTGGGGTAGAATGGGTTATTTCCTAGATCATACGCTAATCATACAAATTGTATAGCTAATATTTCCCTTTAAATATTGTTGATATTTATGTAGCATTCTCAGGTTTGTAGCGTTTTTGTCCTAGAGTAACTCCCACCCACCCTATGGAGAAGGTAGTATCCTCTCCCAACCTTGCTATCAGCTTGTCTTTAACAACTCAGATTCTCTTCTAGAGAACCATGAGGTCTCAGCCTGGGGCTCTGTGTGAGGCATGGTGGGGACTAAATCAGATGAGATCAAAAGTTAAGACCAAGTGCAAGCACAGGACTTGTGGTGTCATTGGCCTGGGGAGCTGGGGCACGAGGAAGAATAAAGTACTTTATCAAAATCTAGGTCATTTCCTTTTCAGTTTAGAATCCTAGAAAGGTGTCATTGAACAGCAAGAGGTTAATTGACTGAATCAGAAACAGGATTTGAATTCAGGTTCTCCTCATTACTAGCTTGACATTTTATCTGCTATGTTATACAATCCTTCAGTATATGTAAACTACTTTTCACCCCTGAAATCATTAGATAATGATGATGGTGGTCATGGTGATGGTGGTCATGATGATGATGGTGGTGGTAATGATGATGGTGGTCATGATGATGGTGGTCATGATGATGATGGTGGCGGTGGTCATGATGATGGTGGTCATGGTGATGGTGGTCATGATGATGATGGTGGCGGTGGTCATGATGATGGTGGTGGTGGTGGTCATGATGATGGTGGTCATGATGATGGTGGTGGTGGTGGTCATGATGATGGTGGTGGTGGTGGTCATGATGATGGTGGTCATGATGATGGTGGTGGTGGTGGTCATGATGATGGTGGTCATGATGGTGGTGGTGGTCATGGTGATGGTGATGATGATGATGATGGTGGTCATGATGATGGTGGTGGTGGTGGTCATGATGATG
>CM053770.1:20654866-20713775 GCA_028658325.1 Potorous gilbertii | reverse complement strand
GATGATGGTGGTCATGATGATGGTGGTGGTGGTGGTCATGATGATGATGGTGGCGGTAATGATGATGGTGGTCATGATGGTGGTGGTGGTGGTGGTCATGATGATGATGATGATCGTGATGATGATGGTGGCGGTAATGATGATGGTGGTCATGATGATGGTGGTGGTGGTGGCTGTGATGATGATGACAGCAATAATTATACTCTGGAGTCGGAATACGCAAGTTCAAATCCTACTAATAAAGCTTGCCATCTTTGTGACCTTGGACAGATCATCTAACCACTACAGTCCTCGGCTTCCCCATTTCTAAAATGAGAAATTTGGATTACCTGGACAGCTTTAGCTCTATCATCTTATTATGAGTACTATTATGACACTCACTGAAAATACAGTAAATTGAGGCTGAAACACATTAGTTGACTTGTTCTACAGTGAGCAGTTGAAGGAGGCAAGACTTCCACCCACCCATGTCTCTTCGGATTCCAAGTTCAGTGCTGTAACATCCCAAATTTCCTTCCTCATCCAAACTTCATTTGTTTTTTTGAGTTTTAGGATAATGCAACTGGAAATAAATGCCTTTTTTGGTGAGAATAATTATCTGTCTATACCACTCCTATATTTAGGTGCCTAACTTTTTGTAGGAACTAATAGTGAAATTGGGCTTCTCCCCTGTCCCCATTCTACCCTTCCTCAGTACTTCAAGGAACATTAGGATAGTAACTTGCTGCTTTCAAAAGAAAACCATCCATCAAATTCACTCAAACCTGCAACACGACTGTTTCTATTGATTGACAGGTTGGGATGAGGTGAGCAGAATCTCTGGAATGCAAAGAAAGTGAAATGTTGGTATTTCCAGTCTCTTATTTTTCTCTTCAGAAGTATTGGATATTAGATCTATTCAGATCTAATATATTGCCAGGGGTGTGGGGGGAAGGGAAACTTCTACTTCTTTTATTGAAGGAAGAAGAAAATGTCTGAAGCACAGTCAGCTGGGTTTGTGTTCCTAGATATAGCAGGTATAAAAACACTAAGACTTTGGAATAGAATTTTAAAAGGTTTACAAAAAACTGTAAATATATTTTCTCATTTGATTTCTCTTAACAAACCTGAGAGGTACATGCTATTGATATTATCACCATTTTCCAAATGGATAAACTGATGCCTAGAGAACTGATGTCCAAGGCCACATGGCTATTAAATATCCAGAGAGGATCTGAACCCAGATCTTTGTAACTCCAGGTCCAGAACCATAAAATACTATAGTTATTTCTTCCACATAGCCACATAAAATGTTTTGGCCTTCCCTTCGTATTATACAATAATATACATATATTTTATGTGTTTCTGAGTTACTAAACTTTTTCTGTGTAATCCTCTGACTCTTGTGTGTCATCTGCAGCTTCTGCAAACCTCCCCCAAAACTCCCCTTTAATTTCTTTTGCTGACCCACAAAATATGGAACCAGAGATGGAGAAGTTTGGCATTTGGAAGGGACAACTCTCTAATGGAAGAGATTGCACTGTCTATTGTGAGATCATCCAGGTCAACCCTCCCATTTTACACATGAAAAAATGGAGATACTGAGAGGTGGCCTGTCTTCCCCACAGAGATAAAGTGAGGGACAGAACGGGGAGCAGAACTCAGGTCTAGCCCAGGCTGCTTTTCCATCCCTTCCAACATGCATGGTGAGGTCACATTAGACTTGTTTGAACAAGTTTTCTATTTTTGCCTTTGTTTGTGCTGTTACTTAAAATGAGCATTTGTAACCCCGTAAAACACTTCGAACCCAAGAAATATTTATTAAGCACTTGCTTTATGCAAGACCCTATGCCTAGAAGTGGGAAAAACCAGATTAAAAAAAGTACCCAACCCTCAAGGAGCTCATTTTCTACAATATTAGTAGTGATATTGATATAGATAGAATGATCTGTTAGACATTTGTGTCTTTTTTTTTTTACTTTTGTATATGTATACACACGTGAATATATACACACTACATTCTACATACTGTATGTATATATAATACTACATGTGGTATATACATATATATATACATATACATAAATATATATACATATACGATACTATATGTGTGTGTATGATTATAGCTCCAGTATGTGCACACAAGACATATATTGTAAATAGCTCCAGCAAAAATATATTTATATGATAGTATAAATTATATACAGTATACATAGCTCCATGTACATGTATATATGTATATGATTTTACTATTATATAGTCATATACACACATATATATATGTTATGTATGTGTGTATGTATGTGTGTACACACACTCAAACATTAGGTAAGTATAGACATTTACTTATCATTTGAAGGGGAAGAGGACACTAACATCTAAGGGTACCAGGAAATGCATCTCATTTTAAATGGTATCTTGGAAAAAAGCCAGGAATTAATTGCAAGAGGCCAAGGTGAAGAGAAGGTGCCTTTTTTCCAGGAAGGATCACCTATACAAAGACACAGAAATGGAGAGAGCTGACTGAATCTGAGGAACTGTTAAGTCCACCGTTGGTTTTTTCTGAAATATAAAGAAAAATAATGTAAAATAAGCCTTTGGTGGGGGATGGGGAGTCACACTGTGAGGGGCTTTAAATGTTAAAGGGAAGAATTTGAATTTTATTCTTGAGGTAATAGGAAGCCATTGTAAATTATCAGGGAATGAGATCTTCCAGATTAAATTTTCACCTGTACAGAGGAAGGATTGGAAACTGGAGACTAGACTCGTTAGGAAGGGATTCGTTTTATTTTAGAATCTCTATGATTTAATTGAGGGCAAATCTCATTTTCTTTTTTCTAAACGGAAGGCAACTGGGCCGTAAGCAGATTTATTGACTTGTCTTGCATCTACCAGCAAATCAGTGGTGAAACTTCGAATGGAACCTTCCATTTGCAGGGCTTACTTTATGCTAATCCAGAATTTAAACGAATAGATAAAAAATATTTGAAACAACAAAATAAAACCCTTCTGGTGTCCACCCTTTTTGTTTGTTTGTTTTGTTTAAAGATATAGACAATTAGGCATGGAAAGCAGTCATTGGACTTACAACTGATGTACTGATCCACGGTTACTGCAGCATCATCCATTTCCACAAGACGGCTTTAGCTTGTGTTTCCTTGCTCATTTCACAGGGCAGTATCTCTTATTTGTTTCCACCAGGCATGCCCACTAATTGGCATCCCTGTTGGCAGCCCCAGCTGAGAGGTCAGCCATTGAAGGCAACAGAGCATTCAACAATTCTCTTGCCCTTCATACCCTCTCACCCTTACCGGTGGTCTCTTGAGGTCAGAACTATGGAACATGATGAGTTAGGTTAGAGAAACTGCCCTCATTCTCATTTGGGGGCTGTAATTCTTCTGCGGATAAATAGGGAAGTGCCATCCCTCATGCTCTGGCTCTTAAATCCATTTTTACTAGAGCTAAATTCACTTTCTTTTTCTTGTTGTCCTAAAGAAAGGTCAAGATCAATTATATTTGCAAATGAAAAGAATTGGGGGGGTTAGGGAGGAATTGGAGTGTAAATGACTTCTGAGATCCCTTTTTTGACAAGGCCCAGGTGACAGAGAGCCCCCCCCTTAGAATCTGGAAGGTCTGAGTTCAGGTCTGGCGTTGCCTCCTGTTCCATTCATCATGGAGGTGGAATTTGAGGCAATAGTGGAAGGTGAAAACAGGTACTCTTAGTGTAGGATAAAATTCTGAACAATCAGAGCTGTCCTATCCAAGAGGGCTAAAAATGAAGCATACTGTTCACTCTCCACAGAGAAGTGAAGGACTTAAGATGCAAAATGAGAATGCTTGTTTAGGCACTGCCAATTTTAATTTTTTTTTTTTTTGCTAGACTGTGAATCTTTATGAGGGTTTTTATTTTATTTTTTTTCTTATTTTTAGTTGGGTAAATGAAAGTGAAAGAAGCAGTTTTTAAATGTGTAAAAATAAAATACAAAATGATGATGGTGTTAGTGGGATAGATAACTAATTGCTACCATAATCCTAATTTTTTTCAAATGAGGAAATGGAGGTAGATGGAGGTTAAGTGACTTGCCCAAGGTCATGGCTTGGTGATTGTCTTAGGTAATATCTCAAAGTGACATGCATTTCCTGGCTGGATAGGTGGGTTCTGCCTCATTGGAGGTTTACAAAGAAAGGCTTTATAACTACATGATGCATTTGGTAACTTTTAGAATTGCTGTTCAGATATGGTTTCCATAATGTCCTTTAAGTTCCATTTTACACATGAGATTCTGGGATTCTTTATTGTGTCAAATTATTATTTTTTTTGAGAATGGCTAATACCTTCTACCTGACTCTGCCATTCCCTCAACCTACTTTCCCTTCAGCCCCCTTTCCTAATCAACCCCAGAATAAAATCTTTCTATAATCAGTGTCTCTACTTTCCTGCTCCTAGAGATTTTTGAACGTTTTCCAACCTGAGGTAGGATACTAGCACTCCACTGAAGCGGCGCTCTCCAAGGTTATTCATGATCATTCAATTGCTAAGACTGATAACCCTTCATCACTTCTCATTCTTTTTCACTTTGGTTTTGAGAACAATGGTCACCTTCTTCTGCTGTGCATTCTTTCATGTTAGCTTTCATAACATTGGTCTCTCCTGTATATTTGGCTACTTTTTCCTTAGTCTCCATTGAGGGATCATTTTCTGGGACCTGCCCCCTAACTCTTAGATCTCCCCCAAACTTCATTTTGTTCAGTCATTTTTTCAGTTGTGTCTGAATCTTTGTGACTTCACTTGGGGTTTTCTTGGCAAAGATACTGGAGTGGTTTGCCATTTCCTTCTGCAGCTCATTAGGACACTGGGGCAAAGAATATTAAGTGACTTACCCAGAGTCACACAGTTACTAAAAGTCTAAGGTGGGATTTGAACTAAGGAAGATGAGTTTTCCTGATTCCAGGCCTAGCACTTTATCCATTGCACCATCTAGCTGCTCCTAAAACCCCATATTAGGGCCTATTCTCTTTGTATATGACCTTTCTCGGTGAGCAAAGCTCCCATGGATTCATTTTCTTCTATGAAGATGGCTTCTGAATCTACAGATATATCCATCACTCTTTTTTTAGCTCTGATCCTCCATCAGCAAGTCCCTGCTGAACGTTTTTATCTGGATATGTCGTAGACACTGCAAACTCCACTTGTCCAAAATGAAACATGATAATTTTCCCTTTAGGCCTGACTTTCCTCTCAACTCTCCCATTACTGTCAATGGTATCACCGTCTTTCCAGTAACCCAAGTTCACAACCTTGGAGACACCCTCAACTCCTCAGAGTTCCTCCCTCTCCATGCCCCTACCTCCCATATCCTAACAGTGTCCAAGTCTTGCCAAGTCTAACTACTCCAGCTCTTGCTTTATCTCTTCTCTACTCCATTTACTACCCAAACTAGTTCAAGACCTGGTCACCTCTTGTCTGGCATTCCTCAGGGGCATTCTAATTGGCATCCTTGCTTCTAGTATCTCTTTAGCACAATCCATCCTCCTCACAACACAAACAATCTCACTAAAGCCCACATTCTCACCTTGTGCTCTTTCCATCCAGAAACTTCAGTGGCTCCCTATTGCCTCTAGGCTACCATGTAGGCTTCCAGATTGATTTCTCATCACTCCCTCTCAGGTCGTGTATATTGCAATCAAGTTGGCTTCTTACTATCGCTCACATTCAGAATTCCGTATCCTACTGGCCTGCCTACCTTTGCACAAGGCATTGCTGGACACTTGCAGTGAACTCTCTTTCCTCATCTCTTAGAACCCTCAGTTTCCTCCTCAACTCAGTTCACTTGTTATCTTTATACAAAGATTTCCTAAAGTTTTGGCCTCTTCAAACTATCTTATATTTCCTTCTTTTCTTAAAGGGTTATGCTCCCCCATAATGTAAACTCCTTGAGGTCATGGCTTGGTTGTTTGTAGATGTTGTGGTTATTCATATCTGGTTAATTTCAGAGATTCTTAAGTGTGTGTGTGTGTGTGTGTGGTGGGATTCCTTGGCAGTCCAGTGAAACTTATGAGTCCCTTTTCAGAATCATTTTTTAAAAGCATTAAAATAAAATATAGAGTATGACAAAAGAAGTCAATTATATTTGAATATAGTTATCAAATAGTTGTTGCTTTTAAATGTACAGATGTCAGGTTAAGAACCCCATCAGCCTTAGCAGAGACCTTCACATGTCACTACATTTAATAGAGACTTTTTGGAAGAGAATTGCCTTGGATGTCCAATTCAACAATGTTATTATTAACCAATTACCTACCATGTGTGAGGCTCTATGCTAGACACTGGGGCAAGTCATACTACTTAAATAAAATGCCTATTTTGAAACAAGATAACCATGGTGCAAGTCATAGATACTGATTTGGGTGAGGGTTTGTTGGAATTCTGTGGTCAAAAATTGACTTCTCCCTCTAAACATCATGCCCTGAGATGGAAGTGTATACATCGTTCCAGAGTATTGGCTGGATCTGTCTTATTTATTTATTTATTTCAAATGAAGCCTACTTTATAGAAGATTTCAAACACCTCAGTATCCCAGAAAACAGACATATTGTTCTTTTTATTAAAACAAATAAATTTGCATATTTCAGGGACATCATTCCAAAGACTGAAGATAAATGGTTTTTCTTTTAGTAGCAATTGTAGTCTTGATTTAATTCATGTTCTCAGAACAAGTCCAAAAGTTGGGAGGTGGAGGAGAGGTGATATACCCATGGCAGAGGACTAAGGGTAGGTCCTGGATTTTTAGTGAATGGCTAGCATATAGTCAAATGGAAATTATTTTTAAATTATCAATTAAAATATACCTTCCTTTCTTCTTGCATGGACTGGTAAAAACATGATTGTTGTTTTAAAATCTGGCCTGAGGTATTTCATCAACTCAGAAGGTTCGTTGAAGAAGTAACCCTTAGGTTTGTTGGGATTTGACTTCTGTTGCTTATCAGAAATTCTAATAAAGTTTTTAGGTTATAATGTCTCAAGAGGGGTGCTGTGGTACAGTGCAGACAGTATTGGACCTTGACTCAGTACGGCATACTTCTAACCCTGGGCAAGGAACTTAACCTTTCTCTCTTAATTTTCCCATCTATAAATGGGAATGATAATCATTTCTGTTGTCCTGACCTCTCAGAGAGAGGTAAAGTTCAAATGGCAGCTAGATGGCAGAGTGACTAGAGTACCTGGTTTGGAGTCAGGAAGACTCACCTTCCTGAGTTCAAATCTGACCTCACACACTTACTAGCTATGTGACCCTGGGAGAGTCACTTAGCTCTGTTGACATCAGTTTCCTCATTTGTAAAAGGAGCTGGTAAAGGAAATGGCAAGCCACTCCAGTGTCTTTGTCAAGAAACCCCCAAATGAGGTCACAAGGATCTGGAACAATTGAAAAACGACTGAACAACCACAAGATTCAAATAATACAATGTATTTGCCAAACTTAAAACAACATATGTCATTGTTGGAAGTTATTGTTGACTGTATTTTAGTGGGGTTGCACGTGGTATTGAACAATGATGATGACGATGATGGCTGATTTTTTATAGTGTTTTAGGGTTGGAAAAGTGTTTCCTGTATGTTATTTCATTTGTTTCTGAAAACTACCCTGTGAAGTTACTATCACTGTACTAGATAACTAGTTGCTACTACTATTCTAATTTTTCAAATGAGGAAACTGAGGAAGACTTAAGAGGTTAAGTGACTTGCCCAAGGTCACGTGAGTTGGTGATTGTCTCAGTGATTTAATATTTGTACCAGAGTCTTCTGATTTAGAGTCCAGTGTTTCAGCTACTCAGCTCCCCTTCTGTTGAGTTGTGAGGCAGCTGCAAAGATAAGAAGCCAACCTGGACTCTTTACTTGATCAATCTAGGAGAGAAGAAAATGAGCCAAAGTGCCCTTAGGTAAAGGTGGTGGTTCCATGCAGACACCCTTCAGTGTTATAGGTAAGCCATTAGAAGGTTTAGCTATTAGTGTATAATGCTCCATCTCTCTCTAATGTTTGTGGCTAAGCATTTTGTGTGCTCAAATGAGATCATCTATATCAAAGTACTTTAAGACTATAGCATACATATACAAAACACAAGATACTGTTATTGTGCTGAGTGAATTTGTTTTGGGGGGAATTAAAGACATGCCAAAGGACATGTTTTCTCATTAATATCTAGATCCAAGCATAGGAAGCCTTCCCACTCAGACCAGTACCTGAGTCTCTCTCTCCGGGCGAGAGTGGTACAGAATCCCCAAGGGCTTTCTTCAAGTGAGGTATCAGCTTTGGGCAAGGAGAAAAATGCCCATATAAAAATTCAAGGCTTTAGGCAAATTGAGTTGTTTGTGGGCCCTTGAATAAACGATGCCACTTCAAAAAGAAAAGTTGTTCTTCAGGTTTATTGATGGGAACCAAACAGTTTGATAACTGAATGACAGAAAACGCCACCTCCCTCCTGGGTTGCACTTGGATCTGATAACTTTCCCCCTTTATACTGGTAATTGAAACTCTTGAAAATAGTATCAGTTGGGAAATAATGTCTTTGATGTCTTCAAAAAGAAGCCACAATCGGATCAGAGGAGGCATCATTCAAGGTTCTAGTAAAGAATAGGGGGAGGAAGAGGGTGACTTGAATATTCTGGTCTGTGTTCATTTGAACCTGACTGCCCTTCAGAGGCTTGAGCATTCCCTGAGTGACTCAGGCACACATCTCTGCAAAATGGAGAGATCCAATTATAGCAATGCAGAGAGGCAACTTGGCAGAATGTACTGGACCCGGAACTCTATGAGGAAGCTCTATGAAGTAGTAAACCACGGGCTCCATCTCAAGTCAGAGGACCAGGGTTCAAATTCTGCTTCTCTCACTCTCTGGGTGACTTTGAGAAAATCACTGGACCACTGTGGGCTTCAGTTTCCTCATCTCTGAAGGGAAGAAGTCCCTTCTACCTCTCCATCTTCGATCCTAAAATTTCTCAAGACTTAATAATTCACAAGTTCCTCCCTCACTCCCATCCAAAAAATGTTTATTGTTCTTTTATCTTACGGGATCATCCCAGCAAGGATTCATTATAAAGTCTGGATTCCTTCAGGTACCCCCAAGCATCCTAGGCCATCTCAGAGACACAGCATGCTTAAGAATTCCAGAGGTGCTCTTTCTAAATATCTGGATTATGGTGGCCATGTTAGTCCTTCTGCTTTATTAGTGAAGATAAAAGGTTAATTATAGCCCCTACCAAAAAGGTATGCATTTTCTCTCAACGTTCTGAGATAGGCTTAGAATAAGTAATCGAAATTGGAATATATGCCAAAGACTGCCAGCCTTTGACTTAGTGGCTTAGGAAGAGGAGGGAGAGATACGCAAAGAAACAGGTTGGATGCATAAATGAATATACTTTTGTCTTTTCATAGTGAATGCAAATGAACATTCAGAACACTTTCTTTGTCACCTCCATTCTGAATGTACAACTCTTCTATTTATAAATACAAAATCTGCAAACTGATCCGAAGTCCTTCAAGTATGTCTGTCCTTGGTTTTTGAAACTTATTCATGGTGGTCTCCAGCCTGTTCTCACCATTTTAGTCAAACTGAGATACTAGCTGTTTCCCAAACACAACATGCCATCCTAGCGTAGCTAGCCCACCATGTTTGATATGCACATGTTACCATTTAAACTCTCTCTTCTTCAAAGCACAGTTTAGGGGCAACTTCATGCTGCCTTTCCTTATATTGCTCCTACTCCTCATCAAAAATCCCAATGACAACGTCAATAATAAGTATTATCATTTATGTATGATCATTGTATATTATCTCACTTTATCCTCACAACAACCTTGTAATATGAGTGCTTTTGTTATTTCCATTTTATAGTGGAGGAAACTGAGGCAGAGAAGTTAAGGAAAGGGTCACACGTAAATATATGAGATGGATCTGAAGTCATGACTTCCTTCTTCCAGGTCCAGCCCTCCTTCTACGGTGCCATGTTATTGTTTCAATACAAATGATCCTATTCTTATAAATCATTTGTTTGTAATTTAAAGAGATGTGGACCTTGAATATCACCCATGCGGAGAGTTCTGGGCAATAAAAAAAACTTTCCATTGATGTGGACTGATCTCCCAGATGTAATTTAGAGCTTCACTGATTTGCATGGGAGATTTGGAAGTTAGTGACTTGCTCATCCTCACATGGCTACTACTGAAGAGGCAGGATTCTCACTCAGGTCTTCCCCAATCTAGAATCCAGTTCTATTTCTCTCCATAAATGCTCAAGAGGGATTTCACTGAATCAAAGAGTAGGAACAGATTCACAACTGTCCTCCCTTCCCCCAGAATGTCTGTGTCAACTCACAACATGGTCAGTCTTGTATGAATACATTTATCTTCCGATATTTCCCAATTTCCATCCTTTCTCATGTTTGCCAGTTGGAAAAAGTGAAATAAGACCTCAGAGTTGTTTTCATTAGCACTATTCTTACTAACTCGGGGCTTCTTCTTTTTTTAATATAGTTGTAATTTGCTTTTGTTAATTTCAAAATTGAATCTTGGACTTTTCTATCGGGAAATAGTACTTGGTTTGGTATGTGTGTCAATTCTATATAGATTTTCAGTGTTATGCTTTGGGGACAATTGTTTCTACTTCATGTTTCACTTCTGGGAGCTTTGATTATGTGGGTATGCATGCATACACATGTGTGTGTGCCTATTTGTAGAGAAATTTTATATACATGCATACTTACATGTATTATGTATATGTGTGTGTATATGAAGATTGCCTGTTTTGTCTTTTTGTATCCTTTGTCAGATTATAAATTCTTAGCTAGATTTTTGAAAGATGCATCTTTCTATTTGCCTTTTTTCGAATATGTGATTAAGCATACCTGATTTGCTTAGAGGCAGTTAGGTGACACGGTGGGTTAAGCACTAGATTTAGAGTCAGGAAAATCTGACCTTAGACACATATTAGCTGTGTGACCCCTGAGCTTATCCATTCTCTGTCTCTGTTTCCTCATAGAAAAATGAGGATAATAGTGAAATGTAGCTCTCAGGATTGTTGTGAATATCAAATGTGATAGCATTTGTAAAAGCGCTTAGTGTGGTGCCTGGCACATAGTAGGTGCTGATTAGGGCATATTATCCAAGTTGATTTCCAGTATTTCTTGCCATTCTTTTTAGGTCAGAAGCCCTTCCTCCAGTAGTTTGTATTCCTTGATTTATCAAAAAAAAATTGTTCTAGTCTTTCAAGATGTTTCTCATCTTGTCTGTTTCATTGACCTCCTCTTTATTCTAAATAATTTGGATGATTACTGCTTTAAAATGTAACTTAATTTCTCATCATGTCAGGCCTATTTTATTCTTATTTTCCCAATCATTTTCCTTGAAATTCTTTAACACTTGTTTCTCTAAATTGGTATTATTATTTTGTCAAGTTCTATAAATTATCCCCTTGATATTTTGATTGGTATGACATGAAATCTGTAGATTAAATAGTATCTTTTCTCCACATATACACTAGTATGAACTACTGTGAAAAATAAATTGTTCTAATTATTTCTGTAAAACAAAATTTAATTATATTTATAGAAGTCGTTTCTTGTCTTAAATGGTATGCATATTTTTAAAAATTATTTTGAATGGAATTCAAAATCGAGGCAGTATGATACAATGTACAGAAGATTTCATTTGGAGTCAGGAGCCTTGTGTTCATATCCTGCCTCAGGGACCGACAAACCCTCTGACCCTGTGAAGTCTCCTACCCTCCTTGGGTCTTAGTTTCTTCATCTGAAAAATGAGGGGCTTGGACTCAATGACCTCTTTCATTTCTTCTAGTTCTTCATCCATGATCCTATGAATATGACTCTTGGTAATTCTCAATACAGTTTTAGATTTCTATAAAGAAATACTGACTTTTGAGCCTTAATTTTGAATACCGCTCTTCTAGTAATGCTTTTTGTTAATTTCATTTCTTTTTTTAAATTCATCTTTACTAAGATGATTCCTCTACAATCCTTTGCATGCAACGTTTTTAGAGCTGGCATTTTTAATACTGTGCTAAATAATATTGAGGTAGAGAAAGTAGACATCCAAGCTTCACCCCATATTTACCAAAATGGGTTTTGATGCTACTGCTTTGCAAACAATATCCAAACTTGGACTTGGTTTAGATGTATGATCATATTAGAAAAATTCACTTCTCATTTAATAGGTTTTTTGTTATTGTCATTGCTACTTGTCAGTTTATTTTTTTCCATAAATAGTGCATGTTATTGAGATGTTTTTCTTGCTTTCATATTATAGTTAGACTTTTCCATATACCTAAGTATTCATACACACATATGAATGATGCTAATGAATGTATGCTGATTGTTTTCCTAATATTTGTGCAACTGTTGATTCATGCATTCATATATGTAGTTAAATGCATACATATATATTTGTGTAGTCTCTGCTAAAATTGTATTTTAAATGTATATATTGAGTATTCATTTATAATATTGGCCTAGAGATTTTTTTTGAATTATTTAACCTTTTTTGTATTGAATATCAAGACCATTTTAATCTCCATAAAGGAGCATCTTAATTTTCTTAATTATTGATAGCAATTTTGGCACCACCCATGTTAATTAGTCTCAAAACATGTTACAGCATTCTCTTCTGATTCTGTCTGAACCTGAATTCATTTAGGGTTTGCTTGATTTATTTTTTTTCTTTTGTAATTGCATTATCATTTGTTTTCCTAATTTGAGAATTTTATATATTTTTGTAGGTAAGCACCATTCCTTTTAAATGATAATTTTTGCTGGAATATAATTCTTTATATTATTTTCTGATGATTGCACTTATCCCTCCTCTTGTCAGTGAGACTTAAACTTAATTTCTCATTTTAGAAAATTGATTTTCCTCTCTCTTTTAAAAATCATTAGTTTAGAGTTTGGTGATCGGTTAGTTGACTGGTTTACTAATCTAATATTCTTTTCATTTTTAACTGTATCTATTTATCGGATGGTCAAGGTGTCTTGTTTTGTAGTTGTTAACTTTCTAAGTTTTTAGTTGTATGATATAATAATTAAACCTTTTCGAATTCATTAATCTGTTTTTGATATGTAAGATTTTTATTTGAACAGTGATTTAACTGTATCCCATAAGTATGAGCATGTATTATTGCGCTCTCATTAAATATTCATTTTCTGCTTTCTTGATCGATGCATTTATAGGAAGTTTTAATAAATCTCCATTTAATATTTTTGTTTTCCTTATTAACTTGTGTTTTACTGTATTGTAGTGGGCAAAGAATGCTGTTATCATTGGTCTTATACATTTTATTTCCTTAGGTCATGGTCAGTTTTTATAAAACTACAATGTGAAATTGCAAAATAAGAATATTTTTCAGTATTTTCTTTCAGAAATTACTATGAAATATCAATTTTGAACAATCTGTTTAGCTCTGTATTTTCTATCTTTTGGTGTTTAATTTACTAAGCTTCAATAAAAGGAATGTTGATATCTTAAGTAATTATTGTGCTGATATCAATGTCATTTTGTAATTTGTTTAGTTTTTTTTAAAGAACTTTGATTCTATTTTGTGCATATAAAATTAACACTGGTACTATATTACTGCCAATTTTCCATTTAAGTATAATGTAACTCTCCTTTTATGTCTGTCAGTCTATACATATTTATTAAGTGCTTACTATGTGCCAGACACTAAATTAAATCCTAGGGATACAAAGGAAGGAAAAAAAAATGGTCATCACCTTTCATGGAATTCACATTCTAAAGGAGGAAACTTTTTAAATAGTCAATAAACATTTATTGAATGTTATTACTATGGGTCAGGGCATCTAGGTGGCCAAGTGAATAGAATACAAGCCTAGAGTCAGAAAGACTCTTCCTCAGTTCCAATCTGGCCTCAGACATTTCACTAGCTGTGAGACCCTGGGCAAGTCACTTCACACTGTTTGCGTCACTGTCTTCATCTGTAAATTGAGCTGGAGAAGGAGCTAGCAAATCATTCCTGTATCCTTGCCCAGACAGCCCCGAATGGGGTTACCAAGAGTCAGACTTGATTAACCAAGAACAACATGGGTCAGGCACTGAACTATATACGCTGGGGATACAGGGGGATACTTTCAAGGAGTTTATAATCTAATGAAGGTACTCTTCATGGTTTTGACTCCAGGAATATCATGGATGGCGATTGATATTGCTGGAGTCATAACCAAGGAGAGCAGATGGTGGAAAATAAAGAATTGGTTGGCAACTTGGACCCCTGAGACTTTGGGAGTTTTGTTTGTTTCTGTTTTTTACTATACCCTAGAACCCCAAATATAAGGAAGAGAGACAACGGAAGGCACTGGGGTGTTAAATGCATTTTATATTCCCAACTCTTAGAATACTGCATGACACATAATGGGTGCTTAATAAATGGTTATTGACTGATTGATTGGTGATGCGATTTCAGGTGATGAGTTTATTCTGGAGGAAAACATAATGTTTGTGTTCACATTATTAGAGTTTATTAGTTTTGTATCAGAAATCATAATCACAAACTTTACTTCTATTAGAGTCATAGAAGTCATAATGAATTTTGCTTCATCATCATATGTTTATTCTGTATGTATGTATGCACACATATACGCATATACATATACACATATATAAATATGTATATACACATATATATACATATATTATTTTTTTCTGAATGCAACAAATTATTGATTTTCATTTTCTTATCCGTTTTGCTCTTCTATTTCTTTTTATTGGAGAGGTTAACATATGATTGGATTTTTAAAATTTGTATATTTTCTCATTAAATTCCATTATATTTATTTAGCCTTTTTTCTCCTCTCTCATGTTTACAACCATCTCATCCCATTTTTCCATTATTCCATTCCTTTCCAAATTTCTGGAGTTTACTTTTGCTGTCATTTACTCTTTCTCTTCTCTCCCCCACCAATATGAAAGGAAATAAAACAAAAAGCTATAAAGCACTTAGCACCGTGCCTGACTCATAGTAATCTCTATATACAATTTAGTTGGTATTTTCAGGACAGTCCCTAAAACTATCATTATCCAGTATCTTCCTATTAATAATATCCATTTGTGTCACCTTTCTTGGAATTTCCAGTATATTAAGAAATTCAATCTGGGTCCTCTGACTCCAAATCTAGCCTTCTTTCTACAGAACTCTTGATTTCATTAAAGAGTAATTAAAAAGGAAGAACTTGCAGGACCTCCTCTGGGCATCTCTTCCTGGTAGAAAATTATAGGAATTTCCCTTCCCTGGCCTGCTTGTCAAAGTAGCCCAATCCTCACTAGATGGCTTTTCACAAAAGACAAATCTACATAATTACCAAATCAGTTATTTTAGACATCCTGCAAATACCATTTAGCCAACAGCAATGGCAGCCTGATTTGTCTTATTAAAGACCCTACAGTTACATCAGCTTGCAA
This sequence comes from Potorous gilbertii, assembly GCA_028658325.1. Classification (NCBI taxonomy): domain Eukaryota; kingdom Metazoa; phylum Chordata; class Mammalia; order Diprotodontia; family Potoroidae; genus Potorous; species Potorous gilbertii. Next base: position 20,698,317 of record CM053770.1, on the reverse strand, counting down.
ACTTTTTTCCTTGAAGGCCAACTGGTAAGTTAGAGGCAAGTGAACAATTGACTGGAGTCTTATCATTTATCTGGATTGTCTTTATTATTTTAAATGCTCCTAGGAGATAATAGCCTGCAATTTGCATTTTTGTGTTCAATGGATTCTATCTGGCAGCTCTGTCTATAGTCTTCTTTGAGACAAGAAAAGCAACGTTAGGGATGAATGGGAAGTGAACTATGACTAGGGCTTTATTATCTTCTCCAGTCCCAGAGATGCTGGGGATTTGGAATTGCTTGAATGAGACAGATTTAACAGTGGGTAATCCCGAATTGCAACTATTCCAAGCAGAAGGGATAACAGAAGGAAAATTCAAAATATGATTTCTCTCTCTTCTCTTTTGGTCTCTGTTTCTCTGTCTCTTTGTCTCTTTTTCCTTTAATTTGATATCCTCTCCCACCCTTCCCCTGCCTATTCCTCCTCCCACCTTGCTTTTAATAAGAATTCTATGGAAAAGAATGTTTTACTTCAAAGCTATCACTATTGAGGGCTATATTTCTTTCTGGCAATTCCTCTCTCTGCCTCTCTCTCCATGTATAGACACATACACATATATGTACACACATAAAACATATGGATGTGCACATATACACCTATGTGTGTGAGTACACACACACATTTCTCTTTTCCCTGTGTAAGTATAAAACTTCAGTGTTTCTGATGTGCTCCAATAAATCAGTCAAAAAGTCAAAAGTGCATTTTCTCAAGTCTGCAAAAGGGGATACCTTGTGATATGGTTTTATTTTCATGTGTGCGTGCGTGTGTGTGTGTGTGTGTGAGGACAGGTCTGAAAATACATGGCCAAAAGGGCTCATTAAGAAAGCAGGTTTGATTGAAGCCCCAATGCACATGTTGACAGCATAATTAAAATGATTAATTTGAAGTGAGAAAAATGTTCCAAATTGATTAGAAAAAAATGCTGTGGCTGTATCCCTATCATACTTCTATCAGTGGGAGCTCTTTCCTGATGAGACCAGGCAGAAAAGAGAAAGAAGATTAAGTTGCTTAGATGACTTTTTTTTTTAGTGGGCTAAACTTTCCTAAAGATGCCACTGAGACTACCATGGATATGAAATCAGAAGGCCAAAGTTCAAATCCAGGCTTGATCACTCACTACCTGTGAAGCATGTTTATTTCTGTGGGCATCAGTTGAACTACAAAATCTATTCTAATTATTGATATTAGCACAGTTACATTCCCAGGCACATGCTTGTGTATATGCTCTGTGTACATATACATAGTCATTATATATAAGGTATAGATATGTACATTGAGTCACACGTGTGTATTAATGTATATATGCATATATATGTATATATGTCTAAGTATGTGTGTGTATGTCTGTGTGTATGCATGTATGTATTCTCCAAACTTATCTTTGTAGATAAAGTTATCTGAGGACTTACAGATAAGTTTTAAGTCATGCCAATGTTTCGTATTATGACATGGTAGATATGAGCAGGAAATGGGACTTATACCAAAAATAAGTCCTTTGATCAAGGCACATTAACATCTAAAAAGCAACTGACTAAAAGTTTCTTATCAAAAGTAATATGGAAAATTAGAGCTGGACCAGCTCCAAATTTCTTCTTTGTTTTTCTTTTGGTCTTGGTGGGAATTTCAGTTAATGCCTAAGGCTAAGTTTAAGGGGAAAAAAACAAGTAGGAGGTTCACCAAGAATGTCTGGAATTCCTTTGGTTCCCCAAAGGAAATCTGAGGACTATGGAGGCTGATGAGAGAGAAGAAAAAATGGGAGGCCATAAATATCAGGTTCACTCTGACAATTGATTTCAGTTTCTTTTTAAATAAGCAAATATTTTTTGAAAATGGTTGAAGGGATTTGGGAACAAGAAATAGAGAGTATCTTATTACTCTTCAATGTTTTAACGTTGAATTTGTATATCAGTATCCCTGGTTTATAAGTTTTATTAGTATTTAAACTAAAACTTCAAGGGATTGAAACTTTTTAAATGCTTAGATTCTGATTTTTGAACATAAAAATTGAATTACAGAATAAAAATTACCAACTTAAGAGATTTTTTTAAATCAAATGCATGGAGATCTACATTTTGTAAATCATTCTGCAGTGATGTAGCTTTTTTTCCCCTTGTATTTCTGGTGGTTTAAGTTAATGTTCCTGTGTATGTATCTCTCTGTGTATTTGTATGACAAAGGCCAATCACAGGAAATAGTAAATTATGTGGATTCCACATGATTCACAAGCTTATAGCTTTTGGCCCCCTGAAATTCATGAAAAATGACCCTAAGCATATTTTGGAATAAATGTTGAATTTACTTTGGAAGGAATAGCAGGAGGAGGATAGAGTTAAGATTTCTTTAAGCAACTGCAAATTATTTGTCATTGTTATTTTCCTTCTGGAAAGGAAGGCATCACTTCGCTATGGTTCAAAACATTTTAAGCGATTTGTAGTACAGACAATGATTAAAGAAAAAAGGTCAAGAAAAAATAATCTTCCCTAAAACTTTTAAACAATTGTCATTATCAATAATTAAATTTTACAGTATCCATGAAATGGATATGAAATAAATATCTAGAATAGTCTTATTCAAAGCTTATGGATTTTTCTTAATGGTATGCTAAATTTGGGGGAATTTGAGTGGAATTTAGAAGTGCTCTGTCTTCCTCCACAGCTTTTGGTTACTGTCTTTTCCATTATCTTGGCTGCCTTGTCACTTAAGCCAATGAAAGGTGAAGATATTTCCCTAAAGATGATAACAGACTCAAACATTTTGGGCAAAATCATTTCCATGACTTCTGCTCTAGTCAGGATATATTAATAGTATGCAAGGGTTTTTTGTGCATAAAAGGAATGCTATAAAATGCTCCATTGTTCATGGTCCATATAGCCAGACAAAACATGGCATTCACTGTCTCCAGAAAATGGAAGTTAATTTATGCAGTTCATCGACCAACTGTATTATAATGCTACATATTTGTGGTCCAGTTAGGGCTTGGGAACTTTCTACTGTTTACAGAGAGAGAGAGAAAGAGAGAGAAAGAGAGAGAGAGAGAGAGAGAGAGAGAGAGAGAGAGAGAGAGAGAGAGAGACTGAGTCGGACAACAGAATGGCACAATTATTTTATAAACAGTACAGTGAGAGATTCTAATTCTTGTTCTGTTGTGTCACCTGGAACAAGAGGCTTAGCCCGACCAGACATCAGTATCTTCATTTGTAAAATAATTACCTATAATCACAAGAATCTCCAATCCAAGCAACCACAGAGATCACCTAATCTAATTTATAACTAAATAAGAATCTCTTCTCCTTTTTAACCTAAATATTATTTTAAGAATAAATATTCCTAATTGGTTTTCCTGTTTTATCTATCCTTTCTCTGGCCCATTCTCCATGCTGCGGTCAAAGAGGTTTTTCTGAAGTCTAGATCAGACCATCTCACAACTCCAGTGGATTCCTGTTGCTTCCAGGATGGAATATGAACTCCTCTCTTTATCTTCTAAAGCCCCAAGTAACCTAGCCCAGACCTGTCTTTCCATCTTCATTGGATAACATTCTTTCTCCCATACTCCATGATCCATCCAAAATGGCCTTCACTCTCTCCCTTGCTCCGAATGCTCCATCTCTCTTCTCCCATCTCTGTGACTTTGCACTAATTGCCCTCCTGTCTGGAATGTACTCCATTCCTGTCCTCTCCTTCACAGAGTACCTCTATTTTTTAAAGATGCAACTCAGGCATCACTTTGTGCATGAGTTTTTTCTGATCTCCCCTACTACAAATATTCCCCCAAGTGATCATGTCTTGCATTATTTTGTGTGTACATATATATATGTAACTATAAATATATGTACATACACATATGTTGTATTTGTTAACTTTATATTTAATCTGAATATGTTTTTATAAGACCTTGCTGCCTCCCCCATGAAAAAGTGAGCTGTTTTCATTCTTCATACATGTATGCAGCACACAAGAAGTACTTAATAAATGCTACTAGATTGGTTCAATTTATGACTGAAGGAATATGGTGTTTATACAGACACTTCCCGGAAGGGACAATTGACCTCTCCTCCCTACCCTGGCCCCCACCTTCTTTGACTTTTAGATGACCTGTAATAACTAGGAAGTTTTTCCTTACATCAAACTTAAAGCTTCATATTTAAAACTTCCAGGCTTTATTCTGTGTTCTACCCTATAGAGCTAAATGGACCAAGTTCATTTGAAGTTCTGTTTTCAAATACTGCTTGATGACAGTTATCATGGCCACCTTTCCACCTCCTCCCCATGTCATGTCTTTTTTCAAGTTAGACACTCCCATTTCCTTCCATTTATCCTCTTACAGCAAGAACTTGTGATCCATAGCCCTCTTTTGGATGTTTTCCAGTGTATGAAAATTATTCCTAAAATATGGCATTCAGAAGTAAATAACAATGTTGTGAATATGGTCTGATGAGGACAGAATACAAGAGCACCATCATCTCCCTCATTCTGAATACTAAGTGTCTTAATATACTTTCCGCATGTCTTAATTAGCTCTTTTGGCTCCCCCTGGGAATTTACCTTCCCTCTGTTACCAGAGGCTGGAGGGTGGACATTGGCAACCTCCTTCTAGATCCTCTACCATTTAAGGAGGGAATCCTGGGCATTCGCATCCTTATTTCTCACTTGGATGCCCTCCTATACTTTGTGACTTCCAGAAACTCATCAAGATGAAGGCAGTTTATTTTCTCAGATTATTTCCTACACCAACTATAGGGCTTCATCATAAATCTGTAGGTGTCCAATACCTTTCCCATTTTCCAATGTTTTTTTATTCATTATCCTCCCCTGATGGATTGTAAGGTCCTCAAGGTCAAAGAATGTCTTATGCCTTTCTTTGTATCCCTAGCAATTCTTGGCATTTAGTAGGTGCTTAATAAATTCTATTTGACTATCTCTATACTCCTTAAGGCCTATTTCATTGTCTTTGTCTTCTAAAGCTCCACATAACTTAGCCCAGACCACATTGTTTCTCCCATACTCCAAGATCCATTTCATTGGATCCATTCCAATTGTAAGAGCAGATATAGATAATTGCTGAATCCTCTTGATAGTTGATACCCCTTTTTGAAATATTGATAAAATTATTGAAACCGAGGTTCAATTACTTAATTTTTGAAGTTAACATTGCTTTTCCTTTTGGTAGTGGAACTTATAATCTATGTCCTTAGGTCTTTTTTTAACCACCAGCAATTAAACTATGAGTTAAAGTGTTAATCACATTTCCATTCATATGAAAAAGAAAGTCATACATGAATACTCTTATTAAGAGAATACCACAGTGCTAAGTGTCTTTATATTGGAATTGCTGCCTTTCAATAACCTCTCAAAGTCTGTGGAACTCATTATCATTCTAGCTCACCAGGACACAATTCTAGTTCTACAAAGGGATAAATCAATAATAAATAAATGATTTAAGATTCCTCATGAAAAGACAGTGGATATTGAAATCACTAGGGGTGACAGTAACATCTTTGAAATTTAAATAAACTATAAGTTTACATGATTGTACATCATTTCAAATGGTCAAAGTTTCACTATATGTATACCAAGTGAGGGGGTGTGGCTTAATGATATATCAGGTTCTATCACCATCCGATTACAACTTAAACATAGGTAGACATTTTCATTTCTGCAAATGGTTAATGGTTCTGATACAGAAAAACTGGTAGCTATGGACTGGGAAACAAAAGGAAGGCATCTCTAGTTACCTAAAAAGCAATATAAATTATTAGTCTATCATTGTTAATGTTTTTTAAAATTTGATTTGTTTTATTTTGGAATTGAGCAATAAAACAAGCATTTCCATAACATAGTATAGGGGAAAAAAAGATTGCAAGTGAAACTGCAAATCTATTATGGACAACTTGTGCTTCCTTTTAAATATATAATATCACTTCTATTTTAGAGAATGCTTCTGAAGTCAGTCAATTTAGGGATGTGTCTACCTGAACCTAGTGGTGTCTTGCCTCATGAAGCATTTTTGAGATACCTACACACTGTGGGAAAGCATAGGAGAATGAAACTCATGGTATTCATTTTGCAATATTTTCCAACTTTCATATAGTAGAGTCACTGTAACTCTTCAAGGGGTAGTTGGATGACCACATATCAGGGAAAGCATTGAAAGGATTACTCTTCATGAGTAAGTGGGAAAAAATGGCTTCCAAAGTCCCTTCCAATTCAAATATTCTGTATTTTTGTGCTTCGTTAAACCACCTGCCATCTTAAAAATTTATATATAATAGTATGACATGACCCAAGTTCAAGGTCTATCTCTGACATATAATGGTTGTGTAACTCTGTAATGTAAAAATGGGTTACTCATTTTTTTCATTATCTCAGATAACTCTCTAAGATAATCGATTAGGGTAAGTTCTAATGTATAAGAATGATAGTAAGACTAGTCAACATTTATACAGTACTTTAGGGTTTACAAAGCAGCCGCCAAGCGACTTCATTTCATCTTCACAACAGAGGTAGCCTGAGGCGGGATTAGAAGTCAGGTCTTCCTGATACCAATTCCAACCCTTTCCTGTGCTGCCTGTATTGATCTACCTCAGGGGTGGGGAACCTGAGGTCTTGAGGCCATATGTGCCCTTATAGGTCCTTAGGTATAGTCTTTTGACTGAGTGCAAGTTTTACAGAACAAATCCTTTTATTAAGGAAATTTGTTTATGTGTGTATATACCCATATGTATATATGTACTTGCATATATTTGTGTATGCACATATATTCATGTATAAATATATGTACATGTACTCTACATGTATTATTTGTGCATATATAAATGTATGTATATTGAGTACTTTAAAAATCTGTAGTCTAAAATCAACTTGCTAGATACTCTTTTCAACATCTAACCCTAAACCTTTATCATGCCTTAAGTTGATATAGTTCTTTGTGGTCACTTATTACTTAATCAAGTTCACCTTATTATGTGATGATTTCCTCAAAAGAAAATGTGTATTGTAAGGTAGATTACATCGGTACAGCCTGTCAGTAAATCTTTCATTGAAAGTTTTATGTGCGTGCATGGGTGTGTATGTGTGTGTGGGTCTCAATCATTTTTTTTCTTTACTAAATACGTCTCTCTCTTTGAAATCTGTTTTATTTAAAACCATTACTTATCAGCTACTGGTAATTTTCTTTATTTCATTATATCCATCTGAGTGGGAATGGTATGCAGACTGAATATGTGTGTGTGCCTGAATTAAAACTAAAGATATGGGGATTACTTGAGGAAAAATGATACAAAACAACATCCTACATTCATCTAGTATGTTCTTCTCTTGCTACCTGTGAAATATACCACTAGTTGTATTCAATTAATTTAGAATGATAGATCCTTTGTACTTTGGCTACTTGTATTTTGAAGTCTGCTTTCTTGTGTATATTCCAAGCATCATGAATCTAACTGATTCCTCCGTTCTGATGTGATCCCTTGAACACTCTATTGGAATGGTGATCAAGGGATCTTGCTATATTCTACATAAGAACAAATCCTATAAAGAAACTTGCTGCCTTATTTTAGGCATGGGGCCATACCATTTAGAACTGGAAGAAGCCCCAAAGATCAATCATATCTTTTTTTTCTTATGGAAAAGTTTGAGATATATAGGCTTGTCAATAACAACATATCAAATGACCAAACCAAAAGTATAGTAATTAATGGTTCAGTTTTAGCTTGGAAGGCAATTTCAACTGTAACGTGCAACCTGAAAATGACCTTGTGTTGTTTCATATTTGATCATTCTCTTGGAATGCCTATCAATATTGCAGGTGGCACAAAGCTGGTAATGTGAGCTAACCTACTAGACGAGAAAAATGCAAAAATGATCTTGTCACCATCTAGAACATTGGGCCAAATCAAATACAATGAAATGTAATAATCAATGTAAAGTTGTCTACTTGCATTCGAAGTGCAAGATAAGAGAGTTATAGGTAAGCGGCAGGTCACCTGAAAAAGGAAAAAAAGTAAAGGAACTCGGGATCTTAGAGGACTTCAAGGTGATTATGATTCTACATTGTGATAAGACTATAAAAAGCACTTCTCCAGTCTAATCATATTGTTTCGTGCTAGAGCCATGGATTTCTTAGTAAGGCTTAGTTTCTCCTCACATGTCTCCTTATATCCAGCATGGGATCATAAAATTATAAATTTAAAGTTGGAAGGAACCTTGGAGGTTATCTCCCTCATTTTAAATATGAGAAAACAGACACATAAATGTTCATTGATTGTCCAAGATCATGTAGGTAGAAAATGGCAAAGCTGGAATTCAAACACTAGTTCTATGACTCGAAGTCCTTATGTCTGTCCATGGCCTCTTCATTCTATCACCTGTTAAAACCTTGAACTCCCTCAGGTTTCAGAATAGACTAGAAATCCTTTCCATCCTGTTGAAGTCATTTTACCAAGATCACACAGATGGTAGGTGACAGAACCAAAAGGAGAAATCAAGTCCTCCGTTCCAAATCTAATATTCTTTCTCGTTACCAAAAAAGAAAGGAAATATATATATATACATATATATATAATCATTTCTCAATTTTAAGATTTTTTTCCCCATAACTTTTTGAAGAATCTAGTGTACTTGGCTAAATGAAAGACTATTCAGTGTAGAGAAGTATTGATAAAGCTTAACTGTGGGGTCAGTAATTTTGGACACAAGTGAAACAGTACATAAGAGTGTGTAATTAAGGTTGTTCAGGGTTACTCTGCAGGAATAGATTTTCCTTACACTCCCTACTTCCCTCCCCTGCCACCAACACTGCATTGTCTCCTGATGATTGATAGTTTCACAGTCCTCTCAATAAAATTGCAGTGGAGAAAGGTGTTCTCACTCAATGTTTTGTTGTCCTGGTGGTAAAATACATAGTACCTAGCAATAAATTTGGGGATGCCAAGTAATTGAAGCAGGATGATACTCATCCTAAATCTTTCTCAAGATGGCTTTTTTTGGCCAACAAAACTCTTGGAGGAATACAAATTTCCTTTGGTTTTCACAGGAGGTTGACTTCTTTGCCTTGGAAAGCTTGGCCGAAGAGGCCTTGTGGTGCAATCACTGTTCATAAAAGCCATACCCTTTAATGTTCAACAGACACATTTCATATTTAGAGTATTGTTTTCAATCCCCTCTAAATATTTTACTTTTCATTTTTAAAACAATAACATAGGGTCATATTGTTTCATTTTTGACTCTAGCTTGGGTCCTTGACTCTCCCAAGAATTGAAGTTCAGAATCAACCAAAGAGAAGAGAAGCATGAGGGGTGCCCAGCATGTTGGAAAAATCATTCATGTTGGAATTGTGGGAGAATATAGATAAGAGTCACGCAAGAGGGGAAGTTGTTCTTTCATGGATAGCATTCTGCATCATAAAAGGAATTCCTCATACCCATGAGATAGCAAATCCATTTGAGGATATAGGCTAAATGAAGAACCTATGATTTCACTGGTAGGGGGAACTCCCAGTAGAATAAACATCCAGTTTAGGGTAACAATTCCTTTATGGCTTAGTAGGTAAGTCTTAGAAAGTTGTAGAAAGTGTAGATAGATAGATAGATAGATAGATAGAACATTTATTAAATACTTCCTAAATGTGAGGGACTATACTAAGTGCTAGGAATTGAAATAAAACCAACTAACCCCTACCCTCAAGGAACTTACCTTCTAATGGAGTTTTGGAAAGCAAGGGGGAAAGGAAGAGTATCCCATGGGGACTGGCTAGAGGACAGAAATGTGCAGAGACTGATGTGAGTGGAGTGCCAGTCTAGGGTATCACCGATCAAAGAAGTCTGGTGGTTTGATTGTCAAGGGTCAGAGAGGCAGTAAGTGGCAGTGGCACAGATTGATTACATATCTCATTCTAGACTGTCCTTACAGAAAAAACCCAAACATAATAATTCATAGTAAAGTCATGTATATGTATTTATAGCAAAGCCTTGACATATGACTTATAGGGTGGCTGTATACAAGTCTGGTAGTTCATCCCATCATCTAGGAGGAGATATAGCTGAGAGAGAGAAAATGAAGGAGGAATGTTAGATTTCTTGAAACAATTTTTCAGTCTGGGCAAAGATAGAGATCTAGCCCATACTCTAAGGATAAGTCACTGCAATTAAGATGGGACCTCAATCTAGCCGGTAATCAAATAAAATATCCCCTGTCCTCTAGGAGTTTCATTGTATTGTATATATGGCATGAGTGGATAAGCCTAGTCCTGCTTATTTAAGGAAAGTGGGGAAAAAGGAAAAGCCTTTAAGTGCCTACTATGTGATAGGCACTGTGCTAATTGTCCTTACAGGGAGAAAACTAATGACTATGTAGATGAGGAAAGGTTTCCTCTAGGAATTAAGAAGTGAACTTTGAGCCTTGAAGGTGTCCAGGGATTCTAAAAGATGGAGAGAAAGAACAGGTAGAGTGCATTTCATAAATCCATAGCAAGGGCTAAGGAATAAAAGGAAAACATGGAATACCAGTGATGGAGGACCATAACTAGAAGACTTTAGCTCAACTATGGAACATGTGAAGGTGACCAATACTTGAGAAGTGTGGACTGCAGCCACGTTGTCAAGATAAATAGGCAATATTTTTATCTTGGAGAGAATTGGAAGTCACTGAAGTGATTGTCCATAGTAAGGATAAGGGCAGAACCATGTTAGGGAGACATAAAGCATGCAATTCTAAGGAGAGTGGATTTTTATCTGTATAAAGGCTTCTTTCTTGATGGCATTTCCCCATTTTAGCCATTCAGTTAAATGTGTGTGTGTGTGTGTGTGTGTGTGTGTGTGTGTGTGTGTTATCTTGCATACTTAGATGGTGCTTGAAACTTAATAAATACTTAATCAGCATTGGATTTTTTTTGTTTGTTTCATTTTCATTAAACCACTGATTTAAAGTCCCTTCCAACCTGGGCTTGAGCATCTGGTTTCTTAATCTTATTTTTGACTTGGTGAACTGAAAGTCAACCCACAAATCCTTCTTGGCTTTTGTATAAGGCTGGCTCTGCAAGATTTGCTGGTCAACCCTTCCTGAAAATAAAGGTGGGGCTCCCCAGGACCTTGTCATTGACCATGGCATTGATATGATTCCTGACTCTTAAAACTCTTACTCAGGTTAGCCTTTGTTTTGCATTAAAATAAAATGTTGTATATTTGTGTATCACCCTCAAAGTTTATGGCTATTCATTGCATCTGCTCCATTTCCTCAATTTCATAAGAGCTTCACAATTATTTGAAAAGGGTAGGATTGGTTATAACCCATCCCTCTTCGATAAAGGAAGAAATTAGGTCAAAGGGAAGTTAACTGTTGTGTCCAAGAAGAGTTAGCTAGTGAGTAGGAGAGTGGAGGCTTGAGCTTGACTCTACTGGTTTTTATCTCTATGTTCTTTATATAATGAAATGATGATGATAAATAGCCTGTGTCTAGCACTTGAAGGATTGCAAAGCACTTTATATTGTCTTCTTTTCTCTTGGCTGATCCTTGGGATGAAGCTTTTGGTTTTTTTTCCATATTTTTATAGATGAGGAAATTGAGGCACAGGAAGGTGAAGGGATTTTACTAAAATAAAACAGCTAGTAAGCATCTAAGCATAGATTTGAACTCAGGTCCAATACTCTATCCATTGAGCCACCTTGCTGCAATTTCTGGAGGACAGGAAATATTCTGTTTTTGACTTTGGGTGTCCAGTGCCTGGTGTAGACCAGATATGTAATAAACACTTGCTGAAATGAATTCTTGAACTGACTCTTGAACCCTGGTTTGAGTAATTTTGTCTCTTAGTTTAACTCCTAGCTTTGGATCTCCAGCTATTTCTCTGTCCCCCCAGGCCTTGGGCTAAGATGGATAGGGTAACAGGATAGGTCCAGTCTTGAACTTTGACCCTGGCTCTGTCATGTACTTGGAGAACCTCCCCTGTGTTGCCTTTGTAATACTATCCTGGAGAGAGTTTCAGTGTTTGGGTGAAGAGGCAGTGTACCCACAAACAAACAGATGCTTGGAAGATGCCCTCGTATAAGTGGAGAGGCTGTAAACTGAGAACACAAAGACTGAAGGAATGCAGAATATATATAAAAGAAATAATACTTCACCCCATTAGTCCTGACACTGAGGACAGGAGATTTTACCTTGTTTGCAGAGCATCAAGATGGTACTGCCCCCTATCCTACTCCATTCCTTTCCTCTCCTCTCTCTTTCACTCTCTCTCTCTTCTTCTCTCTCTCTTTCTCACCCTTCCTCCCTCTTTTCTTTTCCTCCTTCCCTTCTTTCATATATGTATATATACATATATGCATATATATGTGTATGTATAAATAAATATATATATATACACTACATACATACAGAATATGTCAGATTGAGCTAATATGTCAGACAGTTTGGCTGAATTGTTTTAAAATTTTTAATTATTAATTATTTTTAAAAATTCTATATTAAAAAGAATGACTTGTTCCTAAGGAGAGAGGCAGAGATGCACTTGAAAATAAGAATGATATATATATTTATATTTATATACACACACACACACACACACACACAAATACATATATATGTACACATATATATTTCACATATGTACGCTTATACATACACACATCTATGCAAAAATACAGATATACATGCATAGACACACAGATACACTATATATAGATTTACATATTTATATCTATATCTGTATATATAGATGTCTATATATGCATATATGTATGTGTATATATGTATAAATATATACACATACATATATACATGCATACATACACATAGAGAGAGAATTAGACACTCATAATACCTCACTCACCTCTGAGTGAAAAAGGTCAGGAATTATATTTTCTTATCTCTTCTTTGGTACCAATTTCGGTCATTATGACTATATAGTACATAATTTGTGTTATTTTTGTTCTTTCTTACAGTTACATTGTTGAAATTATTGTGGGTATTGTTTACCTGGTTCTTCTAGCTTGCCTTGGCATCCATTCACATAAATCTTTGCTGAGCACATTTTTGATGACAGCGGGTGCCATAACATCCTCTGGTGTTCGTGCCATCTTTCCTATTTCCAGTCCTGGGATCCCATGACTGCCTCTGAGTGTGTACCTGGCATCCCCTCAGGACTCAAGATAAAAAGCACTGATATTCACATTTTGTGATTCCCCTACTCTGCCACAAATATTGGTTTACCAAAAGTCTTTCATTCCTTTTACATCCTGCCCATGGACAGCACTCATGCCTTTTTGCTGAATCCTCTGTGACCATCTCAGTGATTTCTCTCTTATCCATAACTGTCTTTTGTCATCATCTCCTTGACTGTCATTAAAATGCCCAAATTTATTGCTGCATTCTTCTCTATTCTCAGTGTTTGAGACCCACCATTTTCATTTCTTTTGATATATCTTACTCATCTGGGTACTTGATCTGATCCTACTTGGTTTAACGCAACTTCTCTAATTTTATTAAAAAGAACAGATATCTTTAAAGCGCTGTAGTTTCTAATATCCCTCATTGTTGGAATGCCCTCACTCTTCATCTCACCCTCTGAATCCTGTTACCTTCAGTCTCAGGTCCCACCTTCTACATGAAGGGTTTCATGATCCTCTATTGGCTAGTGCTGGACCCCGTCAAGATTAATTTGTATTTATTTCTTGTATGTTTTGTATGAATATATGCTGTTTTTGCTGTCTACCTTGATACAATTCAAACCCATGAAGGGAAAAGTGTATTTCATTTTCCCATGTGTAGCCTCAGTTCCTGGCACATAGTAAGCACTTAATAAATGGCAAACAACTCCAGTATCTTTCTCTAGAAATGGTGGACTTGGACGTGACTGAAGAATGCCTGAACAGTAGCAATGCAGCATAGTTGGGGAATTCCCAACCTTTTGGAGGAAAAAATGTCTGCTTTCTAACATCTTTGATTTCCCTGAAAATGGAACTATTGCCTATGAAGTTCCTATGGAAAGGAAAGTGTAAAGCATTGAAATGGAATCAATAGTGGCTTTCCTCTTGTCATTGAAAATGTCAACCAACAGTGCTGTTTAGGGAATGATAAAGATGGTAGTTTTGGCAGGTGTAATTTACTTGAAGATCAACCAAATGAAGATTCAGGATCTGTGTGTAAATTCTGGTTTGTTAGTTAGATGCTCTTGGCTTAGAGCACGGGTTCTAACCCTCAGGTGATGGATTTGCTTTATTTATTTATTTCAAATAGTATCTTTTATTCCCAATTACATGTAAAGACAATTATAATGTTTATTATTGCCAAAAAATTGAGTTCCAAATTTTCTCCCTCCTTCCTTCACCTCTCAAGACCCTCTCTAAGACAGTAAACAATTTGTTATAGGTTATACATGTGCAATCATGGATATTTCCATTTTAGTCATGCCATGAAAGAAAAAACAGATAAAAGAAAAAAATGTTAAAAGAAAGAAAATGAAAAACAGTATACTTCTATTTGTGCTCAGATTACAATCAGCTCTTTTTCTTGAGATGGATAGTATTTTTATCACAAGTCCTTTGCAATTGTTTTGGTTCATTTATTACTGAGAATAGCCAAGTCATTCACAGTTGGTCATTGTACAGTATTGCTGTTACTGTGTACAGTGCTCTGCTTCTGCTTACTTCTCTTTGCATCAATTTGTGTAAGTCTTCCCAGGTTTTTCTGAAATCAGCCTCTTGTCAATTCTTATTGTGTAACAGTATTCCATCACAATCATATACCACAACTTGTCCAGACATTCCCCTACTGAGGATCATCCCCTAGATTTCTGATTTTTTTTACCAACACAGAAAGAGCTGCTATAAATATTTGCATACACACAGATCCTTTTTGCTTAAAAATATTTTGATAACTACATTTTGATTGAATTGTCTTCTATTGTAATTCTTTGTTTTCATTTTATGCATTGAAAAATATTATTGTGAAGATAGGGTCCATAAGCTTCAACAGACTGACAAAATGGTACATGGGGTTCATGAAACAAAAAATGGTTTAAAACTCTCATCCAGAGTCTGGAGTATTTCAAAGTCAGAATCTATCAAAACAACTTCCTTCCTTCCTTCCTTCCTTCCATTTCCCCTACCTCCTCTTCTCTTCTTTCTTTCTGTCTGTCTGTCTGTCTCTCTTTGCTTAAGGGAAAAATTTGAATAGTTCAAAGTGGTTACTGCTCAGTATTTTGCTGTGGATTTGATATCCCTTCAAACATTGGAGAGGAGTTCTTTTCACATTATTATATCTTTACTTGGTTAACAGCAAAGTAGCTTAGAGAAATTCAATCTTGATCTTTTTGTTACATGTCATTCTTTTCCAGCTATAAAAAGGTGCTTTGGAAATGATCCCCAAAGTCCTGCAGGGATAGCCCCAATCTCTGTAGCCCTTATTAAATACATAAAGGCATATCGCTTCATGAGACTCTCCTAAAGTGAAAGTCATTAGAATAATAAATTAAACTTCCCTGTATACAGGCACTTGAAAATTCAGGGGAATACCACTTTCATGCCAAGTTGCATTTTTCGACTTGGTGCTTGAAATTCAGCAGACTGTTGAATTGTTCCTTTATCCAAAGTTTTACCATTATAATGAGTGCATTGAGGCACTGATGCCTAAAATAAATTATAGAGATTGTATGGCAGGAACTAGTGAAGTTTTCCCTTTTTCTTGGTTTTTAACAGTTCAGGAAATGATGAAGTCTAATTAATTGAAATGGGCTCTACAATGGCTTGCATAGATGAGCTCATCAAGCATTTTTGAGATTCCCCGTTGGTCCTTGACCTGTGCTTCTATTAATACCATTGCTACTTGTTTGCATATTTGAAAATTATCACTATGCAATGGAACTTGGAAGCACAGGTATTTCAGACCATGGTATTAAGCTCACCAAATGGAAAAGGTTTCTGAAGGTTTCTGCATGGAAAAAATACAATTAGAGGATACTTCCCAAAACTAATAGCTCTCCTAAATCAATAGATGCCTATTATAAGCAAATTATTAAAAGACAGGCAGAGAGACAGAGGCAGAGACAGAGAGACAGATAAAGAGAGACACAGAGACAGAAAGAAACAGAAGGAGATAGAGACAAAGAGAGAGACAGAATGCTTGTCTGTATAGTCATTTACATGTTGTCTCTCCCCATTAGATTTTGAGTCGCTTGAGAGCAGAAACCATGCTGGTTTTTGTTTGTTTTTCTCTGTGTCACCACTGTGTAGCACAATGCCCGGCACATAGTAGGTGAATAATAAGTGCTTGTTAATTGAGTTGATTGAATCATGTGTAGAGACTCCTCAAAATGCAGAAATTTAACATTTTGGCAAATGTTTTGATTAAAAAAAAACCTTTAGGAAGTGCCTGTACATGGAAGATAGAAGGCTAGATACTAAGTATATAAAAATGAAAGCTGAACCATCCCTTCTGGAACCCTCTTTTAAGGGCTCAATAGAAAGTACATATTAAATAATTTCAGTAGGAAAAGTTGATCAGCAATTGGGGTGGAGAAGAGAGATCCCAGTAGGAAGAAAGAACAGAGCTATGCTTTGAAAAAAATTAGTGATTCTTAATGGCACAGATAAGGATGGGGTTCATTCCAGACATAGAAAGCATGAAAATGGAAGATACCATGTATAACAAAGTTTAGGTATAATAGAGAGAGCTCAAAGTTTGAAAAGGTCAATGGGAGCTATATTGCCTGAAGTTTTAAATGTTAGGCTGATGATTTTCTGTTTTATTTTGAAGAAAACAAGAATACATTGAAGATTTTATCAGTTTCACAAAACTGTCTTGTTCTAATGCTTTCTCAAAAGTCAGTTTCAAATTCTTTGTGTTGATTCATTTCTTCATGATGTGTTGATATTATATAAAATCTTCTGGTTCTGGCCACTTCATTCTTGATCAGTTCATTCAAGTTTTCCCAGGTTTCTCAGAAGCCATCCACTTTGTCATTTCTCATAGCATAGTAGAATTCCATGACGTTCATGTACATTCAAGAACTGTGATCACTGCGTTGATCAAACATGATTCCAGGGGAATGAAAATAGACTAGTCTAGTCACTTCCTGATAGAGAGATGACAGATTCAACATGTAGAATGAGACGTGTTTTTGGATGTGGCCAATGTGAGGATTTATTTGGCTTTACTATGCATATTTTGTTTGTTTTTTAACATAGGGAGAGAAATTAAATGCTTGTTAATTGAAAAATAAAAGGAAAGGAAAAAATGTCAGTTACTTGAATTGATTGTAGTAATTACTGGCCATCTCAATGTGATTCTATATGATCCTATATGGTGGTTCTCTACCTCTTCTTCCCCATCTTAAGTTGAATAAGATACATAACAACACCAGCAGCAAGACAAATATACCAGTGGGATAGAAAAAGCTATTATTTATCACATTACTTTCTTTTCCTTATTTTGACTGAATGTTTTCATTTTGTTTTTTCTTTTATGTTTTCTTTGAAGCAAAAGCTGAGATTCTAATCATGGGAAAGATTATAGAGCTGCAGTTCATCTGGGAGGTTGGGAATGTAGAAACTGTAGCTAGACCCACAAAGAAGTGTACAGGTCTGTTACCTCTTTTGGAGTTGCCAACAGCCAGTACATATAAGTAGGAAGAATCATGGCTTCCATTGTTGGTGTTTAGAAATTTGTCCTAGTGGAGTTAGAGGTGGAAAGAAAAACCTGATCTGAGTGAGACATTGTGGCTGCAAGGGGTTAGGTAATCATCAATGTCTCCCCCTTTTTGCCTTGCAGCATGTCTCTTTCTTCCCTTTGAGTGTTCCCTTGATGGGTTTTATGCTGTGGGCCAAGCTGTCCTAGATCTTGGGCATGGAAAACAATGAGGGGATTTGACTGGGATGAATCTATGTCAGTGGGTCAGCTGAACCTGTGTCTTTGATCAAATCATCTGAGCTATCCTATTCTATTAGTTGAGGTCAAGGAACTCTGGGAAAAGTTACAAGAGGCTAGTAATGTGTTATATCATTGACTTGCGCTTGACTTGTGATATCAAAATTTTGTTCCCTGTGTTTTTATTTTGAGATTGTGTTTTTAAAAATATTTATTATGAAATTAAGTAACACAATAGATTTAGCTTATGTTTTGTTAAATTTATTATTTTTGCTTTCTTTTTTATTTTGAGTTCCAAATTTTTTCTTCCCTCTAGCCCCTTCCTCAACGTTGAGAAGGCAAGCAACAAAATATCATTTATACATATGAAATCATGCAAAAAATATATCCTTATTAGCTCTGTCACAAAAAAAGAAAAATAAAGCAAAAATGCATACTTCCATTTGTATTCAGAGTTTATTAGTTCTCTCATTGGAGCATTTTAAATCTTGAAATTTTGGGAAATATGGGTCATAGCATTCATCAGAGTTGCTAAGTCTTTCACAGTTGATCATTGTTACAACATTGCTGTTATGATGTACAAGGTTCTTGTGGTTCTGGTCATTTCAGTCTTTTCAGCTCATATTTATATATAAAGAGCTTCTTGATACCTTTTCTGATTCCCCCAATTACCAATGCCCCATCTCTCAAACTAACTTCTTATTAACTATTTATATTTACCTTGACTTCCTCATTAAAACATAAGCCCCTTATGAGTAGGAATTGTTTCATTCTTTACATATGTATTTCTAGCACCCAGTGCAGTGTTAAGAAAATTATAGGGATTTAATAATTGTTTATTAATTGATTCAATCTATATAACAATTTTTTTGTCTACTTTCTCTGTCCAGTTTTGTTATCTTTATGGATTCACTCTTGTTTGTGTGTCTATCTTTACCTCTTACTCTATATGAATTGTACATCTTTAGCAGTAAAGTAATTGACAGTGAATTCATGTACAGATTAAATTGTTGGTATAGACCACTCCTTCCTCCCCTAAAAGCAATAGTTCATGTACATGCTGATTTTTTCTGCTATATTTTTCCTGATTTCAATTGCCTCTTCATATTTCCATAGATTTCTCTTAATTTTCATTCCCAATTGCATTGCTGCCATCTACAACACAGTAGTCACATGGTCTATTCAAACTATTATCAAACTATTAGATAGGCTGTTTTAAGTGTTTGACAGTTACAAATACTGCTGATCTAAAGGTTTCAAAATAGATAGTTCACTTCTGTGCTCCTTTTTCTTTTGGCCAACGTTCTTTGGATATGGCCTGAGTATTGGTGCTATTGGGTCAGTGGAAATGATTGTTTCTTACTCTTGTATTTGCTTTATAATACTTTCTTCGTGGAAGGAAGGAGAAGGAAGGAAGGGAGGAATGGAGGGAGAGAAAAAAGAGGAAAAATCACCTATGGAAAAACATTCTGATACTGGATTAAAGAAGTAAAAGAATGATAAAATATAATGAAAACAGGTTTTCTTTCATGATTAAGACAAACCCTAGGTGTAAGGTAAGAGCTCTTTGGAGCAGTACATACAACAGAAGGCAAACTAGTCTGTCTGTTTGATATGATGAGTTCAGGCAATCTTCCATCCCAGAAATCTCAGCAATGATGACCAATAGGGCCATGGCCAAAAAGGACTGTGAAGTACCATGCCATTAGAAATGAGATAGAAGGTTAAACAGTGCCTGCTAATTTGATGAAGTTTCCCAATATCGCTGAATTCTTATCTCTGGATTCAAAGAGAGGGCAGAAAGGGAACAACCGGGAGAGTGCTCAGGAAATTGTTTGGATTTCCCCTGAAAAAAGAAGGCTCAGAAGTAAATAAAACAAACCAAAGCCCTGATCTCTACTAAATATGAAATATAAAACCTAATTGGCTTTGAGGAACTTCACAAGGGAAATCGTTATGACCGTGTTCATTACAGGGAGATGCAATTAGCCTTTGGCCTCTCTTATTTCACTGGAATTTCAGGTGTAAAACTGTAATTTTTTCCCCAAAATCTTGATAGAATTTTCATTAATTAAAAATCAATATATGAAATAGAAATTGATGAGATCGCTAGTAAATGATAGGAAAATTTAGACATCAGTTTAAAATCATCTGTTTCTATTCTGTACATGCAAGTCTGATAGACAGGCATGCTGAAGAAAATAGGAGGGCTGCCTTGGCCCTCACTGCTTCTGATCTCATCCAGAGCAATATTTCAGGAAAGCCCCAGCCAAGCTTCACTTCATTCCTTTTCCTCCAGTTGCATTCTCCATAGCTTCCTAGCCTAGGGGCTGGATGGTGTTTGCCAGTCTAGTCCTCTATAATCCCTCTCGTTATCTTGCAGACCAAAGAGTCCCTCTCCTTGCCTACCATTCCTCTAGAGGAAATATTTCCTTGATTAGAATATAAATTTCTTGAGATTAGTGACCATCTTTGCATTTGTGTTTATATACCTAATTTAGCTCACTAAGCAAGTATGTAATATAGGCTCTTTCATTTTATTTCATTTATTTTTATTCTGTTTAGTCCAGCATCCAATCACAAAATTCCCACCTACCTTTTCTCTCCCTTTCTCTTCCTTTCCCTTCCTCTCTCTTTCTTTATCTCTCTTCCTCTTTCTGTCTCTCCCTCTTTCTCTCTTTGTCCCTGCATCTCCCTTTCTGTCTACTTCTCTTTTCTCTCTCAACTCTAGAATGTGTATGTGTGTGTACATCTATCAGTCCATCTATCTACTTATTCATTCATCTATTTCCACCTTAAATTCGTGAAAGTGTTTTACAGAAATTATCTGACATAAAAAGTTTCTTTTTGTTTTTTGCACCCTTAGGGATGTTTCCTCGTTACCAATTATCTCTTCAGTATTCCTGTGTTTCTCCATTGGTATTAGCTATAGTGACTCATACTTCAAAGTTGAATATAAAATCCTTGAGGGAAGGGACCTTCTCATTTTCTTTCTTCTATCCTCAGCCCCTAGTATAACATTTTGCTAGCACAGAGTGAAAGCATACCAAATGTTTATCTAAATTATTTGAGTCACCACTTGCTCATGGAGCCATATGTTCACCAAACACTGTCATTTTGTAGACACTGATAGGTCTCATATGTATGATAAATATATATGATAGGGTCACAATTTAGTCTCTGTCTCTTACTACCTGTATGACCAGGGGTGATTTATTTTACCTCTAGATCAGCTCACTTTCCTCACCTATAAAGTGAGGGTCTCTAAGGCTCTTTCTAGCTCTAAATCCCTGATGCTATGAATGATTGAAAAAGCATTATATGAAATTTTTACTATGTACCAAGCACAAGTGATCCAAATAGGAATGCAAGGGATCCCCTATTCCCCCAAAACTCACTTTCTAACAGGGAGAGAACAGACACATGGGGAGATCCACACAAAAAGCTAATAGAATGATAGGTCCCATGTACTTTAGAGGAAAACAGTAAGGCAGATGGTATGACTTTTTTTTTTCTTCAAACATATGCAGACACAGTTGTGATTAATATGAAAATGTCCTTAAAAGCCTTTCTGAATTCATAGTAAATTGTCATTGTGAATTTTTCTCAATCAATGGACACTCATAGTGCAATTGCGCTCATGTGGAGGATCTGATGAGTTTTTTCATGTGAAAAAAGAGTGTGCCATACTGGAAAAGGCGGCAACCACTAGTGTATTTCACTGTAATTGATGTTATCCGGGGCACTTAAAAAAATTTCCATAGTTCTTAAAAACAAAAGAATCTAAATTGCATGTCTCACATAACTTAGCATTTGGCTTTTATGATGTGTTCAGACTGAAATCTTAATTGTTGGTTAACTGGGAGATAAATGTGGTTCCTCCTCTCATGTGACGACCAGATGGAGAGTGGCC
The DNA here is from genome assembly GCA_028658325.1 of Potorous gilbertii. Classification (NCBI taxonomy): domain Eukaryota; kingdom Metazoa; phylum Chordata; class Mammalia; order Diprotodontia; family Potoroidae; genus Potorous; species Potorous gilbertii. The sequence continues at coordinate 20,676,515 of CM053770.1, read as the reverse complement.
AATAAATCATTCCAGGGAGGATAATTAAAAGCTTCATTCAGACATATTAGTAAATCACCAGGAAAGGCTAGAACCTTGCTTCTGGATGTGTTGTAATTTATACTATTAATGTGGACTGTTTTGGTTTTCTAAAAATAATAAATGACCCGCCCACTCATACTTGGCCAGAAGCATACAAGAAGTAATCCATAGGATATGGATTTGTTCAATGGCATTTAAAGGACCTTGATTAAAATTCCATCCAGGCTGGAGTGATGAGAAGGCTGTTTACTGAAGGCTGTTTTTGAAGTTGTAAGTTGTGATTCGGACAGAGACCGGAGGGACATACAAATTGAAACATTCCTTAACTCATAGGTATGAATCTGACTGTTGGTCACAGTTGACATTTTAAAAGAAGGATATAAAAATGTCGGAAAGTCATGCTGGCTGCTGCCATTTGTGCTTATGAGGTAGTTTTTAGAGTGCTTTTGTTTACCAGATGCCAAGGACTAGCCTTAGTTTGGGAGGTGAAAGCAAGCTTGAGATTCTTAGAGGTTCTTTCTGAAGAAGGAAAACGTTTAGAACAGCCTAACAAGGACATTTAAAAAAAAATAATGCTGTTGTCTACCCATCTACTTTCATTTTCTATTGTTAACTTGAAGAAGTATTTAAATAAATCACATAGCCTGTTGTAGGTACATGACTAAGAACTCAGGAAAGGTGGTTCTCATCTTTAAAATTTCAACAGCATCTTCATTAAGACATTTAATTCAAATTAAGAAATTTCAACAGCATCATCATTAAGTATCCAGAATGAGGAAAGGAATAATTCTATTATGCTCTGTCCTGTTAAGGACACACCGGGAGTATTGGGTTTGTTTTTCTTCTTTATATTTTAGGAAAGAGAGACAATTAGAATATGACCTGAAACACAGAAGCTGAGAAAATAGAAGACTGGAGAACATACTATAAGAGAAAAATTGCTTGAAGGAATTGCGATTTTTTTAGCATGGAGAAGAGGACAAGATCACTGTCTTCAAACATTTGAAAGCTGTCATGTGAAAGAGGAACTAAATTACCCTACAAAGCCCGAGAGGACAAAACTATAATTAATGGGGAAAAGGTGCAAAGAAACAATTCAAGCTGGAAATAAGAGAAATCAACAGCAACATCGGAATAAGGAACTACCCCCACAATACCAATCAACCTTCCTCATGATTAGTACTGTTTTAAAGTGGAATGGGTTATTCCTCATCCAGAGGGAGGTCTCTAAAGGAATTTAGAATATCAGTTGTTAGGGATGTCATAGAGACCATTTATGCTCAGGTCTAGATTAGACTAGATGATGTTCTGAGGTCCCCTTGGAGAGCTTCAGTTCTGGCATTCCATGGTATTGGTTTGGCAAGGGTGACCACAGAAAATAGAGGAACTTGGAGGAAACTGTACTGAATGTGATCGTTCTACCAAGCATCCCAGCTTTCTTGTTGTTTTTCCCAGAACTGCATCTTTCATTTCATTAGAAGATGGAGATACAAATGAAGTTGGAACTCCCTTCCTCTGCCAGTGCAGATCAACAACAGCAATGAACCTTAGTCTTGGCCAGTTACCCAGGGCACCGGGAGGAGCAGTGATTTGTTTGCCCAAAGTCACACAGGCAGGATGGATATGTCAGAGACAGGACTTTCTGTTTCCAAGATTGATTCTCTATCATGTTCTTCTATCCTTTGTGGTTTTTCTATCTTCTAGATTTTTTCTTAATCTCATCTAAATATACATGCAAAGCCAGGCTGAAAATAGCAAAACATACATTCTTCTGATAGTTCTTCAAAACTTTTTGGTGTCCTTGTATGATAGAGAAGCTATAAAGACATCTTTGATCAGCCAGAAATAGGAAGTGAAGTATACGTGTAATTTTTGCATAATTTCTAATAATTGTACATATATTAGAGTAGAAATAACAGTCAAAATAACTTGGTAAACATTGCCAAAATATTTCCAGAAAATATGAAATAAATTCCTATTTAAAAAACGTGTAGTGAATTAATTATTCTAATTTGTTCATGTACTTTGTAAATTGGGAGAGTCTTGAAATCCTCACTGTGATATCTTCCCTGACCCCACTCTTTTCCTTCGGGAGGGAAAGGAGCCTAGTATGTAAATGATGAAATAACTTTTAAGAAATTCAAGTTGGAAGGTCTTGCTTAGGAGAGGGAAATAACCAAGCCAAAAACATACTTCTCTGAAGACTTTATCTCCCCCAGAAAATTATTAAAGCAAACCTATACCAATATTTAAAACTAGAATGCATTTTCGAAAGATAAACCGAATGCACTGACTTTATGTATTCAAACTATATTACCCTCTGTCTCCAAAACACTTTTACTTTCTTACTTCTTGAGTTTTGCTCACAGTTTTCTGTGGTTGGAATGCTTTTCCTTCCCTTCTTTTGATCTTTTAAATCCTTACTCATCCTTTCAAACCTAATTACAAACCCTCCTCCTCCAGAAAGTCCTCCTCAATCCCTGTCTGTTGAGTACAAACGTTTTCTTTGGATTTCCGTAGGATGGAATCTTGTGTCTCTCTCCTGTGTTTTTCAGGTATTGTTATCAATGCATCCTGTCCTATTCCTCTCATTAGCACGATGAAGACAAGAATTGTGACTTAGCTAGAAATTCTTAGCGGCTCACTGAAAAGGAGCTTCCTAAGTATTTGTTTGAAATGGAAGTGGTGAACTCTCTTTAGAGATGCTACTGGGTTTGGAGTTAGAAGAGCTGGCTTTGAAATGTAGTTCTTGACAACCTGTATCCTTCAGGGCAGGTTATTTCCCCCCCTTGGGCCTCAGTTTTCAAATCTATAAAATGAATATGCTAGAGTAGGAAGTCTCATGGTCTTGTTTTACTAAGATGAGACTAACAAAGATATTCACTATGACAGGACTTTAATGCTGGAAATGTCCTCATGTGTTTAACGTCTGTTGAGTGGAGAATTTATAATCTGATAAACAGAAGGCAAATAAGTGAACACAAATCAAAAACTAGCTAAATAGCCCCAAATCCTTCCTTTCAATAACCTGGTCACTTCAGCCTTTCAAAAACGCTGTGATTTTACTTTAATTTATATTTTACTGCTGTCATTGGGTTTTAAATGAGTAATAGTCTGATAGGCTGCCCTTCCCATTAGAATTTCCAGTATAACAAAGAAAGACAGTTAAGCAAAACCCCCCAACACAAAGGCATTGCCAAGTAGTACACGGACCATTCTGCATCTTGGTACAACCACTTTTCTTCCAGAAAGAGGAGAGTATATTTCACCTTATGAGCCTTGGGAACTAGATTCATCATGTCATTATATGAGTCTAGCTTCTTTTTTCTTCTGTTTTCATTTTTTGGGGAACATTTTCAGTTTATAAAATTAAGATGGTGTGTGTTTGTGTGTGTGTGTGTGTGTGTGTGTGTGGTGGTAATAGGGTGTATATATACACATTTAAAACATACCATGTATGTGTATATATACATGTGTGGGTATATGTATATGTGTACATATGTATATGTGTAATGGCATATATACACACAATGTTATACACACATGTGAGTATATATACTCATACACACATCATGTTATTGAGACATAGATAGGAAGTTAGATAGATAGATGGATAGGTAGATATGATACTGTATATAAACGTGTGTGTGTGTGTGTGTGTGTAATGATCTCCAGCATTCATTGATTAGGAAGTCTCACCCTTTGTATAGGCCTGAAAGGTACTTCCTTCCCTTCTCTACTATTTAAAAAAAATTAAAAAGTAACCTTTAAGATTTTAGCTATTTATTCAGTTGGAGCTTATTTTGGTATGTGATATAAAATGCTGATCTAAGCTGTTTTTTTTTTTTGGTCATACTCCTTTCCAACTTTCCCAGAATTCCATGTTGATCAGTGCTCTTCCCCAGCTAGTTTCTAAGTTTGAATTTATCAAACACTGTGCTACTGAGTTGATTAAATTTGCCTCTGGGTCATGTTTATCTGGTCTGTTCCACCTTTGATTTTTCTGTGTAGATTATCCTGTCAGTCGAGGTCATTTCTGTGACAGTTTCATGGGTTGTCCTAGTCAAAAGAATGTCTTAACTAGTGGCCATATTTTTCTAATGATGAGCTTCTCTACCCTCAACATGGCTGATGCACTGAGGAGGAGTGTCTTTCTGCTGGCTGCTGGGCTGGCCCTCTGGATTTATAGGCACATACTTGGAATTTTGTTAAAGGTCTGAGCTAGGCAGGCTCTTTTCCTGAGGTCCACATTTAGAACAGTGATGTCATGGTTTCTTCCATTTCTTAGACTTTAGTCTCTGTTGGCTTTTTGGTTTTCCCGAAAGTCGCACACCCTGACTGTGCATCCTTGGTGGAGTTCTCAGCAGACAATTTGGAATGAAGTACAGTTGCTCAGAATGGAGGCTCTTCCTGAAACTGGGAATGGGGGTGGGTTGGTGGGGAGAAGAACAACATAGGGTCATGCCAAAAAAATTTGTTTCCCCCTTAAAGAAATCCTGGCATCCCTTCAGTACCAGCTGGGTGTTCTCCCTTGCCTCCTGGATGCACATATGTGATGAATAATTGAGATTTAGCAATGGCAAGTGAATGAAAATGGGACAAATTGAAATAATTAAGCAAGAGCATACAAAAGACAAACTTAGAATTGTCCCAGGTCCCCATGGAGGGAGATCCTTGGGGCTGGTTGAAGAAACAGTGGAGGATGATTTTCCTTATTTGCAAACTTATCAGTCATTGTGGCTCTTATACTTTGAGCTGGAGACAGAAGAGGAATGCTAACGGAGGGTAGGAACTGAGCACAAAAGTGGCAAATAATTGATCCTTGAGGGATCTCTTTGGAAGGCCTTGGTCATTTAGAGGAATGCAGTTTAAGACTCCTCTGACTGTTCGTGAGCACCCATTTGAAAGAAATGGAATCCTCTCTCTTTCTCTCTCTCCCTCTCTCCCCCTCTCTCTCTCTCTCTCTCTCTCTCTCTCTCTCTCTCAGTATGTGTGTGTGTATGTTTAAGGGGTGGGGTTGGTATGGGAGGAGGTAATATATTTCTAAAGCAGTCAAAGGCCATTGAGCATTAATGAGGCCTAAGGAATGCTGGGAGGAAGAGGATTCCATTATGCAAATCAAGTTGTGGACACAAGCTGTGTGCTGTATCCATAGAAGCAATTTAAAAAAATAGAAGAAGAAATTCACATGTGGGTGGTCAGAATCAGAGATGATTCATAAAGCGCCCAAGTAGAAAAAAAAAGAATGGTGTCTGTAACAACTTGGTATGGTCTGACGCAGAAATGGTGGACATTTCAAGATGACTGGAGTTCAGTGAAAGGGGACTTACTTTCAAAGTGCTTAATTGCTTGGATTGGATAATTGTTCAATTAGATGAAGGACCCTAAATAAATGAATGGATCTTAGGAGATGTGCACTGTTGTTTATGTACTCACACTGTACTGGTTCCTGGGTAGGGTTTGACTCACTTACTCCTTATTTCTCCCTATTCTGATTGTCTGATTGTAATTTGCATCTTTGGAGGGATTTCCTTCATCACATTTTCCTTCTAATCACTTTTGAGGGGAATATGTAAGATCTTTTGTCCCTAGTTCACAGTTCCCATATGTTCACTCTGTCCAGATACCATGATGAGCCTCTCAAGGTTCAGTAGGAGTATATGGAGGGCTGTGAACTATTTCATTAAAACCAATTTTCTGGAACCAAATGGATGAGATCATACAATTTAGAGAAATGAGATCATACAATTTAGAGGTCATGGGTTATTCTAGTCTGGTTCCTTTATTTTACATATGTAGAAACTGAGGACCAGACTGTTTAAGTGACTTACCCAGAATCTCAGGGGCAGATGGGTGACTCTGTAGGGCATACAGCTCCAGGCCTGGAGTCAGGACGACTCTTCTTCAAATTTGACCTCAAATATTTGCTGGCTGTGTGACCCTGGGCAAATCACTTCAACCTCTTTGCCTCAGTTTCTCCTGGAAACTGGAGAAGAATATGACAAACCACTGTAGTACTGGGGTCACTGGGAGTTGAACATGACTGAAACAACTGACCAACAACAACCAGAATTTTATAGGTAGTAAGTAATGAACAGAGCTAGCATTAGAACAGTTCCTTTGCCTCTAAATTCAGTGCTCTTTGTGCACGGCTCATGGCCTCTTTTAGCCTTTGTCTCTGTTGAAGCTGCATTCTCAAACCTGTAGAAGCTCCACTGTTGATGCCAGTGCTGATGGGTATTTGTTCAACACTGACTTTATTTCTCAGTTCTCACTTGAAAACCCCTTACTTTATGCAAAGCTCAGGTCAGGGGCCACCTCCTAAAGGCAACCTTCCTTGATCTTGATCTATGTAGCTGATCGAGTTCCTCCCTCCAGATGTTATTACATTGTAAATATTATTTTGAATATACTCATCTATGTGTACATGTTGTGGCCACCCAGTAGAATGTAAAGTCCTGGAGGGCAGGAAGTGCCAACTCTTCCCCCATGTTTCCAGTGCCTGGCACATAGTAGGTGCTTCATTAATTTAAGTTTAGCCTCTTAATTTGTTAAACTAGGATGCTAGATCATACAGTCTGATTATCACAAAGACCCGTTGTGAAGATTGAACCCATGAAGGAGATGGAAGGGACTTAGAAGAATAAAAGTCACTATTTATGTGTGAGCCTTTGTTGGAGCAGCTGCAAACCGAGTGATCTTGGCTGTTAGATGTAAATGCAAGGACTGCGTCAATGATGGGAAGACTTGCAGAATCTTACAGAACTGGGATGTGCTTTTTCCCAAGGTATTCATTAGTCTGGTGGCAGGCCTGGTTTCTGCGGCCTTGGGTAATGCTCTATGTTATGGAAAGCCTTTCAAATTATCCTCCATCATTCTTAACCATTAAGTATAAGAGAGAATATGTTAAAAGAAAGTGTGTGGTGTGGGAAAGAAAGGAGGGCAGAAAACACTGGAATATAGAGCTCGAAGTGAACTCCTGTGATGCCAGGTATCCCCGGCACCCCCGCTGGGCCTCTTCCTCTACCCCTTTGCCCACTTTGATACCCTTTCTACATTTCTCCCTGGCATCTAAAGCCTCTCTCAGTAGCAACCTCCTGCAGCATCTCCCCTGGTCCCACCCTGCCTACCTTCACATACACACACACACACATACACACACACTCACACACAGACACCCACACAGACATGCACACATGGACACACACACAAACATGCACATGTAGACACACACAGACATGCTCACACAGACAAACAGACATACACACACACATATACTTTGTGTTACTATAACATGAGCAGTTGTCCTACAAGATTGTAATCTCCTTGATGTCCAAGCATGGTACCTGACATTCAGTTGATGCTCAGTAAACATTTGTGGAGTTAAATTATATCTTGTTTCATAATTAAGCAAGACTGGGTGGGAGAGAAAAGCCATTTCCCTCTTCATGTCAAAGGATTCTCACACTACACATTCACTTAGAGAAAAGCTAAATAAATTCCTGATTCTAATTTCTCTGAGAAAAGGGGAAAAAGATGAATGGAACCCTGGGATCATGAATCTTGAGATGGAAAAAGACCTCATTTGCAGAAGAGGAAACTGAGTCCAAAGAAGAGAAATGCCTTCATAAATAGGATCTTGATCCAGAAAGGACCTCAGAGGCTAGTGAATCATAGATCATTTGTTGCTGCTCAGTCATTTCAGTCACAGCTGACTCTGTGACCCCATTTGGGGTTTTCTTTGCAAAGATACTGGAGCAATTTGCCATTTCCTTCTTCAGTTTATTTTACAGATGAGTAAACTGAGGCCAATAGGGTTAAGTGACTTGTCTAGGGTCACACAACTGCTAAGTTTCTGAGACTGGATTTGAACTCAGAAAGATGAGTGTTCTTGACTTCAGGTCCAGCAGTCTATTCGATGCTGACCCTTCATTTTACCCATGAGGAAAGCTACTGGGGTTCTGACTGCACATTTAGTAAAGTTATCATCCAATTTCCACTTGATACTAGATTTCTCATTTCCAGACCAGAGGAATAAGTCCATTAACTAAACTGTTGTGTAAATGTGGAATACATTTTTAATAACATTTCACCTTTGAGATTTCTTGATCACCACCGTTCAATAACCTAGGGAGAATAGTGGATTCTTGTGACAAGTGAGTGGTAAAGGAGACTGTACTATCTGGTTGTATTATTTGGAAGAGTGGGAAAACTGCTGTGCTAGGGGTGAGAGGGGGACAGAGTGCCCCTTATCCTCTCTGCCCCTGGGTAGCTGGGTGACTTTGGGTGAGTTTATGATTCATCTCTCTGAGCCTTGGTCTGCCATAGTGGTGATGGGGATAAGAACAGCCATAATAAAATGAGAGTATAAAGGCAATTAAGGGGCGCACTCAATACAACAGTCAGGAAGACCTGAGTTCAAATCCTGCCTCAGAGATCTCAGGGGAGTCATTTAATCTTGCTCTGTCTCAGTAGCCTCATTAATCAAATGAAGGGGTAGGATTAGGGTCCTTAAATCTATGATCCTATGAGGATAATGATAGCACCTACCTCATAGCACTGTTTTGATATTAAAATAAGATCACACATAGGAAACACTATAACCTTAAATTGCCATGTAGACGCTGCTGTTCCTGCTGTCATTTTCATTCTCTCCATCACCATCTTCAGCAGCAGCAGCGTCACATCCAGTTCTCTTGTGATACACTTTTTGAAGAGGGGATCCAAGGTTATTTGTTTACTGCCCCACCTTCAAATAAAGGGGGCACATGGATGAAATGGCACCCCTTTCTCCATCTCTTTTCTGCTTTCTGAGAGAGAGAATACAGTCTCTAAATGATGTTTGTTTTTTCAGTCTGTGATATCTGGGATTTCTAGTGAATTAAAAATTCAATATCATGTTTATTATATGTCCTACAGAAAAATTCATTCAATTAGTGTAAACTTGTGCCACATAATTTAAGGAACAGCTTACATGACTAAAGGAGATGCCTGTCCACTGTACTCGACCCTGAACCAGATGACATCTCCAATATTGTGTTTATTATCTTTGGGCACTTCAGCTTTGAAGATTGTCCAAAGGTGAGTTGATTGAATGGTGATTGTTTCTTAAAGCACAATATTTTCATTACATACTGTACCATGAAATTTTAACCATTGCCAATTTTAGTGGAGGGGGGAAGTAGCTAGGACTGGCTGGACCTGGAGTCAGAAAGACTTGAGTTCAGATTTGACCTCAGACTCTTATTAGCTGTGTAACAGTGGGCAAGTAAGTCGCTTTACCCTCTTTGCCTTGAATTTCTCAACTCCAAAATGAGCTGGAGAAGGAAATGGTGAACCACTCAGTATCCATGCCAAGGTAGCCCCCAATGGGATCACACAACTGAACATTAACACAATCCAGTGAACATCTACTTTCTTTCTATGACTTTTTCCCCACAAAATACACATTACAAAATGTCACTGGTGTCAGAAGAACTTGTCTTTTTGTCACTGACCTCCTTGGGATATATTTGCACCTCCTATTTCCTACCTGTGTGATCTCAGACAATTCATAGAACTTCTTTGGACTTTTGGTTTCCCCTTCTGTAAGTGAAAGGGTTGTGCCAGAAGACTCCTCAGATCCTTTATGACACAAAATCTATGATCCCCTGAACTTTGATTTGACAAAGCTCAGGGAGTCCAATCTTCTAATCTTGCAGAGCCTACAGAGGCCACTAGAAGTTATATAAAGGTCAATGTTTTGGGGAACTCTTGTTTTCTAAGATGATCAACTTTTGGAAATAGGGCTTTGAGGTACTTTGGTTGGGGGGCTGGGGAATGTGGACAGGGAATGAGGTGGGGGCTGGAAGAAGGAACTCCTAGCAGGATTTTTCTATCTAATGTCAGTTTTCTCAAGCAAGAGAGACCATTTCTTCTTTCTGCAAGAATCCTGGCAGACTAGTTATCTGCTTCCCTTTAGTACAGACACATCATTAAGCTGTTCCTGCAGTGTGGGTCTGAGCACTTGAGAAGCAATGGGAAGAGGAAAATTGCACTTAAATAAAAATTGAATTTACTCTTTTTTAAGTGTCTTTTAATTGAATCCTTTTTGGAGAATTTCCATACTTGGAGAAATTTAGGTGGGGGGGGGGGATGATGGCTAAATCAGATTGACTTTTCCTGCCAAAAAGAATTTTTTAAAACTGTAAAAAAACAAAGCAAAACAGATTGAATGAGTGTTGCACCCCTTGTCCTAGGTCTAGGACCCAACCATATAGCCCTTTTTCTCTTCCTTGTGCTTGTCCTCACATTTTCCCACTGTGTTTACAGTTTCCCACCTTTAGGATGACAGTGACCTTGATCACATTTAAAAATAAGAAAGGTTATATTAAGTTAAAGAAGGGAAAATCACCAAAGACAAGTCCATCCTCAACAAAAAAAGGACTAAATCTGGCTGGGAGCCAGCTTCTGGTAGATCCTTTCTCAAAATGATGTATCATTAAATTTATGTATCCTTCCACTCACCAGCCCTATGACTTTTTAGAACTGAATGCCTTTTCTTGTTCAGCATTCCTCTATATGCATTACATTAGAATGTAAGCTACTTGAAGACAAGGATAGTTTTGCTTTTTATATTTGTATACCTTGTACTTGACACATAGCAAGTACTTAATTTGTTTTTCATTCATTAAATTCCTTCCTTCCTTCCTTCCTTCCTTCCTTCCGTCCTTTGCTTCTTCCCTCTTCCTGCCTCCCTCTCTTCCTGTTTTCTTTCTTTTTTTCTTCCTTCTTCCCTTCCCTCTTCCTTTTCATCCCCTTCCATCATTCCTTACTTTCTGCTTTCTTCTTACCTGCCTGCATTCCTTCATTCTTTTCCTTTGTCCCTCCCTCCCTCCCTTCCTCCCTTTCCCTCATTTAGGTCTCATAATCACAACGTAAAATACATAATGAGCGTATTTTATGAAACCCATTTTACAGATGAGAATGCCTGAAGTTCAGAAATGAAATGGTTTGCCCGTGATCATACAGTTAGTACGCGTTAGCAGCAGGTTTTTGAGCAAGGCTCTTGCTGACTCCAAGCCAAACATTCTCTCCACCAAGCCAGGCTGCCTCTTATTATGTAAATTGCTGACAACTACATGAAGTGTGTAAACATGAAAGATAATTGGCATGGCAGATGGGTTACAACTAGGATAAATGGAAGCAAATTCAGAGAACAATAGCCTGGTAGAGGAGACCCAAATATCTTGATTACAGTATGGTTACAATGTATCTGTAGTACAATCTACAAATGTATCCCACCACCAACATTGCTATTGTTGCATTTCCTTCAGGATCCATGATATCACTGGTGTGGGTCCTGTTGCATTAGTGAGTATTTATGGGAATATCTTTCTGTGGCATCTTATTGAAAATTCAGCTCTGAAAGCTTTTAAAGTCAGAAGAATACCAGAAAGCCTAGTTTAAGAATCAATTCCAGGCCACAGAATAGGGGAAAGCATTACATTTTTGTTTTAATTTCATGCACCACCTCCAATTTTGTTTTAATAATATACAGGAGTGCTAACCTTGGAGGCAGGAAAACCGGTACTCAGATTTGCCATTTGAAATGCACTAGCATGTGCAACTATAGGCATGTCATCTGATTCGATGATTTAGGTCATAAAGGTGTTGTTATATGAATCATTCCCCCACCCCCATCCCCACCCTCCAGCTTCCTTCCCAGAATCTTCTGCCCCAGAGTCCTCCTTTTCTCATTGGTGACTTCCTCCTTGGAACCATCAGATCACCCTTTTAGGGACAGCCCCAGCCAAGCTTCACCTCCCTTTTGTCTTGACTCTCCAGGTCCCATCTTTTTCTTTTTGCCTTCTCTGGCTCACCACATTCCTTTATTCTCCCTCCTATTCCTATGTGTTGTTTTCCTCCATCAGAATGCAGACTCTCTGAAGCAGGGCTAAGTTCATTTATAGTGGTATCTCCAGCATTAGCAGTAGCTCTAGTGCATAAAAATGCCTTAAAAATACTTTATTTAAGAAAGCTTCTACCCTTGGAGTTTTCAAGGCTGAAGAATCATGAATTTTAAAGTTAGCAAAATAATTTTTTTTAAAAATTGAACACCCTTTGCTATACAGTCCACAAGTAGCCATGGCCTTTGCTTTAGGACTCCAGTGAGAATTGTCTGTTCAATTTTGTTATAGCTATGATTAGGACGTTCCTTTCTTTATATCAAATCTAAATTTGCCTTTTTACAATTTTGTCCCTTGTTCCTTACTCTGCCTTCCAGGCCTGAAGGAAATTAGACACTTTCCTCGTTCAAATCTGCTAATTTGATCAGTGATCATCCCAGGTCTGTGCCATCAGGAGTAATCAAGATGAGGGTCTCCATAGGAACTTCCCTAAGCATGAAGGAGAAGGCCATTCATTTTGTTGCTACTATTTTTTGGCAACCTATTGCAAAAGAGCAAGTTGTTCACTAAAGGTGGGGGGTGGTAGAGAAGAGGCTCTTTTTTTCCTCCATTTAATATATTTCTAGAGCTCAGTGCCAAATCCACCCTGCTGACTTTATTACTTTGTGTAAACTAGCCCACAATCCTACTGGCTTGTTTCACAAAGAGTAGTCTTTTGTCTGTTTGTTGGTGAAACCTGCACAACAAAGACAGGCGATAGCTTTGTAAGTCAATATTGAGATGTGGATGAGCAGATTGTTTGGTATGCTAAGGATAGGAGGGAAGGTTTTCTTTTTCCGAGGCTTTGAATTCCCACTTCCAAACTATCTTGATAGGTAGAGACAGCTGGGGAAGAGTAGCAGGGCAGGTGGACTGTTTTTATCTGTCACATTTCATTCTCCTGCCTATTACAAAAGGTGAGCCTTTTAAAGCATTTTGGTAGGGACATGGTTCTTTTCTCCTTCTATAACATTACATTCTGAATGAGCCTTCAGGTTTCTTCAGGCAGTCCTATATAATTTCTGGTAAACTCGGTCCATAGATGCTTAGCCTTTGGCATAGGTGAGTGCCACAAACCCCTGAAGCCAGTCCAATCCAGCAAGCATTTATTAGGTGCCTCCTCTCAGGGTTCTCATATTTTTCAGTCCCCAAAGTTCCTCTTGCTCCTCTTTGCAATCCCTCCTCTACAGTACATATCCCTGAATCATATGCTCATAGATCTGCAATTTATAGGGACTTTAAAGTCCATCTACTATATATAGTACAATGCACCCATTCTTCAGGTGAGGAAACTGGGGTCCAGAGAGAGTAAACAGCTTGTGCAAGGTCACATGGGTAGTAGACAAACTTCAGGCTGACACGAAAGTTCTTCTGGCTGCAATGGATCTTTCTAGACTTATTAAATATAAAATATTCTCCCCCAGTGTATTCTCTGTTTGGGGCAGACTCATCTACTAGCTTTTTCTTGAGCTTAACATTCTCTATGTGATCTCCATTCCTTCCCAGAAGCTGTCCTTCATCTCTGGGTTACAGTCTCTCCTCCCTTCTACCTCTTAGAATTCTCAACTTTGTCAAGGCTCAGTCTGGGTGCTGATTTTCTTGATAATGCTGTGTATTTTATTTTTGCATTCAAAAACATGATTCTGTAAAGCGAACCATAGATAGCCTTTGATAGATGGTCCAAGGGAAACCCACAACATTAAAAATGTCTAAGAACTCCAGGATTGGATGACTTCTGAATTCCCTTCTAGCTCTGAAATTCTGTAATTTAGATATAAAATTAACATCAGACTCTCCTTTAGTCATGTATATGTGTATATTCAGTTGTTTCAGTCACATCTGACTCTGCATGACCCTGTTTGAGGTTTTCTTGGCAAAAGAATCTCTATCTATCTATCTATCTCTATCTGTGTGTATGTATATATACACATATATAAATATATACGCACATAGACATATATACTATGTATATATGCATTATACAGAGTTATAAAAATAATAGCCCAATAATACTTTATATTTATAGAATTCTGTAGTTTTTCAAAGACCTTTTATAAACATTATTTAACTTGATATGGATAACCTGGCATGTATTTAGAATTCAAAACTCTTGCTATACATAATTTCATGTTACCCTCCAATTTTATGAAGTCATTAGTACAGGAGTTATCATCTCTATCTTACAAATGAGGAAAATAAAGAAAAGGGAAATTAAGTGACTCCTTCCTGGCCACACAGTAAGTATCTGAGGCAGCCTTCAAATTTACTTCCTTATTGACTCCAAAGGCTACTGCTCTCATCTCCTTATACTTTTTTTCTTTGAAAATCTTTTAAAGACAGAATAGCTAACTTTAACCTTGTTTTATACATGAGGAAATTGAGGCTGGAAGAAGATGAAGGATTCTCCCAAGGGAATGTCAAGATTTCACAGTCAATAGTGGCAGAGGGAGGATTAACACTTAGATCTTCTGATTCAAACCTAGCTTGCTTTCCATTACCCATAGTGAAATAGTCATCAAAGTATTTCTTTTTCAAACCAAGTTAATGGACCCCAGATTAAGAAGTTCTGGGAATACATTTTAATAAGGCAGACATTTATTATGTGTCTACTATGCGTGAGATGTTTGTGCCAGAAATCCCCAGTTCCGTGTACAATCTCCCTTTTCCATTACTCATTGGCTTTGGAGTATTCCTGAGTGTTCTGAATAAGATCTTCTTGTCCCAGGAAAGGGTTAATTTGTTCTGCTAAATGCCTAATATACTTCAAGGGAGCTCTCATCCACAAGGGAGGAAAACCAGGGCTCATAGTATATATAAATGGCAGTATGGGGATGTTTGCTATGTTAATGTTATACTGAGTTTTCATTTTTTATTATTTATTATTAATGAATCACAATTGTCTTTGAAGCTGCCTGAGTGTTTTATAATGAAATTGTGTGTCGTTTTCAAATGCCTGGGCCCCATATGTGTCATGGGCACAAACTCAATATTTGCCTCAAGTAATTGCACATGGAGCTGAAACATTGACATGGTTAACCTGTTCAAGGTCTCCCCGAGCTTGTTGGCGCGCGCGCGCACACACACACACAGGCATCTCTGGCTAATTAGGCTGTATATGTGTGTGCATGTATCTTCCCACATTCACATGTGCTCTTCTAATGCTAATACAACCCACAATCCTCAATATCCACAGAATTCATTCTACACAGTTTCATTTCATTGTATTTTAAAGTCAATTTCCACTTCATATTTTCTTCCGCGTCCCATGTCTTCCTTCTAACAACCTTCTGGCCAAACTTGGGTTGATTCCCTTCCTCTTAAGCCTCTTCCTTGTCAGGTTTTCCTGTATTAATGTGGTCATATCTGGGGACTTGCACAGGTACCACATTGTGACATTGAAAGATCCCTCTGCCTCATGTTTTCCCCAACTACTGTATTAGGTTTTTTGTAAATATTCTAAATGCCATCATCACCAATGAATATCTGGAGATCATTGATTTAGAGAGGGAAGGGATATTGAGGTCATCTAACCCAACCCCTCATTTTACAGATGAGGAAACTGAGGCCAAGAGAAGCTATGTGACTTGTTCAAAGTCTCAAAGGTTAAGTGACAGAATTAGAATTTGAACTCAGATCTTTTGATTCTAAGTCTAGCATCCTTTCAACAATCAAGCTGGATGTAAATAATAATATAAATATTGATAACAGATATAATTCAATCTGTTAATTGTTAGTGCTTCATATGCATTATTTTCCTTGATCCTCACAGCATCAGAATAAAGTGGGTGATTTAAGATTATCCTCATCTTACATAGAAGGATACTAATTCTCAGAGGGATTTGAATGAGTTCTTTTTGTGAGCCCAAAGGTTCCTGACTCACATTCCGCATTAGGCCAAGGCTGGTTGTCCTTTAACAAGACTAATGAATTTTACCTATCTCTGGTCAACTCTTCTTCTGGATCCTTAAGAACAGTCTTAGAATTTGGAGGGGGTGGGATTTACAATAGAATCTAGCAGACTAACATTGGGGTAACAATAGCACCCCCTCTCCCCCTTTATGGCAAATTTTAATGAGCACAAGGTAAGAGTCAAGGCTTGGAAAGTCTGCCATATCCATTGACATGCCTTGCAATGCCAAGCTCTCCATCACTGCCCCTAGTCAATATAATGGCTACGTGAATGGAAATCCCTTTCAGATCAGTGCAGTTAAAAGTCAGGACATTTTAAGAGAGAGCCATTTCTCATTCAATTGTGTATACTTGTCCCTTAGGTAGGGGGCTACTGGGTATTGAGCCAGCTCAGAGGGGATGCCTGGTTGAACCAATAGACTCGAAGCTTTTAGAGAGCACACCAGCATCACTTTCCTCTGAATCACCAGCAGTTCCTGTCCTGTATTTGGCAGGGCACGTCAATCAACTTCTGCCTCTGTTTTCTCATCTTAAATGAAGCAATAATAATGCCGACTGCCCAGGGTTTTGTGGAGTAAGATGAGGTACTGTCTGTAGTGCATTTTGCAAAGCTGAAAGGGCTACATTAATGTCAGCTATCACTGTTATTGTTGTGTGGATATTTGGAGAAAAAGACAGGAAAAGGGGGTTTGCCTGGAGTCCAGAAAGGAGGCAGCCTGCCTCAAGGGAAGGTCAGCAAGCCTGGGGATTTCCAAAGAGGTAGAGAGCCCCTGGTTGTGATTTTGTTTTATTTTGTCTTTTAGACTGTAATTTTTATCACGTCTTATCCGATTTTACCTTATTTTAGTTTTTAAAACTTTTCTTCTGTTTCCTTCCCTTTTTCTTTTTCGATTCCTCAGTCCCACCCCCTCCTTATCCCACCAAACCCATTCCCCCACCCCTTTCTCTTCCGACTTCCTTTGACTTCTAGGCACTAGGGAGCTGACTACAGGCAGGCCCCATCACCACAAGGTCCTACTCCTGGGCCAGTGGTAAAAGAAATAAGAAAAATTCTTCCTTGATGGCCAAGTGTTTCTACTATGGTGAGGAAGGAAGGATGTGGGATAGACCACTTTTCAATCTCATCGTTGTGTTTAGGTATTTCCGTAAACGCTGACTGCTAATGGTATTCAGAGAGCTTCTCCCATGGGGACTCTCAGTTCCTTGGGTGGTTCCGCTGGTGATGGTGGAGCTTCACAGGAGGAAGTAATGGGAAATAGAAGGTCACTGGTGGGGAAGCCAATGGAGTTTCACCCAGGAGGTCCTTCTTGAGAGGTGGCCTGGCAGGCCCATGTGTCCCGTGTCTCCCAGTCTATGTTTGCTCACGGTTAAGTGCCAGACGTGGAGTGGTTGGAAAAAAAAAAAGATTCTGTTTCATGACAATAAGCAGATTTCCAGGTAGTCAGAATTAGTTTCCTGATTTGCATATTCCTCCAAGTCAGAGTCGGCAGGGCCTTCTGCAGACCTCTCCCTTTGTAGAATCCCAGCCAGCAAGCATTTCATGGCATGTCATGACAGTGGGGGATTAGGAGACCTGGAAATACTGTCAAGATGGGTAAGCTCTGAAAGCAGCGTTAGCCCTGCTTTGAAGAAGCCCCTACTCCCACCCCCATCTCCCAAATATTTCCTGCCTTAGAAATGTCAAGTGACCTGAGAAATATTTATATGACAGTGAATTTAAAAAAGAAAAAAAACAAGAGCTCTGAGTCCCAGTCAGCCTATTTTTCACTGAGTGTGGACATGCAGAAGGACACTTACAAAAGGGAACGTATGATTTAGCCTCTCGGAATTTGGCTTTGAAAGGGGGTTGGGGGTGGGGTGTTCTGGTGTTTCCTTTCAATGCCCCCACTGTATAAGTGGAAAATGATCACTAAGAGGCTGTAGGGCACTCTGTAAAGTCAGCTTCCAGAGGGGTTTCTGTTTCCCATGAGCCTTGGGTAAGTGTGCATGGCCACATGCCAATTGGGGAAAATAACAGTTTTCTTTTGTGAAGCCACCCAACCTTCTTCTCCAAGGCTTCCCTGGGCCATTCACTTTTTGCTGGGTTCTTTTCTCTCCAATACCTGCCCTAAATTATTGCATACCTTGCACTTATAAACAAATAAATAGCCCAAACCCAATCTGAGGTAACTGGTGCTACACCACTTGCCCACCCCTACCCTCAGGCACTGGGCACCTGTGGAACTGGCCCTTCATCTAGGCTGCCTTCTTTATCATGGGAAAGAACCTGTTGTCAATCAAATATGAGTTCTGCCTTGGGGAGCTGAGTTTCAGATTAACCCCAGGACCCAGAAGAATGTGACAGAAGCAATGCTGGGCCCAGACAGGTTACATAATGGACTGAGTAATGGAAGTAGTTGATTTCAAGTTCAGACTCAGGCATATGAAACCATTGCTTGCCATTAAAGGATGACAATGACTTTCCAAAAGAAGGTTCTAACTTGTCAAATGGCTAGATGGAAAGCTAGTAATAGTAAAGTCAAAACAGGAGAGCTTCAGAGTGGTAGTTAAAGGGCTGACCTCAGAGTCTAGAATACCTGGGTTAAGGCTTGCCTCAAGATACAGTGTTATTTCAACTGTACGGGCCCAGACAAAGTTTGTGGACTCTAAGTCTGTTCCAGAGTAGAAAGGAAGGCATCTCTATGCCTATAAAGTCACAGGTCCTATCCAAAACAAAATTATAATAATAGCTAAAACAAATTTCTGTAGCACTCTCAATATTGTAAAACATTTTGGATAAATTGTTGTCTTTGAACATCACAATTACCCTGTGATCCTGGAAATATGACTGTTCTCATGATAAAGATGAATATATTGGAGAGTAAGGAAGGACTTTCACAAGGTCAACAAATGACAGAGGCTAGATTTTACCCAGGTCTACCTGACCTTTAGTTCAGTGCTCTGTCCACAACTAAGATTTTTGGGAAGAAATTGCCAGTCTATTTTCTTTGTCTCAGCTAGTAAATGGCAACCTGCCCCCTGCTTTGAGTCTCTAAAAACAGATGATGAAGAATCACAAAAAAGACATCAGTCTCCATCTTTTATTTTTCTTTCCCCTTGGGAGGTTATTATACAAAGCACCCACTTCCCGCTCCCACCAACCACTATTGACATGGGGAAGACATATGGCAAGAGTAAAATGAGGCCAGGGACGGTAATAAGCATTGGTTTCATGAGTCAGCCTTTCACCTCCTGTTCCTGAGGGTTTCTTGCTTCTATTTAAAGGCAAGAAAAGGTACATGCACTTTAGCAGCTACAGGACAGTATGATTGCTGGGTAAGAAGAAAAAAAAACTTTTTTTAGGCACAAGGATTCTCTGATAATTGGGAAAAATACATAGTAGACCAGGTGACTTGTTGTTGTTAATTTTGTAAAGACATTTCATTTATGGAAATCTAGGCTACCTGACTCCTTATATTTGTCAGAAATTAGATTTTTTTTTAAAAAATCTGGTAACCTTGGTGTTAAATACATTGTCTCCAGGTAGCCATTGTAGACTGAGTTGTCATGTACAGCTGGAAAAAAGATGGTGAAATCTGCTGCTCTTCTGCTTTGACGTGTTGGCCTTTTTGCTTCATAATAGGGACCCAGAAAAGAATTTAGACTAGTCCATTTTTCCATGGTACAAAGTGAAAAATGTATGCCGCTGTTTACAGCTGGATCTCAAGGAATATCGGAAATGACTACCCCTGTTTATTGAAACTTGGAGAATGTTTGAATGAGATAAGCTATAGCTAGATTAGCTTGTCTTTTAATTTAAACATTGGTAATCATGTTAGGGTCAGAAACCAGTACAGATGTGTAAAATGACATCAATGGTTATTTCTGCAAAAAGATTAAGGGTACAAATCAGCATTCCTTTCATATCCGGCTTTTTTAAAAAAGACCCAATTTGAGTTTAATTTCATCTAAACTCTGATTAAACAAAAGGACCTCCCTTCTGACAACAGTGAAGTTTTGTTGGGCATGTGTGCTTTCCCCCCTCTTTTTGTTTAAACTGGCCAGTCTTTTCTCCTACGCTTATTTCCGTGTGACAGTGGTTAATTTTTAAAAAGAGGAATTAACTGGAATTCAAGAAAGACACCTTTGTAAAAGGTAGCAGACAGTGCAGTGTTTGAAACATCAGGTGTTCACAGCAATGCCAGCACTGTAATTTAGATAACAATCCAGACAATGACTTGGCTTGTTAATTGTCAAGGTTTGCAAAGGCAGCAATTTGTATTGTACTCCTTTAGTACTTGTAGCTGCTTTCTTTCCATGGTACATGGAATGATATTCAAGCTTTATTGTATGCCCTTCCTTTGACTATTTTCATGGAAAATGTTCTGTGTGATATGTGTGGTCTTCTCATCACAACTTGACTGTGTTAAGGGGGTAGCCTCCAAAGGATGAAAGATACCATTTGTGTAGATTTTTAGTCAAGTGCTCCAGAATGTCTTCTGAGGACCTCTGGAGCATCTTTTTTTTTTTTTCTTTAAAGCCAAGCATTCAAACATCCAAATTAATCTAAACATTGTGGGGATGATGTTGACTTTACTAACTCAGAAAACATCAGGAAAACAAATGTTGAATCTGAGCATTAACTTACAAGGCTGTGCCCGCTTTTCTTCTAACTGGATGTGACCTAACTTTTTCCTAAGTTAAAGGTGTATTAAGAAAATGAGATCAACCTCAATTGACACCATTGTCCCCACCTTGATACCTTGTACTTGACCCTTAACATAGAGTAAGTGCTTTGGAAATAGTGAGTTGGTAGTGGATTTTATTTCTCTCATAGGCAGGAATGATGTTGTCTTATTTCCTTTGAAGTTTCCCACGCTGCCCCAACAGTTCCATATCCACTGAGCTCATGGATGTTGTAAAATAGAGAATTCAAATCCAGTGCAAGCTTTCTGCATTTTAGTATTATATTAAAACATTAAAAGTTTAGTATTTACAAAGAGAGTGACTCAAAAATCATTCCATTGAATTCCACACCCCCTTCCCAAAATAATACATTCAACAAAAGATACCTAGTAGGCTATACCTTGCAGAAAGCTTTGTGTTAAATATTATAGATACAGAAATAAATGTGTGATGAATCTTTTTGCTATTTTAAAAGAAGAATAGGGATATGTTTTAAATCATAAATTCATGCATGGTCTGATCTTACTAAATGAGTTCACAAAAAAATAAACATTTAAAATAACCACAGACATAGATTGAAGATGCAATTGTGATGTTTGTTAATGGTGAATGGACTTTTGCCTCACCATGGAAGAAAGGTTGCATGGGAAGGGAAGTGTTTGTTAATTTCACCTTCTTATTTTTATGAATGCCGTGTTATCTATTTGACACCAACATTAGAATCAAAGGGCTAATACTCCTGTGATAATAAATTGGACAATAGTGAATATCATTATTTTGATAATATTTCATCTTTCCTACTTCTGGAACATTAATGAGGGGGCGGAGCCAAGATGGCGGAGTAGAAAGACTCACCTATGCTAGGTCTGAACCCACAGCCCATAGATTTCCTGTAAAAAGAACTCCTGACAAATTCTGGAACAGTGGAAGCCATGCAGCAACACAGGGAAGGAGATTTCTGTTGCAGAGAGCCCTGAAAAACCGACCGCAAAGGTACCCCGGACGGGAGCGGAGTCCTGCCCAGCTGAGCGCTCCCCTCCCCCGCCCTGGCCACGCGGCACTGAGAGAAGCAAGCAGAGCCCAGCAGGCGTCAGGGACCTGAATCTCCAGCGGCCGAGAAGGTCCCT
>CM053770.1:20567698-20654366 GCA_028658325.1 Potorous gilbertii | reverse complement strand
AGAAAATTTTGGAACCCAAAATCTTGTGAAAATGAATGTAAAAAGTTAAATAAATTTATTTAAAAAAAAATTAATGAAATGTAATCTCTGTGATACAATTTTGCTATTTTGGGCTCCCCTTGTAGAAATGGGAATGAGTTCACTTAGTTGTAATGCTGTGGTCTTCATCCTGTACCGGTAACATTTCTTTTTTACCTTTTAAGAAATTTTTCATTTTTTGAAAAATCACCTTTATTTTTAGTTGTACTCCATGCTCCAGCCTCTGAAAAGGGAGCCATCTCTTTCAATGAAAGGAAAAATAAAGAGAAAGAAGAGTAACCGCTCATTAACTAAATCTGACAGATTCTACATATTGAGTGCCCATAGTCCCCCTTTTTTGCTGAGAAGGGAGAGACACATTTTCCCAACCAATGATACTTTTATTGGCATATCTTCCTCACTCATTTCTTTTCATAGGAACTCTGCCTTCCCTCTTGGTCCAATCTTGTACCTATTCTACCTCCTAAGTATTTAAGTAGGAATGATAATGTTACAACCTACTGTCCAATAAAACTCAATTCACCTTACTGTACTCACTGTGAATTTCAAGTTAGAAGGGGACCCTGCAAAGCAGTTAATGCATCTCCAGCAAAAATTGGTGTTGTTCAAGATGGCTTCTTCTCTCTTATTGTCAGAATTAACCTTATCCCTAATGAGTAAGCTTAGATTTGGTCACATATATTCAACTCTATTAAAAAGTAAAATGTGCTGAAAAATTTCATCTTGACTTATCTACTGCATAGAACAGTCATGTCATTTTTAAGTCAGATAATTTGTGTTCACATCCCATCTCTGGCATTTCATTCTCTGTTTGGCATTAGGCATGTCACAAATTTTTTTTTGTGTCTATGTTTCTGTACATGTAAAATGATAAGAATTAACTCAGTAGCTTCTTAGACCCCTTCTGTCTCCAATCTGTGATCCCAGAGTCTTTAATTTCTGTGGAATTCCTGAGCTAGGTAGCCTAAATTCTGTCCCCTTTTCTAATCTTCATGAAACAGGGGTGCCATTAAAACAATAAGCCATTATCACTCAAAAGCACCTTAGGGCACATCTTCTCCAACCCTCTGTAGAATGCCAATTCTCACACAGTGGAAGGTCATACAGCTAGTTAGAGGCAGAGCCCAGGGGACCATCTTAGGCTGTAGCCTGAGGTCGTGTTATTTCTGTTGGATCATCTCCTCTTTGAAGTATCCTTTCAAATAGCATTTGAAGCCAGGAGTTCTAAAGGAAGCATATAAACACCTGTGTCTCACCAGTCAAGGTATCTTAACCCCTTTGAAAAATGCAAAATAAGTCACTATATGAGTCACATCAATGAAAGAGCTAGACTCTCCAGGGAAAAACCAAAGAGGGAAACCCAACTCATTATCGGCAATAGTATTTTATTTTACTTTTTTTCCCTTGACAAATTTCCAATTAGTTTTGTGTCTAGGTGGAGTTTTGGTATCTAGGAATTTCCATGGGAAAACTGTTTTGTGCTACGATCTGATAGACATCTCCAAGTATACTTCTGACAATAAACAACAAGAGGGGGAAGAAAGAGAAAGGAATAAATATCCATTAATCACTTATAATGTGCCTGAAACTGGACTTCACACTGAAAAAAATGTAACTTAAACTGTGAAAAAGTCCCACTCCTGGCTACCAAGTGAATAAAACACTTCACTTCTATCTCTCAGCGCCTTACCTCCTCCTTTTGCAGTCAGCAGATCCTACTCCAGGAGAACTGAGGGTTGCACAAATGTGTGAATGTGTTCCTTAATAATGAATTTATCCCTAAGAGTTTATAACATCTTGGGTTCATATTTTAGTAAATAGAAAGTAGGTTCCTTGCATGCAGGGACTGTTTCCATTTCTGCCTTTGTATGTCTAGCATCCAGCAGAGTACCTGACACTAAGCAGGAACTTAAACTGAATCGAGTCTTTTCTCTAGAGATAAGAATCTATAAATAAAATATTAAAATAGACAAACAAAATCAGATTTAAACAATTGGAGAAATATTTTGTTCATGAGTAGGTAGGGCCAATATCAAAAAAATAACAAAAGTCTTGCCAAAATGAAGAGTTAGGTTATTTGGGTTCATGGCCTTAAATTTTCCATATTACAGAATACAGTAATGTGAGTAGGAAGGGACTCCAAAGGCCAGTTAGTCCAAAACCATACATTAACTATGCAAAGTCCCCTTTGTAACCTTTCTGAGAATCATATTTTAAGAAAATTATCTCCCCACCAGATTGTGAGTTCTCTGAGGGCATGGCCAGAGTTTTATCTAAACTTTTATACAGTGCCTAATGTGTAGTAATTGGTTAAGAAACGCTTCTTGAGTTGCCTTGATATTATATCTTTTCCAGGGAAGGGAAAAGAATTAAGGATGTATCTAGTGGCTACTACGGGCACCATGTTAAGCATTTTTTATAAATATTGTCTCATTTGTTCTTCACAGCAATCATGGGAAGTGGGTGCTATCGTTATCTGCATTGTACAGTTCAGGAAACTGAGGCAAACAGAAGTTAAGTGATTTACCCAGGATCACATAAGCTAATAAACTTCTGAGATCAGATTTAGTATTGTTCCATCGTTTTCAGTCATGTTTGACTCTTAGTGATCCCATTTGGGGTTTTCTGTGTCAAGACACTGCAGTGTTTTGCCATCTCCTGAGGTGAGCTCAGGTCCTCTGACTCTGCACACTGTGACACCTCCTACTAGCCTTTCCAGGGTGAGCATAGAGTACTATAGACAAGAAATAATATTTTATATTTGTTAGATTGGAAAGAAAACTTTCATTTAATCATCTCAGTACTCATAACAATTTCAACCACTCATCCTGCTGGCTTTGAAATAAAGACCCTATCTTCATTATTAAAAGAGAGTTTATGTGAGCATTGAGCTGTGTGTGTGTGTGTGTGCCAGTATAGATTACAGAGACACCTCAAGTCTTGGAGACACTTAATTGGATGAATGAGCCTTTCTTCTTACAACCATGAATCTGTAAATTGGGTGGTTGGTGGCTAGTTACCTGATATATGGGCAATAACTTTTAGGGGATAGAGTTCAACCTTTGGAGCCCCAGTTGTAAGAAGTAAATTTGTGCCTTGGGATCTGGAAGCCGATTTTGAGAATTTTGTGCCTCAGCTGCTATAACTTTTTGATCAGCCACTCAGAATAACAAAATGTTCATCACTAGTGCCGCTTTACATTAGGTAAAGATAAGTCTTATTCAAATCAATAGAATTGATTCTTGACTTGAAACTTATCAGAAAAGAAACATCCCAATGAATCTACATGTGAATTTTACCATATAGTTTGAAAAAAAAGTCTTATTTTACATTTATAGTATTTTAATTTTTATAGTGTTATGGTGTTTCCCCTTAAAGAAGCAACATTGCCTAGAGATCAAGGAACTAATTTTGGAATGAGAAAACCCCAATCCAAATTCTATCTTTGATACATACTTGTTTTGTGATCATGGCTTTTCCTCTAACCCCTCACAAGACAAATCTCAATGACCAGGAGGTACAGATTAGAAGCTGAAATATGAATTGATGGAAGATGTTCCTCAGACCAGTGATAGGTCTGGATTCTCCCTCCCCCCATTTGAAAAAAAAAGAATAAACATTTTCCCCTATTTAGAAATGAAAATACATGTTAACTAATAGTATTTCATGGTTGGCCAATTGCTTTTCTCAGAACCTTCTCAGTATTCTAGTGTTATAAATGAGGACATGAATTCAGAGAGCCTGGAAGATTTTTCTAGGTTCACACAGCTAGTTGGCATCACAGTTTTCTCATGGGTAGCCCTCCTTTCCTTCTGCCTTTTTCACATTAAAGGGGCTGAGAAAAGCACTCACTGGGAATTATGATTGCTTCACTTTTAGGATATGGTTCCATAGTAAATATAGGCACCTTCAGTGATTTTTCTTTTCAGCTGTTGTTTTTGAGAAGACATTTTTGTATCACTGTGAGGCAGATTTGACATTCTGGTGTTAAGCTGTTCTGTTCTCTTTTACGCCATCTTTGAATTCATTATATTGGGACTGACCCTGGGATCAAGTCAAAAAGTAATTAGTTTGAAATAACCAGAGAGCCATCAAAGGGAAAGAAACAAATTGCATAGTCGTTGTGAAATTTTTAATGATTAGAAAGTTATAAAAAGGGAAATCTGCAATAAACACTGTGATTGTAATCTTCCCAACTGGTCCTGAAATCATTTCCACCAGAAGAGTGTTCTAATGAAAACCCCTGAATAATTAACTAATTGCTTCTCTGCTTGTTAATAAAGACCTACAGAAGAACTCATCACTCCTGAGTCTAAATAGTAAACATCCATTTAAGAGCCTTTCTAGCTGTAGATCTAGGATTTTATGAGCAGGTAAAGAGATGATTTGAAGAGGGGGAGATAAGTAAGTAGGAGGGGAGACAGGAAAGACATTCAATCAGAGGGGGCACATGAACTAGTGTTTGGATGAAGGTTGGGTTTTGAAGGACTGGAGGTGATCAGGATGTGTATTTGAGGTGTGGGAGTTAACTCCAAAAAGGCAGAAATAGTGAGAAGGCCAGTGGGACCAAACCATTTAAGCTCCTACCTTCCCCCAATCCACCCATGGAAGTCCGTGTTGTTTAACACTGTCTTCTTGTTCATTATTTTGCCTTACACTGTTGAGGGACCAGGGATAATTATGTGACTTTTCTGTCACTAGAGTAAATCATTGTTTAGTTGTTTCTCAGTCATGTCTAACTGTTTGTGACCTCATTTAGAGTTTTCTTGGTAAAGAAACTGGAGTAATTTGCTATTTCCTTCTCTAGTTCACTTTACAGATGAGAAAACTGAGGGAAACAGAGTTGTGTGATTTGTTCCTGGTCACCCAGCTAGTAAATGTCTTAGACCATCTTTGTACTCAAGAAAATGTCTTCTACACCCCAGGTCTAGCACTCTATCCACTGTGCCACCTGGCTAACTCCTTAGTATTTATCTACTATGTCCTCGAGGGGTTGCAGTCTGCATCAATGGATTGTTTTCCCATATTGCAAGTTCCCCATGCTATGTTATTAGATGTAGTTATTTAATACTTCAGATAACCAAGATGTCATCCAAGTGAATAGACCTTTCTCTGACGCAGTTCACAAATCTTCTAAGATTGGAAGATGGAAGAAGAGTCTTAGATTCTTCAAGAGGTCCTGTGTGCAAAATCCAACATCCATCCCTACCCCCAATAGCAAATGCAAGGAAGAAACTCTCCAGACTTTGCCAATCTAGTTCTCATACAATAGGGAAGTTAGCCATTGCTGACATCATACACATAGTCATTCTAGTCTGGTCAGTCCACCAGAGTTTGTGCTCCAGTGACATAGAGCCTTGGAGACCCCAGGGAAGCCCTCAAGGGAGTCCATTTCCCTGCTCCCCTTGTCTCTTACTTAGAGACTTCCTTTCGTCTTTCTAATTAGAAGGAAATCAATCCATCAAATATAATTTATTCGATGCCTATGTGTCAAATACTACATAATGAGCACTGAGGAAACCAAGAATGAGAAACAGGCAGTCTCTTCCCTCAGGAAGCTCACATTTTACTTAGAGATAGGGATTGGAAAATGCCTGAATTACTGAATATCTCTAATGAATTGAAATGAAACTGTATACATACAGAAACTCTTAGTGACAGTCTGATGTTACTGTCATCTCACAGGTAATTATTTTTTTCCCTTGGAGGGATAATGCTATTGTTTACACCAGTCAAACTCCAGTTATATACTTATCATGTAATCAATATACCATTAAAAAAAACATTTCTCCCCCTTTCCAGGATTTTCATAGTACAGAGGTTCGGAGCCTTCAGCACAGTCCTCACTGATGGTTAGAATGAACTCCAAGGCGTTTTTTCAAAGAATGTTTTATCATTACATGGATTTAATTCAGATCATGGCTGCCAACTTAAAATCCTTTTCTTTTCAGGCTGCAGCGTGGACTAATTAGATCACTGATGCTGGAGCATTGCTCAGGGATGGGTAGCTGTGCCCTTGAATTTGTATTGGAATTGTAGTTGTCAGAGTAAAGGTTTTAGGGGAAACCAGTTGGGTTTAGTCAGTGATTGCGGCAAAAAAAAAAAGGTCAATGTACGTACTTCAAAGTACAAACTGGTGGTGGCGAATAAGGTCTTTCTTTCTTTTCTACATGGTCCCTTCCCCCATAAGAACCATCTCCCTTTTGAAATTATTTTGGAACTCTTTGTAAATACTTGGTGTAACACACACATACATACATATGTATACATATATATATATATATATATATATATATATATATATATACAGCTGTCATACACATATGTGTATATATATATATATACAAACATATTTACACACATTTATATATACAGAAATATACATATATCTATATATGCATATATATGTACACACATGATCTGTCAATGGGGTGTTGTTATAGTATGGTATAATATCCTTTAATATTTTTTTTTTGCTTTTTTTCTCTGGATTCCTTATGCCTACACAGTGCCTGACAGACACTGAGTGCTTAATAAATAGTTTTTGATTTGATTCAGATCAAATTGAATATGTGGAATCAGGTAGAGAGGATATGGCAAATTACATAATTTCAATGATGTCAATTTATTGTCAAGTTTTAGCATTTTATTCATGCAACTCTCAGATAATAGTTATAGGATGTGGAAGCTTTCTGGATTATGGGCACTGGAAATTAAACAATGTATATTGGTAAAAATGCTATTTTTATCTGGACAACTAGATTCATCATGTTGTTTCCCTATACTGCTAAATGCACCCGCATTTTTAAAATAAGTTGAGCAATTAGATTTTACAAAAGAATGTGTATCTGTTCGTGATCCATGTGTGATATATTCTTATATAGAAATCTAAAGGAAGTTCTTCATGCATATGTAAGGATGCAGCAGATTGCCTGAATCTGCTGTGGAATGATCTCACATAAGACCATTGCCCCTTCATCCTAGCCTCGTCTGAGCCTTTGACACCAACCCATTTCACTCCATGACAGCCCATATGCAAATAGGCTAAAAGCTCCATTAGTCTCTTCTAAGCTGGGGAAGCCCATCTGTCAGTGTCTAGGACACCTCCTTTCTCAGAGCCTCACGTGGGAATCTGTCCTTGAGACACCCAGATGGATGAGGTTCCTTGAGTCTGGGCTACAATCAGGCTCTCAGGAAATTTTCCCTTCTCCTTATTTCCTTTTTTAATTTTGGGACTAGAATCCATTCTCCTGACAACAACCTCCACACATATGAGAAGAGTATACAAATAAATAATAAATATTTTGGAGGAAAAAAATAAATATTTATCATTAACAGAAAGAACAGATTGGAATTTTTTTTTATCTCCCCCCCTGATACTCAGCTCAAGTCTGTCTTCTCTATGAAGCCATGCCTAATTCTCCCAGCTACTAATGCCTCTCCTACCCACCCAAAAGAAAAAAAAAATTTACCCCTATATATATTGTCTTCCTTGATAGTATCCAAGCTTCCTGAAAGAAGGAACTGTGTCTTCTGTCTTTGTATCCTGGGTGCTTGACATTTATCACCTTAGGCACCTAATAAATGGTTATTGTTTGATGAAGTTGCACTCTTAAGGAAATTCTAGAAACTGAAGTCATTTTTTTCTGAACTATATCAGTGGCCCAGATTTTTCAGGAGAGGATACACAATTAGTAATGAGTTTCTCCTTGTCAGCTGGGACCTAAGAGTCATGTAGAAATATTGGTGTGAGATAGCTGGGACTACTTGTATTAACGAATACAAAGTGAAGTGAGCAGAACCAGGAGAATGAGTTACATAATCATACATTGCAAGGATAACTTTTAAGGCCTTAAGAATTTTACTCAATTTAATAATCAAGGGAGATTCCAATGAACCCACAAAGAAGTATTTTATATACTTCCTGAGAAATATGATGGACTCAAGGTGCTCAAATAAGACACTTTTTGGAGATAGGCAAATATGGAAATTTTGTTTTAATCCACTTTTGTTTTCTTTTTGTTTTCCTTTTTCTGGGTGAGTGTGTGTGTGTGTGTGTGTGTGTGTGTGTGTGTGTGTGTGTGTGACAGAGAATAAGCAAATGCTTATTTATTGAGAAAGAGAGACAGAGAGATAGAGACAGAGACCGAGAGAGCACAAATTTAGGGAAACCTGTATGTAAAAGATGTTCATTGCACACAGTCTGAGCATTCAAATCTCACTTCCTTCAAATCCCTGCACCTCAAAGATAAATCCTATATTCTAGGGGGGCGGGTGTTTGATATGCAAAGCACTGCAAGGTGAGGACCAAGGCTTTAGCAACATCTTCCAAAAGATTCTTGCCTTTGCAGTCTCATTCACTCGTGATTTATAGCTATTTATTCATGAGAAAGTAAGGTCCTTCATTCAGTTGTTCAGGCCAGGAAGGGAATCACTTGGTTATTCCCTCTACATGGAAGTAACATTCAAAGATAAAAGAGATCTGAGAGGAGATTTGGCCAGACCACCTCCTTTGACAAATGATGAGGATGAGGCCCATAGAAGGAAAATGACTTGGCCTGGAATTTAATTTACTAAACTTAGTTGTTAAATTCATACTCTGTGCCTGGCACTGTGCTAAGGGCTAGTGATAAAAGACAGACAACGAAAGGTCCCTGTCCTCTAGCAGCTTAGATAGCTAGATAGATGTAGATAGAGATATAAATATATGTAGAGATATATATTTGTATATATCCCAGAAAGCAAAATGATATGTGTATATATACACATGTGTGTGAATATACACATATGTGTATGTGTCTGTATGTACATGTATCCCTGAGATAGGCAGACAATATACATAGATACATCTCCATACATACATATAGGCATATATACACGTGTGCATGTATACATACATATATACACAAACACATACGTGTATATATATACACATGCACACATATATATGTATGCATATATGCGGAGAAGAGGTCAATGATGACTAGGTAGGATGAGGAAAGGACTTTTAAAGATGGAGGATGACAGGAGAGCTTTAATGGAAAGAAGCCACTATAAAGAATTCACTCTAAAAGGTAGAAATGAAGAGGGAGAACATTCTAGGCTTGGGTAGGGGGAAGGGCAAATGGTACAATAATTCCTTGGGTTGAAAGAAAACATTAAGTAGGAGGGGATTGTATTACAGTGGAATGAGAACCAAATGGGAAGTCAGAGAATTTAGGTTCAAATCTCAACTCTGGGCTTATTACTGTGTAACCTGGGCAAGTCATTTAGCTGCTCTGGGACTGTTTTCTCATCTGTAAAGTGGAGCAGATGGCCTCAGAGGTATCTTCTAGCTCCAAAGCTACATTCTTAAGTGTGGAAGCTTGGCCCATAGGCAATATGTTGTAAACTCCCATCTCAGACGAGAGACTTGAAGTGTTTTATTTAGCAATAACATTGCCTATGGTAGTTGATCTCCCTGTGCAGATAGTAGAACATGTGACAACGTGGCTACAGTTTTGTAATAGGAGAGTTTGACAGCTAAATGGTGCCGATTTTCATCATGTTGAGCGAGAGACTATAGTTACTCCACTGTCAAGAAAACTGTTCAAAGTGTGTAATATGGTTATTGACAGGGCTTTCAAACTACTTATTATGTTCTAATAATGTGTTAAAAAGTAGAGTCTGAGCACACCGTCTAGCAGAATGGTGAGAAGCTTGAATGCCCAGTGGTGTTCCGAAGTGTGAGATAATTATAGCTGTGTCCACAACAGACGCTCTGTTCTCCTCAGTCCTTTCCCTGGTTAGTTGGCAAAGAATTTTCAGTACCTAAGTTACCATTTGATACAAATATCTTTCTTTCCTGTCAGAGGAGGGAACATCTGTTTGCATGTGTTTTTAGTCAGCATTTAAGTAGACTATTTCAGTTGCGTTCAACTCTTCATGACCCCATTTGGGATTTTCTTAGCAAAGATACTGGAGTAGTTTGTCATTTTCTTCTCTAGCTCATTTTACAGATCAGGAAATAGAGGCAATCAAGGTGAAGCGACTTGCCCAAAGTTGTAAAGCTAGCAAATATCTGAGGCTAGATTTGAATTCAGGTCTTCCTGATTCTAGGCCTGGAACTCTATCTACTGTGCTGCCACTTGCCTTCAAATATATATCCACATGCACAGGAGAAAAGCGATATTTTTTTTATGGATAACCATAAGGTTCCTTCCCCACGTAGGAAGACCCCAGTTCAAGTCCTACCACCTACAAACACATCCTTGCTATGTGACCCTGGAAAAGCAATCACTTAACCTCAGTTATCTGGAGGAAGTTCTCCCAGAGTCATCACAGACGAGTTACAAGTCCGCATCAGTCAGAGAGAGTTTACATACTGAGTTTCCTACTCTGATGAAATCACAAATCCAAGTCAAAAATATAGAACTACAGGTATAAATAAATAGAAATCTCTCTGTCCATATACAGTCACATATGTACTAAAGATTTTTTTAAAATTCATTCCCCAGAAATGAGGTGTTATGGAACTTGTCTCTTGACATGGTATCTCACAACAAACCCTCTTTGGCTTATGAACAAATGGTTGTTGGTATATTTCCTGTGCATGTCTTATAGTGTTTAGCCCTGGTGTCAGAGGTAAAGCCAGAGAAAAATAATCTTCGCCTAGGGGAATAAGTGCACATTCTAGGGGGAAAGGGAATATAGCATTCATTAGATGTACATGAGAGATGTACAGTTTAAATATCAGAGCAGGGGTTCATTACCTTGAGTCCACAGGAAGAAATCTGTGGCTAAATTTCAGGGGGTTCTATGAATTTTTTGGTTATGATTTTATTTTAGTATAATTGGCCTCCTTTGTAAACCTATGAATTTGATCTTATGCCTTTAAAATATGATTCCGAGAAGGCATCCAAAGGTTTCACCAGACTTCCAAAGAGGACCATGACACCAAAAAGGTTAACAACCTCTCTATCTGATGAAACTATATCAATGAACTTTTGGATTCCAATTCCTTTTTAAGTGCCTAAGCTTTCCTGCGGAAATGCTTTTGCTGTCATCTTCTTCTTAATCTTTCCTTTCACCTCCACACTGTAGCCCACTTCCCTTATTACAGTCTTCTTTTATTGACTTTATAAAGTAGGCCTGTCTATATATACACTTCTGTACACACACACCCATCTTTTTTTTTTTTTTGGTTTTTAATCTATGGGAAACCACATGTGAATTATCGGTGCTACATCAAGCTTTAGAATAAAGTTTTCATCCGAAACAAACTCCTTCTCTGGTCTAAGGATGAAGGATGATGGAGAACTGAGCTAGTTCCGATTCTAGTCAGTTGTTGACCAGTTGTGTGTTTTAAGAGTTTATCTTGAGTGATGTCATAACACAGTGAGCACAGATAAAACCCAGAAAATTAAGTAAATTGTCTCATAATGAAGTAGGGTGAAGTGATTTCATAGACACTCTGGATATGCACATTTTAAGAAATATTTATTGCTCTCCTAAATTTCTCACTCTACCTTCCACTTGCAGGCCTTCACACATGCCTGGAGAGGACTCTCTCATCACCTCAAATTTCAGCCGTAGCTTTGTTCTGTCATTTCATTTGTGTGTGACTCTTCGTGATCCCATTTTGGGGTTTTCTTGGCAAGACACTGGAGTGGTTTTTGTTTCCTTCTCCTGCTCATTTTACAGGTGAGGGAGCTGAGGCAAACAGAGTCAAATGACTTGGCCAGGATCACATGGCTAGTAAGAGTCTAAGGTTGGATTTTAACTCATGAACATGAGTCTTCCTGATTCCAAGCCCAGTACTCCATCCACTGTGGCACTTGTTATGATTAATATTAATCATAAAAAAGCTTTCCTAATGTCTACAGTTGTTAGCATTTTCCCCCCTTAAGTTATCATATGGATCTATATTAATAAAGCAGTACGATATTAATATCTAGTTGTATCTATCTTATTATCTGTCTATCTATATTTGTCTGTCCATCCAACCGTCCATCCATTCTAATTATTTATTGATCTGTCTATCCATCTATGTATCTATCTTATCAGCCCTCTGGTTTCATGGGTCCTTTCTAGAGATACAACTCTCAGCCAGTATACAAAGCCATTTCTCTGCAGGTCACATTCTCAGGAGTTTGAGAGAACAGATTGCCTATGATCAGATGACCTGTGTCAGAGATGGAATTGGTTTCCAGGCCTTCCTGAATTTAAGACCAGCTCTTTATCTAATGCCCCCTACTACTTTTTTGTCACAAATAAATTTATATATTCATGTTACATCCTATAATAATTAACAATATGGCAATAACAAAAATTATAGACAGCATTTTATATTTATATTATAAAACTCTTTGCAAATATGTTCTCATTTTATGTATACAATAACCCTGGTATTTGGGTGCTGTTACTATCTCAGTTTTACAGATGAGGATAAGGAAACAGGTCAGCAGAGGGTAAGTGACTTGACAAGGATCACTCAAGTCTTCCAGAGTAGCAAATCAAATGATCTCCCTATTGTGCCACCAGTTATATGAATGCAAACACTTTAAGGGCAGAGACTATCTCACCTGAGTAACCTCACTGCCTACCCAGTACCTGGAAGGTCCTTAGTCAAATGCCTGTTGGGTTGTCCTGAATTGGATCTGTGAGCAGAGTCCACCCTTCTCATTTCTTCCTGTGAGCTCCCACCTTTATTGATTTGAGTGTAGTTGAGTCCTTATGTCTCTGCTTTTTGACCAAACTCAATGTTTTAGTCTTTGGAGACTTTCCCTAGTTAGTGCCATGACTGAAAAATGATTTATTTTGCAGAAAAACCTGC
Organism: Potorous gilbertii; assembly: GCA_028658325.1. Taxonomy (NCBI): domain Eukaryota; kingdom Metazoa; phylum Chordata; class Mammalia; order Diprotodontia; family Potoroidae; genus Potorous; species Potorous gilbertii. The sequence continues at coordinate 20,641,513 of CM053770.1, read as the reverse complement.
ACAGAATATGAATATCATATGCATCGTGCTGAAAATATTCCACTTCTTAGAAATGCGATAGTGACCTCAGCAGTGGTGGGATCTCCTGCCAATATTCCGATATATGCAAATTAGGTTTAACATAATTTTAGACAGTTGTCTGGCGCACCAAGAGGTTAAATGAGCTTGTCCAGAGTCACACAATTAATATGTATAAGAACAGGACTTGAATGCAGGTTTCTAGCTCTAGGATTATTCCTCTATCAACTGTGTCATTCTGAACTCAATAGATGATATAAGATTAATAAGGGAATAAAATCTCTGCTTTACAAGTTAGACAAAATGTTAAAAAAATAAAAAAGAAAAATGAGTTATAGGTCATAGATCTATGGCTTGAAGTAACCTTGGTTGCTACCTATTTTTATGCTTTAAAGATGTGGAAAATGAGACTCACAAGGTCACCCAAATATAAAGCATCAGAATCAGGATTTGAACCCAGGTCTTTGGGATCCAAAGGCTTGCTCTTTCCTCTCTCCCATATGAACTCCATTAGCTGCTCAAGAATATTCTACATTTGGCAGACTCTTTGGCTACAAAGTGTCATTCCCTAGTGAGAAATTAAATTGTTTCCTTGTGTCCAATGATTTTGTATTGGTAGCTCATCCTAAAATGTGTCTCTAAGATGAGATAGCCCATTAATGAGACTGGCAATGCTTGTTTCCTCTTTGCTTCAAATATCAAAGGAGAACATGATCAAATGAAGGGGAAGGAAGATGGTCTCTGGTCTGTTTTAATGCCAATATCTCATTGGGTCACATTGGAGGACTAAGCACCCTCTGACCTTGAGGAAGATTTACATAAATTCTAATTGTTGTAAATATGAATTATGCAAAGAAATCCCTGTTCTTTAAGATACTATTTAACCACAAGGCCTGTGTAAGTATACAATTTGTGTTAGATTTTTGAGAGGAAAAAGGCAAGCCATAGCAACTGGCAATTCCACAATTAAATCCTCTAGTGAGTAATAGGCACTGAAACGTGTCTTGAAAACAGTTTTACTCTCTTGTAGCTCCAGTTTTAGGAAATTTGCAAAAACAAATACACATGATTTGTAGGCTAAAGATTGTGTTCCTTATGAAGGCTTGGCAAGGGGAGAACTCAAGGCAAAGGAGTCTTAGCCAAAATGATTGCATGTAGGAATCAGGTTCTTTGTAATCTTTTCTCACATAGTAAGTGTTTTACAAAGGTTGCTGTCATAGCTGTAAAGAATAGAAGAGACATTAAAGGCTTTCTACTGCAAACGTCTCATTCTGTGGTGGAGGAAATGAACTCCCTGGGAAGGTCAGTGACTTATTCAGCATCCCACAAGTAAGAAATATCAGAGGCAGGATTTGACTCCAGAAGTGGTGTGCTTTCCACTCTACCATTTCAAGTAATTGTCTTGAAAATCTTTGTGACAGGAAGCACTTTTATCTTCTCACGTGGCTGCAAGCTCCTTGATGGCAGGAACCACATTTTGCCTCTCTTTGCCTGGCATATAGTAGGTGCTTAATGATAGCTTGCTGACTGTAGATCCTGTACATGATTTCTAATGCTGATGGTGGTCAAATGCACATTTTAAGGTAGAATTTTACCTGACAATTACTGATGCAACTACTGCCTTATCTAATTGTTATTGCCTCTAACCTATTGCGTTGTTTTTTGGCTGTTTTTCAGTAGCGTCTGACTCTTTGTGACTCCATTTAGGGTTTTATTGGAAGATACTGCATTAGTTTGCCATTTCCTTCTCCAGCTCATTTTACAGATGAGGAAACTGAAGCAAAGAGTGTTAAGTGACTTACCCAGGGTCATACAGAGCTAGTATGTGTCTGAAGCCATATTTGAAGTCAGGAAGTAGAGTATTCCTGCAGGTCTGGCTCCCTATCCACTGTGCCACCTAACTGGACTTTTGTAATGGTCTCCTAATTTGTCTCCCTTCCTCAAATCAGTCAGTCAGTGAACATTTATTTAGCTCTTGCCATATTCTAGGCATTATGCTAATCACTAAGGATCTGTCCTATACCCTTAGTGATGCCAAAATAATGGCTAATACCAAAGTAATTACTTTTAAGCACAAGTCTGACCATGTTATTCCCCTGCTTGATCAACTCCAGTGACTTTCTATTGTACCTAGGATAAATATACGTAATCCCTTATTGAGCCTTTGAAGCCCTACACAAGCCTGGCTCCCACCTCTCATTCAAACCTCATTAGACAGTCCCACACTCTGCTATCCAAGCAAACTGGATCCTTATGCTGTTCCTCCCACTCAAGACACCATCTCTAATCTCCATGTCTTTGCACTTGTGATCTGCCATGCCTAGAGTATACTTTTTCTTGCCCCTCACGAAGTCTTTCTCTTCCTCGAGAAAGGAAGGAAGAAAGGAAGGAAGGAAGGAAGGACCGACCTTACACAGCCCTCCTTCACTCAAAACAAAGTCAAGTGCAAGTCATGTCATCATTTCTCTGATGTCATGATCCTCTTAGAAAATGAATGACCAACACAACTCCTCCTTTAGGATTAAGATCAAGGCCTATCAAGACTGCATAAAACCTCTCCTGATCCTCCCCCAAGTGCTAGCATGCTCCCTTCTGAGTTGTCTTGTATTGAACTAGTTTGTATATATTTGTATTTATTAACTTTATATGTCTACCGTGTACACTAAAAATATACTTGTCTCCTACACTAGATAAGTTTCTTGTAAGTACAGGTACTTGCATCCCTAGCACTTAGCTACCACTTCTACGTAGTAGGGGATTGATAAATATTTGCTGATTGAGTAATTAGTTACATTGATAGTCCTATGACTTCTTTGGGTGGCAGCCCTTTACTGATGCAGATTATAATACTTTCACACTTCCTCACCCTTTATGATTATGCCATTTGGACATTCTATGAATTCTCTATACAATATATATATGCAATTACTTAGAATTCATTCTCTTAAGACATCTGGCATGGAGATCCTGAAAAGCAGTGATCATTGGCCTGCTTTTTCCCCTCAGGGGAAGGCATTGGAACTCATTCTTCTGGGTGTATCAGCATATTTTCTAGGCACACCTGAGAACTCCAGATATGCCAATCATACTGCCGCTTAAGTGTCTAGCTTCTGATTCCCATTAATAGTACACAAGTGATCCACATGATATACCAGAAACATTGTAAAAGACTAATTGTCTAATAGAACCCAGCCAACTTGTATCATAACTAATGCCTCTTAAGGGGAAAAACACACATTAAAAGTTCCTGGTTGGAGTACCAAGAATTATATACCTTTCCTGAGCCCAGCAGTGAAGTTCTGTAGATACATGGGGCATGCTTGGAACTGAGGCTGACAGTGTCACTAGAGAGACCAGTCTGATTATAGTGAAAGTTTTATAAAGTGGAGTTACAAGAGATGAGGCTAGACCTATTGTAATGTCAGCTGAATGTCAAGATAGAGGGCTTGGTCTGTATACTCTAGGCAACAAAAAGTTGCTGAGGTTTTTTTTTAATTATTATTTTTGAAAAAAAACTTTAAGTAGGAAGTTAATATAGAGAAACTTGTTTTCAGGGAACTAATTCTGAAAATCATGTATCAAATCACCCGGAAGAGATGGTAGACTATTTGAATACTATTGAAATTGTCCAAGTGTGAGATGATGTTCTAGAATCAAACCGAAGAAAGTAGCAGTAGAGATGACAAGGAAAGGACAGATGACACAAATTTGGCAAAGAATAGACTTGCTGATGGACTTGATATGTTGTATGTCTTCTTTCCTACCTGGTTACACTCCTTTAGACTTCTCCATCACAGTCTTGTCCTAGGTACCTCTCCTCTCCTCTTTTCAGCTTTCTGTTGTGTGTTGTCTTATGCCGTTAGAATGTAAGATCCTTGAAGGCAAGGGCTGTCTATTTTTTGTATTGTATCCTCATCGCTTATCACAGTGCCAAGGCTATGGTGGGTGTTCAACACATGTTTATTGACTGATGGACCAAGGTTTTCAGATTTGTTAGGAACCCATGTGAGTTTGGCTCTTTTGTAAAACAGAGACCTTGAGGAGTTCCTTGACTTGACCAATGGCACAAAGATAGTAAGTAGACTAAGAACTAAGATTGGAACTCTAGTCCTTGGACCCCCTTTCTAACACTTCCTTCTATACCACTTTCTTTTCAATTACCTCTAATGGCAATTTATTCTACTAACTCAACAAAGTAATACCTATCTGCCCTAATGATGGCAAATAGACTAATACTGGACCTTGTTGACTTGGGTCTTTTATGTTCTCGTCACTTAAGCATATATTCGTTTTTCATTGATGTCAGAAGGGACCCAAAGTAGGGATTCTGAATTATTCCATCTTCAATCTTTCAGCTCTGAGAAAATTAATTTTCAAATCTACTTAGTCATTTTAATGTCAACTTTTAGTATGTGGTCCATCTTGAAATCTCCAAGTTTGGCAACAGGACCCCATTGTTTCTTTATCATTCCCCCTCCCCCTGTGAAACAGATAAAGCATAATTTCAAGGTGCCAGTTTGGTTGGTGGCCCTGTATGTAAATGTGACTTTAATTATCATGTTTTAGTTCATATGAGTTTAGGTTTAGGAACTCAGACCTCAGAACGTACTTGGTTTCCTTACAGGTACTTTGACTCCAATTAAGATTTCTTACTGGTAGATGACCTCATGGTCCCCAATAGTCAGGCTTGCCATAGTTGTGATTAAAAAGGATTTCTCTAGTAAAGCAGCTAAACTGGGTATTAAAGAGAAAAACAGATAGTCACAAAAACAAGTCTTTAAAGAAAATTTTGTCTTTGGTGCCATTTTCACTAGCCAACAATTTAAACTCCATTAAAGTTACTAGCGGTGGCATAACACCATGCAAGGTGTAGCTGGAAGTGAATTTAGAAAGGTTAAAGAAAACTTGGTTCCTTCCTCCAAGGGGCTTCAGGAGGATACATTCACAAATACTGGAAATGGATCATAAAAACTGAGTGCTTTGGAGGGTTGAGAGGGAACATCTTCCTTGAACAGGCTTCATAGAGGAGGTCAATATTTTTCTGGTTGTTGTTCAGTTGTGTCAGCAGTGTCTGACTTCAGTGACCATAGCTGGCATTTTTTTGGCAAAGATACTAGAGTGGTTTGCCATTTCCTTCTTCAGTTCATTTTTCAGATGAGGAAACTGAGGCAAATGAGGTTAAGTGATTTGCCCAGGTTCATACAGCTAGTAGTCTGAAGTCAAATTTGAACTCATGTCTGCCTGACTCTGGCACTCCTACCTTTCCCCAAGATATGAAAAGATGGTTAATATCTGAGTGGTTGAAAACTGTGTGCAGAATTTGGGAATGTATATAATATTCCAGGTGTAAAAAACAATTTGAGCAAAGGCAAAGAGGCAAGATTAGGAAGGTTCATATGCCAGATATCCAGTAGTCCAGTTTGAGTGTCAAGTAGCACACTTTGATTGCTGATAGTGTGAAACTGGACTGGAGAGATAGGATAATTCCCAAGTGTGAAGGGTTTTGTATGCTCAGAATAAGACTGGGGAGGTAGTAGGGAGGCATTGATAGTCTTTGAGGAAGTTAGTGAGGAAATTGGATTAGTGCAGAATGGATAATAGAAATAACACCAAATGAATGAATATATTAATAAGTATTTATTAAGAGCTTCCTATGTGCCTGGCATTGTCTTAAGCACAGAGATAGAAATACAAAAATGAAAGCAGTCCCTGTTATTGAGATGTCCTATACCAATGCCTAGCATATTCCTTTCTCTGCATCCAGTAATCATTTCATATATATTTGTTGAAGTTTAAGCCTTAATAGTGAGAATGGTAACAAAAAGAAGTTTTCCTTAAATCCTTCTACTTTTGTAACTTTCTCCTTTTCTCTTTGATGGCTAAGCTTAGCTATTTTGTTATCTTTTTAATCACACCTGTGGGAAGCTTGACTGTTTTTACTGCATTGTAGTGAGGAAGATCATACTTCTCTGGGAGTGATGGCCAGGGGGAGGTTTGATCCTGGAAGAAATAGAGATAGTGAGTTGGTTCATGCACATGATGGGGTAGTATGGGATAGAAAGACACACATAGTCTGGGTGTTTAGTTAGACAGAAGGTAAAACAAAGCACAGAGTAGGGGCCAGCTTGATAGAGTGAAAAAGGAAATTTATCCACACCCCAATCAAGACAGTTCACCAGAGGTTTTTAGTTATTTCCAAGGTTATAGTAATTTCCGAGGTTATAGTAATTATACCTAGTTATATTAATAATTGATTAGTATATATTCATATTAACATGTTGTATTATTCATATAATTATATGATTATGATAGAGGTTCTTAATCTTGAGCCTCATGAGCTTTTAATTTTTTTCTATAATTATATTTTAATATAGCTCATTTCCTTTATAAACCTGTGATCTGTTTTTATACCTTTAAAAACATAATTTTGTCAAGGGCTCCGTAAGTTTTTTACATGACATCAAAAGGAACCACAGTACAAAAAAAAGTTAAGAAACTTGAAGAAATTTACTCTCCTTATGCAGTTTTGTCATCTTATGTGGTTCTATAAACACTATATTTATCTAGTCCTTTAAGGCTTACAAAGAACTTTCCTCATAATAACTTTGCAAGTAGGAGTATACCTATTTTACAGATAAAGACATTAGGCAAGATAGTGATTTTCTATCAAGTATTAGAGCCAGAACTCAAATAAGATTGTTTGATCCTGTGAAATTAATATGGAAGCAGTATGAAGGATTGGGTTGACATCAATCAGTCAACTGACAAGTAATTATTAAGCACTTAATGTATAACAGACACTTTGTTGGATGTTAGAGCAGGGGGGCGGGGACCTGGGGCTTCAAGGGCAAATATGTCCTTCCAAGGTCCTTGGGTACTGCCTTTTGACTGAGTCCAAATTTTATAGAACAAATCCTTTTATTAAGGAGATTTGTTCCATGAAATTTAGATTCAGTCAAAGGGCCACACTTGAGGACCTAAGAGGGCCACATGGGACCATGAGGCCTCAGATCTCTCATCCCTGGAAAGACACAAAGACAATAACTATAGATAAATCTTTAACTATAGATAAATCTTTCCTTAAAATTTAACTCATTTTGAATCTGTCATCTCAAAACCAGCCTTGTAGAACTGTTCTAAGATGGGCATTACATACCCATCACCATTAGCTTTCTCAGTCCTTGATGCCAATGAATTATTCACTTTGTCTACCAGTTCTTAACTCCCTATCTTTCTTCCATTACAAACAACTTTCTGTTCAACTGGTCACTTTCCAGCGTTCAAAAGCATTAAAGGAGAAATTAAAGGGTTTCGAGCAGATGTCTGAAGTTGTATTTGTATCCAGTGAAACTTACTAGACATTAAGAGCTCCAAGGTCTAGACTCAACTCTAATTATTCTTTGGGGAATTTGTCTGAATTGAAAATAACTTCATAAAATAAAATAAAAGGGTTACCCCATAGGGGACTAGATCAAAGGAGCTTGAGTTGGAAATATAATTACTCGGCTATAGTAGGAAATTCATCTAAATGTTAACTGCACCACTGTCCCCCACCCTGGAATATCTTATATTATTTCTTCACACCTAATCTGCTAGCCAGTAAGGATAAGATGTTCCCTCCGTCTCTTAAAAGGAAGTGTGGTGTAGGCAGGGTACAGAGGTTTGAACCTTTGATGCACAGACAAAAAGACTGACAACATAGATAAATGTAGTATTAATTAAGTACTTACACTTACCAACATAGAAATACAAACTAAAAGAATGACTTCCCCTCAAGGGCGAAGACACCATAGAAAAGGGAGCTGGAGGCAGGGCAGGGTCGGGACTGTCTCTGAACCTGCATGTTGATGCTCAGGGCTCCCTTGTGAAACTTTGGAAGTTGAGTACTGAAAGTGAGCATGGATAGCTTGCCTTTTTCTTCAATGGAGACTGAGAGAGGAATTCACCCATGGGGCCCCCTCCTCAGGGTCCCAAGTGTCAAAGTCTGGATTAGAGACCTTGAAAATGTTAGAGTCCTACTTAGGACACATATAAGCTGTGAATCCATGGGAAAATTATAGAACCTCTTAGAAAGAACACTGTTAGGAGTCATTAAGATATGGGTTCAAATCCTTCCTCTGTCGTTACTTATTGGTCAAGTCTGTTCATCTCTTCTCTCCCCCATTTACTCATTTGGAAAATGAGGGACTTGGATTGTGTTTATCAGATTCCTTCCAACTCTGATTCTGTAGTCCTGTAAGTGAGCCTCAGTCAACTGTTGAGCCTATAAATCAAGAATGAGCTGTGATCTGCGTTAGTGAAGGGGGTTTCCATATTGGAGACTCTCCCAGGATAATAAATTTACAGGCCTGTAGCAGAGGGGTGGGGAAATCTTTCTTCCCATGGAGAGTCTGTCCATTTAAAATTCTGATTTATGAAATGGACATATTTGCCATGTAATGATGGTAATGCTTCTATTTTTTCCCCTATGATTATTTTTTTTAAAAAGTTTTCATCTTATTCAATTAGAAAACTTATCCAGAACACACAGGAATGATAGGATCCTGGGTTCTTGGTTTCTTTCCAAAGCAGCATATCATCTCCGGACATAACTTCCTGAGTTTCTCTGCTTTCAGTTTTATTCCATTTGTAAGCAAGGCCCTGTCTTCATTTGAGCTGACAAGAGTTTCGGTAAGTAGTTCAGAGAAAAAAAAATAAGGCATCCAATGTTTATTTTTCTCATTTCCAGCCCCTCCCCCTAAAAGAAAGCTCCCTTAAAATGGGGTTGGTGATTGTTACATGTTTCCATGAGATGCTAAAGGTTTGGGGCTCATTTGCCAAACTGGGATAAGGGATGAAGACAAATGCTGCATCTTTTTCTTTTCTCGGGATTGCTAATACATGAATCTAACTGATCTTGTCAGAGGCATTATCACTGATTGAAATTAATGACTAGGAAAGTCCGAGTAAGTAAAAAGTGATGCTTCTTCAGCTGATGAAATTCAAGCTGTGGGTTTTCTGTAGCAGGATGATATGGGTACATTTAAAACTGCAGGAAGATGTTAGTCTCTTGAATGATGCCTCCTGGTCAACATGGGTTCAGACCAAATCTCATGCCTCGGTGGGTCTCAGGTAGTAGTGTCAGGCATGAAGCAAGAACCTTCATCCCAGCATGCAACTGATGAATTACCCTATGGAAAATAATCATTTTCCTTCAGAAAAGCAAGGCACAGTCCCTTCTTACATTTATCTAAAGCATTAAAATTTCCGAAGGTATATGAGGCTAGTCGGGTCACTGTTCTGATTGGATAAGAGTCTTGTTGGGTGACAAAAGGCAGGTAATTTGGTAAAGGTAATTCTTCTTTCCTTTTTGTCCTATCTTGAAATCAAAGTAATTCTCTTCGATTCAACTATATAGTGGGAAAATTTGGATGAGTACTAGAGCTAAGCAAGACATAAATTGCTGGTATTTAGTGCCCACCATAATCAGACTCTCACCTACGTCCTGTGTAATCTTTGTCAAGTCATTAACCACCCTGGACCTGGGTTTCCTCATCTGGAAAATGATGGGTAAGAATAGATGGTCTCTGACATCCCTTTTAGGTCTGGATTTGGAATATTATGTTCCTGTCTTTCCAGTGTTAGTTCATACACTTGATCAAATGATCAGGGATATACAAGTGCTTGTTATGTGCCAGACATAGAAAGAAGAAAGAAAACCATTCCTTCTTAAGGAACTTACAGTCCTAAGCGATGAGGAGTGGGGGGAGAGATGTGTGTAAATAATGACAAAGGCAACATCAACATCAGCACTAATAATTACGACCAACATTCTCATGGTGCTTACCATGTGCCGTCCTTATGGCTATAAGCACTTTGCTTGGTTCTCCCAACACGCCTGGGAGGCAGATGGTGTTATCTTCATTTTACAGATGAGGAAACTGAGGCAAAGAGGTTACGTGATATGTCCATGGTCCTACAGCTAGGAAGTGTCTAAGGCTGAATTTGAACTCAAGTCTTCCGGACTCCAGGCCAAGCATTCCATCCACTGTGCCCTACACACAAAGCACATGACAACGGATAACTTTGGGAATTATAACACTACCTCCTACTCAGGGTTATTGTGATGATGAAATGAAAAAGTATTTGTAAAGTACTTAGTGGCATAGTCCATGGCACACAGTAGGCATAATATAGTGCCTATTCTCTCCTCCCCACCCCTTGAGATTTACGAGAAGTGGAGAAGCACTAGCTGTTGGCACATTCTATCTAATTTGGACAATGAGGCACTTTAACAACTCTATTCTTTGTCTCTCATGACTGTTCTTTTACACAAACCTCTTGTGAATTCTGCCCTCATTTCCACCTCCTAGAAGTCTAAGTCTCTTTTGCCCAGTTCAGTTATCATTCCTAACCAAGTTCTTTGAGTTCTTTCCCTCCTTGATTTCACTCACATGAATCATGTGTGTATGAACACTGTATTCCTCTTGTAGAATATAAGCTCCTTGAGGGTAGGAACTGTTTCATTTTCTTGTTTACACTATGCCTGGTATGTAGAAGCTACCTGAAAAATATTTATTAGTTTGAAACATTTAACTTAAAGGAATGGAATATTAGCCTAGCTGAGGTAATTCAGAGAGACTAGACTTGTTCTAATGTCACAGGTTCCTCATTTGCTCTGAAGTCTGCTCCGTGCTGTGCATGTGGACTTTGTGGCAACAGAAACCATGGCCTGGCCTATCGCCAAGACCAACACCTGTAAGCAGTCCCTCCTACTGCCATCATGACACCAGGAAGGATATCCCAGACCAACACTGCAAGAGACACTCTGAGTCTTTCAATGTGTTGGTCTCTTCCTCCAAACACACACACACACACACACACCCACCCACACACACAGACACACACACTTCCTCCTCTGACTTGGCTCACACATTTGTTCTACATTAAATAACCCATTCTCCTCTTGGTTCAACCCTTCTACCTCCAAAGTAATAACAAGTTGACATCCAACCCCCATCATAGACTAGTGGCTTCTCTCCTTCCTGGAACCCATGAGTGTCTTTTTTGGCAGCGCTGGAGTCATTGGCCCCTCCTACCACTTCCCTCTCCATGGTGTTGAGAGCTGAACTTTGCCTCTCCACCTTCCAGGCCTCAGTACCCTCATCTTCGGATTCACTCTAGATACATGCCATCAGTCATCAGCCACTTCCAGGGGAGCTCCTCACCTGGCAGAATTGTGTGAATTCACGGAATCTGAGAGCCAACATCCTCCAATATTCTGGATCCTTTCAAGTTATGTGAACACAGTTTTTTTTATTTCATCTTTACTATTTTTACTGATCACTCTAACTTGATGTAACCTTTACTTAATAAACTATGCTTTAAATCAAGGCAGAGGCAATCTCAAGCCTAATTATGGAATAAGTGCGTAGTATAAAGGAAACTTTTGGTTTTGTGTTTTCAGTACATTTCTGGTGTCAACTTTGGCTAGAATGAAGGGTAAAATATTCCATGTCATAATTCTTTTGTGCCTTGACCTATCAAAATATTTCCAACTTTTAGCCAATATCAATTTTGATGATTACTATTCAATAGTAGCTTGAGATCTGCTCTGTGAAGATTCTATGAAAAAATAATTGCAAAGTATTAAATAAAGTACCTGGCACATAGTAGGTGCTTAATAAATGCTTATTTCTTTCCTTCCCTTGCTCCCTCATTCCCTCTTTTCCTTCCTTCTTTACTTCCATAGCAACAGTGACTCTGGAGTCCAAAGGCATCAATAGACCCTCATACTTTAAATTTCTCACTTGCCTTCATCAAGTTCCTTTTACATTTGGCCTAACAAAGTCATGGCTCAGGCCCCATGCTAATTGGTTGGGCAATTCACCATCAGGTCTTTTTTGTTGAGGGCTTTGTTTGACTTCTAGAGAGAGGAGAGAGGTGCAGATTGGCTCTAGTAAGAGACCCTGCCCTCCTTGGGAAGTCAGTGTTAGTGTTGCTGTTTAAGCATATATTGATTTATATTCAGTGGTATGTTTACAAATGGAAAACTAAAAATAGTAAGCCTGATAGGGAACAAAGTATGATGGGATTTAAACAAAAAAACATCTTTCGAAGTCATAGGGTACCATGGACAGAGTAGGGGGTTCGCAGTTAGTGGAAGGTGACTTAGTTCTTGCTTTTTCAACCTACAGCCCAGGTGACCTAGAGCAAATCCCTTCAACTTTCTGGGCCTCAGTTTTCTCATCTATTCAAAGGGGGCATTGGATCAGATGATCTCTGAGGTCACTTCTAGCTGTCAAACTATGACCCTGAGTGTTCATATAAATGACGATTGATACTGTCATCAAGATAATGATAGACACATACGTACACACACACACACATACACATACACACACATATACACACACACACATACTTTACAAAAAATCACTTTCCAGGCATCATCATATTTCACCTTGACAGTAATTACTGTCATCAGTTTAGGTCCAGAGAGGGAGGTTAAGTGATTTGCCCAAGGTCACAAACTCATACATATGTGAGGCAGAATTCTAGTTCATGTCATCTGACTTCCAAGTTGTTGTTCAGTCTTTCAGTCTTGTCTGATTCTTCGTGAGCCCGCTTGGGGTTTTCTTGGCAAAGATATTGGAGTGATTTTTCATTTCCTTCTCCAGCTCATTTTACAGATGAGGAAACTGAGGCAAACAGGCTAAAGTGACTTGCCCAGGGTCACATGGTTCATAAGTCTCTGAGGTCAGATTTGAACTTACATCTTCCTGCCTCCAGATGAGGTGCTCAATGCATTATGGCACCACCTAGCTGCTTGAAGAGGAGGATTTTATATACATATATATGTATGTATATATATACATACATATATTCTGTATACTGCATCTACAGCATGAATTGTTTTTTAAATGAAAATTTAAGGGAGAATTAAACTTTGGGCACAAAGTCATAATCAAGGCATTTTTAAAGCAAAACAGGCTGATAGTATTTCTTGTTCATTGAATTTTCATGGCCAAGGTAGTGAAGTTAATATCAAACAATAAAATTTTAATAAGCTGTTTTTAAGAAAGCCAGGCACTCCTTAATCACTTGTTTATTAAAATGTTTCCCTTTCCAAGGGACATTAAAGATTTAAGCATGGAATAGTGAAAAGACTACTAGGTTTAGAGTCAAAGCATTTGGGTTTGAATCTAGGCTCTTCCTCTTATATAACTGATTTTGGTGAAATCATTTAACCCTTTCAGCCATCAGGACTTTGCTAGTTAAAATAGGTAGAGGAGGAGGGGAGGCTGGAGTGGATGACTTCTGAGGTTACTTCCTGTTCAGGTTCAAATCACTACAGTATCTCTGTCAAGAAAAGCCCAAACTGGCTCATGAAGAGTCAGACACAAGTGAAACGATGGAACCACACAACAAGTCTTGACCTCTTCAGACTACGTGTCACAAAGTTGTAAACTGACCATCTCTTCCACTTGTTTCTTCCATTTGATTCCAATCCTTTCCTCCTAAAAAGAAAAGAGAGTTGTCTGGGATCCCAGAGCATTTTGGCCAGGGTCTGACCCCTCAGTGTATTGATTCTGATTATTTGAAGTCAAATTCTGGCCTCTGGGCACCACGTTTCCTGGCATTCAGAAGGAAAAGAAACTATACAAAAGAGCCAACAGAAAGTTGATTATCCTAACACCATTTTTCATGAAATTCTCTTAAGAAATAATACTAAGCAGCCCTGAGCCTTACGGAAGGGTGAGAAATATTAGCATTAAGCATGTAAAAGCTTCACGTCTTGAATTTGCCTTTGTTTTTTACCAAACTCACTGACAATCGCAAATGATAAAATGCCCACCTGGTCCTTCTGTTATTGGATCAGAGCATCGTCAACTTGGGTGTTTAATTCATTCTTATGGCAAGTGTCTAATGGTCAAAAGCACAATAAACACTGAAAATATATTCGGGGGAATTCTCTGAGTGAATGTCTGCTTCCATTTTTCATGACAAACTGATGGCTTTGTATGTATTAATTGTCGTCGTATTTTTAAATGCACTCTAAAATTTTCTTTTTAAGGAAATTATTGTGTTTTATAGTCCAAGTTGCATAGATTTAGGACTTTAAAAAAAATCCAGGTTCTGTTCTCGTTTAATTTGGGAACATCAGTAAAATATGAATGTATTGTCTAATGAAGTAATAACACTAATTTATGTCTTGGAATATAGGTTACTGTTTATGAAGTTGCTGAATTGCTGGAGTGCTTTGCTATGAGATAGCTGTCTCCTTCCCCTGCCCTTTTCTGGTTCGCAGATAAATGAGATTAGCAGAATAGTATGTCACTGAGATCTCCTGTTGTGAGATAAATTGGTGGAATGAAGATGAGATATTATTGGAAATAAATGGTAGGCAAAGACAAGAAGTTTGTCTTCCAAAGGGGGAGGCATCTCTTTTTTAAACTCATAAGATTATTTTTATCTCAATTCATGTTTTCCCTTTGTATTTAGTGATTTTGAAATGTGGATAAAGTTGAAAAATGGCCCCAGAGAGCACTGATGAAAAAGAAGTAACAGGGCATGACCTGTGGTTGGTTGGTCATCTCATCTACAAAGACTAGAATGGAATCTATCCCTAAACATTGATTGCCTACACTGCTCTCAGTCCTAAGAGTCATTAGGAGATTATAGCAATGTAAGAGAAGATTCCTACCCTCAAAAACTTTGCAGTCTAAATATTGGATCCTATGAGAGACTGGTGATCTCTCTGACAGGGGTAGTCACCCCATCAGCGCAGAGTTAGAAGCATTCCAATGTTCTCTTATTCTGTGTGATTCTTGCTTTTCCTCTCCCATAAATCTTCCATTAAGGCTCTATATGGCACAAAGTAGGTCTTCCTCTGGGCCATTTAACATTGTGTACATCTTCTCTAATAGTTCCATCATTGGGAACAAGGACTGTTTCCTTTTTGTCTTTGTAACAACCTTAACAGAGTGACTGGTATATAGTTGGCACTTAAAAAAATGCTTGTTGATTGACCAGTTGATAAAGATTCTTCATCTGTTACCTCAGTCTTGATACATGATCAGCCCACCTCCTTTTTGTCTGATATTAGATGCCACTTTTTTTTAAGAGTTGGCTATATGACACCATCTACTGACACCCATCATAGATCTCTTCATTCTTTGGATCACTAACAATCCAGTTAGGGAAAAAATGATGCTTATGCACATAAGCAATGCATGAAATAAATGTTAGATTGAGGTATAGATGGTACATGTGGTAGTTTAGAGGAAAGTGAAATCAATGAGAACTATATAGACTTCATATTTAAGGAATGGAACCAGAGTTAGACCTTAAAGAATGGATCTAATTTGGATGATGGCACAAAGAAGAGACTGTCCCAGGAGAGGTGAGAACAAGCATGAAGCATTTGTGAAGCAAGAGACAGGTTTAGCAATGGGAAAGATAAGTGCAGGAGAGGGACTACTGGGAACCAAGCAGAAATGGGAAAGCAAGGCCTTGTGCAGTACTTTGCAAACCTGGCAAAGGCTTGTATCTGTTGTGCTATTCTATTGTTATTTTTAATGAACTATGATTACACTGGGTTGATGTTTGTGTTTTTGCCTTTATCTCAATATTTAGTACAATGCCTGGCACAGAATCAGTATTTAATAAATGCTTGTTGATTGATTAACTGTTGACTTTGCATTGATTTATTTTCTTCCTATGCCAAGTTCATAATGAACTGGGAGAAAATCTTCAAAATATCACAAAAAACACAGTGCTGTTTGGTATTTACTTTCCATAATTGACACTATTTTTGGTTGGCCTTGACTGGGACATGAGGTTTTATTTTTTTAATGTGTATTATAAACCAGGTACCTGGTTGGTTATTCCCCCTCCCAAAAAAAAATCACTTACTAAATTGAGTGTGAAAATGGTTCATTATAGCTGAACTTTCACAACTATGCAAGAAAACCCTTTGTATAGCAACTAATTTTTTTGTGATAAAGCATCACTTTACTATATCCTATTCTGATTTCCTCTTAATGGTTTCAGTTTTCAATTACTTATGCTGTGTTTGTTGTTGCCTACGGCAGGGAGGGCAAATACTACCATAAATGTCAAGTTAGAAATAAAAGTATGTGTTGACAATATCATAGATTGCAATTTAGGCTGGAAAACGTACTTTCTGGATAAAATCCAGACCATACTTTTCCTTTTATTATTCAATATTTATTGAGTATCTTTAGGGAATTTGACATCATATAAAGCCCATATTTAGGCCAAGTAAGAGAACTTAAGGGAGGGAAAAACCACACACACACACACACACACACACACACACACACGCACACACACACGCACACATGCACACACCCTTAAATACAAGATAATTAGAACCCATTTGGCTTAATACCTTGTCCAAGATTCAATTGAGTTCTATCAACCACCTTTTTAAAATATCTACCATTGGAAAGTCAGGAAGTCCTGTGTTCAAGGTCCTTCCTTTAACCTCTGATATAGCCTGTCTGTGTGATCCCAGGCAAGGTAGTTGACCTCTTAAGTGTTTCAGGCAACTCTCTGAGATTGTAAATTGTATAACTTCTTATCTACTTTGGTAGAGTAAGTTTCACCACTGAGTACTCACCACCCAGATGAAATCACTTGTCAGGATACTTTACTCTCCATTGAATGAACAATATTGAACCAGAAATGGGAGAATCCTGTAGGGTGGAACAAACTCACAATTCCCTGGGGCCATGGATGATACCAGGATGTTGATCCTATGTTATGAATTTTATTATTAAGGTTTCAAAATTATCTCAGTGAGTCAGCTCCTCTAAATCTGAGAATACTGAAGACGTCTAGATTTATTTCAGGAAGGAACTTCATGAAAGAGAGATCCCACACTGAGATGAACTGTCTGAAAAGGTAGTAGGTTCCTTCTCACTGACAGCCTTCTTCTGGTATGTTATTGAAAACATCCTTGTATGTGTCAGACTAGAAGACGAGTGTTGAGATCCTATGATTCAGTGAAGTCAGATATGTCTATCGTTTTAACATTTCGACATGATTGTTGATTCGTAAACTTTTATGAGGTGCCTACTATGTTTCGGGTATGTGCTAAGACCTGGGGATACAAAGAAAGGCAAAAACCAAATAAATAAAAACTGGTCCCTGCTCTCAAGGAACTTACAATCCAGTGGATGATGCCAAAGGATAAAATTCCTCGAGATCCATGATGTGGACAAGATGAGGGACAGAAGACAAGCCAGGGTTATCTTTAGCAAACTCCAGGGCGGATTCTGTGGCTTTTATTCTAAGTTGTCCTGAGGATATTTCTCAGCTAAAAAAGCTATAGTTAAAGATAGTATTATAGACAGCGTTTATAAAACAATGAGTAAAACTGCCTGCCAGCCTTCATATTACTATTTATCCAGGTTCTTCTTGCTTATATGGGCAATCACTGCATTGATCTTTGTTTTTTGCGTGCGCTCAATGCGCCTGTAGCTGTAGTTACCACGTTCCATCTCTGATTTTCTGTCCACATTGAAGTTGGGCTCTGAGGAAACAAGGTTAAGTGAAATTATGCTACAGCAAGATGAATCCAATAGCCTACAGCGACCTTATCCACAGAGCAATGGATTACATGTGTATCCTGTAAGTTAAATAATGTATGATTTAAGGCAGGAATGTGGTTTGTATTCACTTTTTTTATAGTAAAAAAAGTAGTAGGCATATCAATCCCATGGGAGACTTTATCCAAGGCTTTACCCTTGAGTGGATTAAAAGGTACAAATACTGCTGAGCTGGAGAATGAATCAGGGAGACCAGCAGTCAAGTGGCCTGGGTGTTTGATAGGCTTCTAGGCCATTCCAAAACCACCAGCCCAACTGCGTCAAGTGGGCTGCCAGAGAGCCAGACGCTGCTAATAAAACCGACTGCATTCCACTTGGCATCTGGGCCTTGTGACTCCCATCCAAGGGGAATTGTTGGAGGGAGAAATGTTTAAAATTCTCTTTGTAAAAAAAAAAAAGTTATGTTTTGAATCAGGGGTAGAAATGTGTTTCAGGCCTAGTCTGCTGCAAATAAAATGGAGGATAGTAACATCTTGATGACAATAGGTAAAGAGAGGTCAGCTTTAAGTGGGGAGGATATGCTTGGCACTGGGATGCTTGGTGGTTTTTAAAGACAGCTGATGGATATAAATCAGTCATTCAATGCTATTTTTCAGTAGGAGCTTCCCAGTCAGTTGTCAAATGACTTAATGATGTACTTGGGCCAAGAATATAAACTCCTTGGAGGTGGAGTTTAGGACCTACACAGAGTTTAGACAGCTGCCCTTGTGAAAGGGCTAAGAGCAATTTGGGAAGGAAGGAAGGAACAGGAAAGAGAGAGAAAGGAAGGGAAAGGAAGAAAGAAAAATTAAGAAAGTTCAAAATGCTTAAAGTTCTCATTGGAACTAGACCTCATTCCATAGCCTTGGGACACTTCTACTGACTTAGTCATCTGCTTGTAAACTCCTTGAGGTCAGGGGCTGTCTTTTGCCTCTTTCTGTAGCCCCAGAATTCAGCCCAGTGCTTAGCACATAATAGGGGCTTACTAAATATTGATTGATTATTTGATAAGCTCCACTAATACTGAGGTTCACTAATACTGAGACCAAACTTTAGGCTGAATGCAGTTAAATCCATGAGTATCTAACTCCAGCTCTGCCACTTCCTCCCTGTAAGCCTGGGCCCTATAGTTTCCTATACTCTGATATTAGGGAATTGGATTAAATGACCTCTAAGGTCTCTTTCAACCTTGGGTCTATGATCCTATGATCTGCAGCAAAAAATAGATAGCATTTATATGACGCCTTGAGGTTATTACATTATCATATCCTTACAACATCCCTATGAGGTAGATGCCATTATCCTATCTATTTTATCAGGGATAACTGAGGAAAAGTAGGTCAAAAGTCCCTAGCATGTTTGGATTTTTTTTTTTTACTGACAGTTCAAAACAATTTAAAGTTAGCAGTAAGCTACATCCATCTTAAAGGAAACAACAGATCTGCCAAGGAAGATGAGCAACTTCAGCCTGGAAGCCAGAACTACTGTGACCCATTAACTCTACAAGGTTATTTAAGTTCCATTTTGGGGAGATGCTTTCGTGTGGTCATCTTTTCTTTTTGGCAGAAATGACACAGGAAAATCTAATTTCTTAGTTTTCCCTAATTAAATCATCATGGGCCTATATACTCAGGCATTCTGGGAATTTTCTGACAACCACTTTGTTGCCTAAAAGTTATGGAATCTGGGAGTTGCTTGTAAGTGGAGGGGAATGTGTAAATCATAAAACGAGGTGGGGGTACAAAGTGCTCAGTGCTACTGGAATCCCTCAGATCATCAGTGCTGGCCCTTCTTTTATTATTTGAGACCTTTGGTATCACAAAGGACTATATGATGGCAGTACCTGGGATCCTGGAATGAATGACAGACCTAGAGTCAGGAGATTAGGTACTAGTTCTGAGACTGAACCTATCCCCTTAGCAAGCCCTGTCTTCCCTCTGGACCCCAGGTTGTTCATCTATGAAATTTCTTGTGTTTGGAGAGTATTCAACACAGTGTGTGAAGCATGGGAAGCACTTATTAAATGAATGTGACTTGTTGACTAGGAAGAGATTATATGAAAAGGTAAGTGGTACTATAAAGAAAGAAGGGAGTTATAGGTACAAAGTGGCCATACAAGATGGAAAGAAAGAAGATCTGAAAGGTTATAAACCATAACAATGCAACGGAGGTAAGGACAGTGGGATGGAAGAAGTAAGGAATATTGTAAGTTAGAGCAGACAATAGAATTAGAAAAAGTGGAACACATAGAATCAAGATCATGGGAAAGTGGTGGAGGGAAATCATCACAGATGGCAAATTAGGGAGGTAATGGAAAGGGAAAAATGTAAATTTTTAAAAGGGTGATAGAATTGTTGATGAGTTCTATTTTAGAAAATCTGTTTTTTTTTTAAAAAGAGAAAATATTAGATGTATATGCAAACTTTTTAAATGATGAAAATATAGAATCATTTCATCTTAATTTTTAAAATCAAATATGCATCCCATTGTATATTCATTTATATATTTGTGTGTGTACATGAGGACATGCATGCATGTGAGTATAGGTCACAAGAACTGATGTAGGAACTTGGAATGGCTAATACACAGAAGAGAAAATGGGGAGGTGGGGGATGGGATAGGAGCATCTTCAAGTATCCAGAAGGCTGTCAGTGAAAAGGAGTAAAATTGTTCTGCTTGGTGCCCCCCCCCCAGGCCAGACCTATGCATGCACAAATATATACACCTACAAGGCAAAAGAGCACTTTGAATTGTAAGGAAATGTAAATTATAGTTGTTTTAGTAAAAAATTTTAAAGTCCTTTCAAGTGAAAAATAAACACCCAACTCCTGAAAGCATTGGTTGCATTATGGACTATATTTACGTTTACAAAGACTCTGCTTTGCTGACTGATTTTTATCCTGAGCCTACAAGGCAAAGACTAACTTTATATATATTTGTTCTTCCAGAACTCTGTCACTGGCACCACTCACAGAATCCCAGACTCTCTGAACCTGAAGGGACCTCAAAGACCAACATGCCATCTGGTCCAACTTGTATCATGTTAGGATACGTACAGTACATCAGGGATAAATCATAGCCTAGCATTATGCTAGGCATATTCATTCAATCAACAAGCATTTTATTAAGGTTCTACCATCTGCCAAACACTAGGGATACAAAGTCAAAATTGAAACCATTCCTGCCCTCAGGCAGTTTATATTTTCCTGGGGAAAGGATAGCTATCCATTGCCTATATACATAATATGCCCCAAATGAAAGGGTACTTATGGGAACAAGATGGTTTCAGAGGACATTTCATGTCTGTATGTCACTGTATCCTGGAGCTAAGTTTCAATGAATGTAATAGCTATAAATGAAATAAGTCATTTGGTGAGTTAACCAATTCATTGTCAATTTCTTCCTTAGCCCCATTCAACACTCAACTCAAATCTCTCATGAGATTCTTTCAGCTGGTGGTGACTTATTGCCTGAGATCACCTTTAATCATCCCTCTATCTATCTATCTATCTATCTATCCATCCATCCATCTGTCTTTTTTATGTGTCTAGTTGTTTCACATTATCTCCCTTATAAGAATGGGATCTCCTCAAGGAGTGAGACTATCTATATCTTTCTGTGAATTCTCAGGTCTTAGTATTGTGGTATCTCAGACATCATAGTCACTTAATAAATTCTGGACTGACTAGATATAAAATAGTGCTAAGCACTATGATAAATTTGAAGAGGATAAGACATTGTCCAAGCAATCAGAGGGCATATAGCCTCCTTGGAAACTAAATACAAACAAATAAAAAATACCCTCTATTTTTTAGAGGGGGAAAGAGAGAGAACAAAAAATAAATAACCCAAAATATAGGAACTAATGAGGAAGCAAATTCACCTTGCTTATAAAGGGAACAAATGAGAATGGATGACCACTGGTCTCTTCACTCTAATACTCTATGATGCTGTGACTGTTAAAATATGTATTTTTGATTTTACTAGAATTTCAGAAAATGAAGATTCAGTGTGATCTTGAAGGTGAGGACAGATTCTAGAATTTGACCTTGCAGTCAATGAGGAGCCATTGTAGATTATTGAGCAGGGCAGTGCCTAATGTCAGTACGGTTAACAAGGAGTTAATTTTATAGCAGTATATAGGCTAGTTTGGAAGACAGAGTAACTGGATATAGGAACTTCATTTAGGTCAGAGATGTCAAATTCCTGACCCTTCCACATGCCTACAAAGCTTCTGGCTGAATCAGATTAAAATATAATTGGGAAATGTTTAATAAAAAGAATAAAAATTAAATACAACATAGATAATGCTAATTTGTAGTTTTCTAAGTCAATATGTAGCTGGTAAGGATCTATTTCTATTTCAGTTTGATATCATTGCACTAGGTCATCAGATCCAAAAAATTGGCCCTAGCAATGGGAATAAAGAGGTAGTTAGTGTTCCGAGTGGAATTTTGATGGAGGAAATGATAGTACTTGGACTTGCATTCTAAAAAATGTCCAACTATAAATAATGAAAGAGAAGGATGATCCCACAGTATCAGGGTTGACATGTTAGAAGCTTGTTGACTGGCATGGGCGGGGTTTTGGCATTGGAATCAGAAGATTCAGCCTTGAGTCTTGGCATTGACAATGTTTGTGTGACTGGACAAGTAATCCACTTAGCCTCTCAGTTTCCTCATTTCTAAAGTAGGGATAAGCATTCTTAAAGTAACCTACCTCAGAGGGATGTTGTAAGAAGTGGACTTTGTTAACATTAAAGTCAACAAGATAATCATTCCTTACCCTGGGGGAGTCACAGCTAACTAGATATATACAAAATATATGCATGATGTCCCAAAAGTCTTAGTGAAGTTTTCAGCTTTAATAGCTTAATAAGACTTTTAGAACACCCTGTACAGAGGAGACAGATGGTAATCTCAGAGGAAAAGTCATTCTCAGCTGGGGGAGCTAGTAAATACCTGAGGCCAACTTTGAACTTGGCTTTGCTGCCTCCAAGTCTAGGGAACTGTGGCATAGATAAAGAAAGCTTGAAGGAAAAGAGGGTTTGGAGAAATCTTGCATTTAATTTGGCAAATTCTAAAGAGACAGAACCCCATCCAAAGGAAGCCATCTTTTAGCCAGAACTAACTGAAGTGGAGTGATTGGGGCTTTGTTCCAGGGTGCTGACAACACGTGCAAATCTTTAGACTGAATAGAGCAGAGCTTAGCGTCTAGATACTCTGAATAAATACTTTGATCAGGTCCCAAAATGGTGAGTTTGGGTGACCCCTCTCCCATCTCTCCTAAACTAGTAGGGACTTTTCCCTAATATCTCTGTCTTTGGGTCTCTGCCTCTCTACTAAGTCCTCCTCTCTCTTAAGAATAAAGGGTTGAGGTTTTTTTTTTTTTTTTGGTGCTGTTTTCCTCTTCTGGCAACAAACATTTCAACTTAAGCCTCTGCTTGTAAGCAGTTGGAAATCAAAATCTAGGTCATAGCTGACAGCTCAGAACTGGTGACCCTGGGAGTTTGAGGAATCAGACTAAACTTCACCACATGCCTTATGATTTTATGTGTGTGACTGGCTCATCATTCTCTGATCTTGATGCCCAAGAGATTTAGCCTGTTGGTATCAAGGAAACAGAGCCACTTGTAACCAAAAACTTTCTGCAACCTGTGCTCTGCTCCCCTGTTCTCCCCACACAACTTTGGATATTTATGTATTGTTCCTGGTTACTGCTTTTGAATAAGACAATTGTAGACACTAGGGACTCTTCCCTCCAAACACTGCCCAGTACCTATATCAGCAAGACACTTAGCCTAGGGAGTTTCCATTAAGACTTTACCAGGAGCATAGAGCAGTGAACATGTTTGATTGGAATGTCGTAGGTGGGGACCTTTACAAAATTGTTTCCTTGTGTACCTATAGGTCAGAGATTAGAAAACATTTGAGGTGCTTAGCAAACCTTAAAGCCCTCTTTAAATGTTATTTCTTATTATTTAGTCAGTTGCTCAATCACTCATCAATAAATTTTAAGTACCCACTTTATGACAGGACATACTAGGGCAGAGTTTCTTAACCTTTCTGGTGTTATGGACCCTCTTGGCAGTCTGGGAAAGCCTATGGAGTCCTTTTCAGAATGGTAGTTTTAGATAAATAAAACAGGATGCTTATGATTACAACGGAAACCAATTATATTGACATAATTATCAATCTATCAATATCTGTCTATGTCTATATATCAATATATAATTATATGAACATATACCCACATCTACATTTTGCAGTTTACTGACTCTAACTTAAGAATCTGTGGGATAGATTAAAGACCTGTGTTGGCACAGTTATACGTTAGAGGTAGAGGATGTAGAGCTGACATTCCCTTTATAGTTCAATCTCCCAGAAAAAGAAATTCACTCTGAGAAAGCACATCAACACGTGCTTGGCAATACACAGTCTGAGAGGCTTTGCGTAGAGCACTCAGAGGCTGTGACTTGAATAGGGTCCCACAGCAATATGTATCACAGGTGATGTTTGAACCCTGGTCTTCCTGGTTCCAAGGTCACTTTTCTCTCCATGATGCTACATTGTCTTTATACTTTTTGTGTCCCTTCAAGTGATTTCAACGAACAGTTACTGAATGCCAGATTTGTACCACCGACCATTCTGGGTTTCAGAAATACAAAGACAAAAGCCTTTACGTAATTTATATTCTGTTGAGAAAATACAAGGTATTTACATAGTTCTACCTGAACACTTTGAAGTGGGAGAGACCGCTAACCACTGGAAGATGGAAAGGATTATGTGGCAGATGACACATCAACTGGACTTGGAAGGAAGCTAGTACATACATTCTGTGTGTCTTCTTTAAACATCTGTATGTGTATGCAAACACACGTATATGTACATAGATCTCTCTCTCTGTATATATATATAAAATTATGTAAATATATGCATATATATGTGTGTGTATATATATATATATATACATACATATACATGTCTTTATTAAATATCATGAGAGACAGGCATTGTATAAAGCTGGGCTTTGAGTCAGGAAGACCTGAGTTCAAGTCCAGTCTCAGACACATAGTAATTATGTGAATTTAGGCAAGTCAAACAACTGATCAGTGCCCCAAGCAACTTCTGAGATGATAGACCTAACTCTAAATCAAGAATCTAATTCAAAAATAAAGCAAAACAAAAAACAACAGATCATCTAGGAATCATAGGGTCTTAGAACTAGAGTTGGAATGGACCCCCCGAGGCCATTTGGTCCAACTGAAACTGAGGACCAGAGTAAGTTGCCCAAGGAGAAAGTGGTACAAATGGTATGTGAACAGAGATGGTGAAGAACTAATCCATCATTTTTGTCCACTGTGCAATGCCACTCTGTATAGAGATGTTTCATGATCTTTGGATCCATCCTACCACTGGATCCATTCTACCATTTCCAATAAAAGATAGATTCAAAGACATTGGTAATCCAAGAAAGACATGGAATGGAGTAGAAATTAGAAGGGGTGCAGATTAGAATACTGGATTGAGGAAGAAATCAGCATAAGAAATGGAGAAAAGGAATATGGGGAAAAAAGAGATTCTAGAAGTCCTTGAAGATGACTGAATCATTGAAATACTAACAGTAGATGACCTCAGACATTATGGGCCAACTCCAATAAACATAATATTCCCAATTTGAGCCTTTCTGTTTTTCCCATTATGATTGCATCATAGTTTTCCAGTTTCATTGCCAAGGGCAAGACAATCATATTTAAAAGGAAACTAAGATATTTGTGTGTGCACCAGTGTGCATGTGTGTGTGTGTGTGTGTGTGTGTGTGTGTGTGTGTGTGTAAGAGTGGGTTGGACCATTGACTTTCACCTCACCCTGTATTTGTCCTGATGAGCTGGGAGCTGGTGGTGGCCTTGTTTGTCCATTAATGACTCTTTTTGTTTGCAGCAGTCCTATGCACCAGCTCCCCACCCCATGGCTCCTCCCAGCCCCAGCACAAACAGCAGCAGCAACAACAGCAGCAGCAACAACAATAGTGGAGAACAGTTGAGTAAAACCAACCTGTACATTCGAGGCCTTCCACCCGGCACCACGGACCAGGACCTAATCAAGCTGTGCCAGCCGTAAGTGCCTTTAACAATACTTAGCAAGGCTTGATCTCTCCCAAAGCATGCTTGTCTGATAGGTCATCCTCCAGTAGGCTCATGGGTTTCTGGCCAGTCTTGTGGAATACGACCTCACTAGTATGAGTGAATGACATGATATCAGGGAAAACAAATTGATTTCAGGATGAATGAAAAGAGATTCGTTGTCCAGAATAATGGAAGTGATTGATGGTCTCACTGTAGTCTGCCCTAGAAAGACTATACCTATAGGACTATGTTGGATACTGTTTTAGAAAAGATATTTATAACTTGGAGAAAGTATTAAGACAGCCAGTCAGGATGATGAAGAGCCACAAGAGGATGCAATAGACGAATCCGTGGAGATGGCCCAGTGGATAGAGTGTGGGGCCTAGAGTTAGAAAAGACTCATCTTCATGAGTTCAAATCCAGCCTCAGACACTTACCAGCTGTGTGACCCTTGGCAAGTCATTTTACCCTGTTTGTCTGAGTTTCCTCATCTGCAAAATGAGCTGGAGAAGGAAATAGCAAGTCTTCCAGGTCTTCACCAAGGAAACTCCAAATAGGGTTGCAAAGAGTTGGACATAACTGAAAATGACTGAATAACGGTCTATAATTATTTGATGGGGTGTCTCTTGGAAGAGTCATTAATCACAGATGGCAGTAACAGAAAGAAGAGGTAAAAGGCAAAAAGACGGAGGTTTTAGCTTTATGTAAAAGGATGAGGAAGGAGCAACTTCACAATTAGAAGCCTCCCAGTGTTGAATAGTAGACAGTATGACTGGATGGCACTTTGTTGGCTTTATTATAAAGAAGAATCTTCCTGTGTATAGTCTGTGCACCAAGAGGTCTTGGAAATCTCTCCACCTGAGAGATTTTTGAGTTTGTTTGCATAGAAAACACCTGGCCTTAAGACCATTCATCGTTTTGGTACAGTCTTCTTCAAGGAAGATTATTCACTCTTACAATGCACAACCATATGTGCTAAGGTAACTAGAAATAGGCAGGGTCCCAACAGTCAACAGTCAGCTTAATTATAAGCATTCATTTAAAAACAAGCATTCATGAAGCACCTACTGTATGCCAGTCACTGCGCTAAATGCTGTAGAAGAAAGGAAGTCACACAGATAATATTTGCCCTCAAGAAGTTTGATTTCTAATCAGTTGATGTAGGTTAAGACAGATACCCCCTAAAATGAACCTCATACAGAGTTGATTTCAGGACTTACACCTGCTTGATGTTGTCAGTCTGGTTAGTTGTATGTATATTTGTTGTTGTTGAGTGGTTTCAGTTGTGTCCAACTCTCTGTGACCCCATTTTCTTGGCAAAGTTGCTGGAGTGGTTTGGAATTTCCTTCTTTAGCTCACTTTATTGATGAGAAAACAGAGGCAAGGTTTAGTGACTTGCCCAGGGTTACACAGCTGGCAAGTATCTGAGGGTGGATTTGAACTCAGGACCTGCTGACTCCAGAGCCAGCGCTCTATTCATTGAGCCACTTAGCTGTGTGTGTATGTGTTTTATGTATTTTATTTTATCATCAAGGACTGAAAGATTGCAAAACAATTTCTTGCAGCCAAATATCTCCTACAAAGGCCAGTTCTCAGAGAAAGATATGACATAAAAAGTCTGAGAATATTAACTTCATAATAACAATTGACATTTATACAATACTTTCTAATTCTTTCCTTACAACAACACTGAAGCAAGTTTTCAAAGCTCCATTTCCGCCAACTTGAAGTAGTTCTTAAAGAATAATACACTTGCCCAGGGTCACAGAGTTAAGCAAATGCTAGAAGTGAACCTAGGTCATTTCTGAATCCCAGGCTCTGTCATCTAATGACTCTTTCCCCCTTCTGCCCTTCATAGTTTTTGCCTTAATTAACCCCTATCCAAAAGCAATCCCTTTCAGAAACACTGGACCATGTAGACTCAGACAGAACCATGTGAACAAGTAATTGCTATGTTACTTAAGTGATTCCCTTTAAATCCATACCTTAGCTGGACCTAATACAATTTACTTATACCTGTGGAATCTAGCAGAGATTTGACTTTCATTGAATATAGTTTCATGAATATACAAATTATTTCATCTTATGGTATTGTGGAAAGAATATTGCCTCTCGAATTAGAAAGCCTGAGTTCAAATTCCATCTTGGATGCTTCCTGTTTGTGTGACCTTGAGGAGGTCACTTAATATCTCTAAGCATCAATTTTCTCCTCTGTAAAACAAAGCAGTTGAATTCTGAGGTAGATTGAGTTCTAGATCTAAATCTATGATCAGTCATGATAGAGGATTCCTAAGTTGGAATTCTCTTCATCAATCCCCTTTTGTGATCCAAGTTAGGGAGTTGCTTGAGTCCCAGAAAGGTTAGTTTTAATGATGGCCTGAGGGAAGTCGGCTGAGGCTAATAGAAATCTGTGTTTGTCTTTAGCTTGAAAGTGCTGAGTTACTAAATCAGTTTTCTTTATAATTCCACATTCTAACATATTTACAGTTGGAAACTATTGATTTTAAAATCATTAAATTATGTTATACTTTGCCAGCTATCTTAGTTGAAATGAATACAGTTTTCTCTACTTTTGCCATCAGATTTCATGGTAATATTTTAGCCAGTTAGGTTAAAAGTGCTATTTCTGAGAAGAATTAGGTTTAGAAGCCTCCCCACCCTCAAATTCCTTAATAATCTGGAGTGCTGAATGACTTGCCCAGAGTCATAGAGCTGGTAATGAGCATAGATGGGACTGGAATTCAGTACTTCCTGATTCAAAGGAAGGACTCTCCCTATACAGTAAGCTACCTCCCTTTATGATACTTGCCTAACAAAATGATTTCTGTCCTAAGGTGGACAACATATTCCTGTGGAGAATATTGCTTTGTTAAAGGATCTGAAATGGGTTGTAATAGAACTATGGACTCATTTTAATTCTGGGGATCTCTTCTCATAGGATGCCCAATCAGAAGCAATATTGATGCATTTACTTGTCATTTAATTGGCCCTCAGCAATATTATTTTTGTAGATTTGGCAGGATGTTGCTCAATTGTTCCATTTCATTTTGGCAATTCCTTAAAAAAATTAGAGGATATTTATTTTGTTAATTTTCCAACCTCTGAAGGACTGGAAGAGGAAAACCACGCAGACAATATTTATTTGTCTTTCTTCTGGATTTTTCAGAATGGGACTAAATATCCAAACAGGAAGTGAGGGATAAACTAAACTACAAATACAGAGGAATAGCATCTGTGGCTAGTGCAATGTGTAGATTGCGGCCCTTCTGGAAACTCCTGGAGTTTTAAGAAAGCAGAAGGTTTAGATGGGAAGGTTAAACCCATACTCTGAACCAAACCTTTTATTTTTTTTTCAGAATTAAAGCAATAACTTAATCAAAATAAAAAAAAATAAAGTTTCAGGAAAGTGAGATCTCTTAAAGGAGCTTAAAGATGTTATCTTATTTCAATATGAGTTTCCAGCTGAATTATTCATCTGCTTTAAGATAATCTTGTCCTGCAGATGGAGAGCAAATATTCTTGCTTCCCATGGATGTCTCTTTAAAAAAAAATAAATTTGTATTTATGTCAGGACCCTGTCTGTTTCTCTATCCTGGAAAATTTGAGACCACTAACTGTTTTTTCCATTGTGTAATATTCTCCTTGATGAGAAAAATTCATGTACTGGGAAGAAATTTAGGTCACAGGGGACCTGGGTTCTAATCTTGATGCTAACACTTAATGAGCTGTTTATCAAGTTGCTTGACATCTCCACAATTCAGTTTCTTCATCTGTAAAGTAAGTATGGGCTAGTTGATTAAGAAAGTGTCATCTGACTTTAACATTTTACAGGATAACTTTCCCTTTTTCTATGAATATAATCATAGAGAACCAAATACTTGAAATCTAACTTAGGAGTCATTCAGCCTCAATTGTACCAAATTTGTTGCCGTTCAATTGGTTTAGTCATATTCGACTCTCCATGACCCTGTGGGGTTTTTTTCAGCAAAGATACTAAAGTGTTTTGCCATTTCCTCCTGCAGCTCATTTTACAGATGAGGAAACTGAGACAAACAGGGTTAAGTGACTTGCCACCTCTTAATAGCTGACCAGACCTTGGCATATGTTGCCAATGTATGTCCTCTTCCCAATATTTGGAGACTCTGGTCATAAGTCCTTTACTTTTTTACAGAACACTCATCTTACAATGCATATCTGACCTCTGGTGACTTTAAAGGGGAACTCCAGACCTGTTTACTGTGGTCCCAAGAGCAGTTTAACTCAGTTCAGAAAGATTTTCTGCCCAAAGATTTGTTTGCTCAGTGGAAAACTGTTGGATAAGGTAAAGAAGAATCATGACTTGTGAGGGTAGAAGGAAGCAGGCACACTGATGCAATTGAAGAAATTAGAATAAAACTTCAAGTAATTATTGCATTCAGAATTTATCCGTACTCATTCCTTACTAAAAAGCAAGCCTCTGTTTGTACCCTTTAAACATCTGCCTCCATTAGCATCCATTTTCCGTAATGTTTTGCTGTGAAATTACAAGTCCTCTCTGACTTCACTTTTTCGTATTTTATAGGAAATGTAATATTTGCTAATATCCATGGTAATGAGATAATAGAAAACACAGAAGTACAAAGAAGGCAGAGACATATTGAATTATCCTGCATTTAGTATACAGTGTTCATATTAATACTAATGAACAGAAAGAAAATTATATTAAACAAAAAGAAATTAAATTATTTCTCAATGTATAATCCAAGAGCAAAGAGATGTCATCTGGATTTGTAGCATCTCTTCGCAATTCTTATTAAATTGTCCCATTAACATTTATCACCAAAGATCTTGAGATAGAATTACAAGCAAGATAAAAGTGAAAAGGAAAATATAGAGAAATAACATCCATGAAGAATGCTTGGCCTCATGGGATCTCTGGGAAACATCTTTAGATAATTAAATATACTATAGTTTGGATAAAATAATCTATTACAACTTGGTTATTTCTTGAAGGATATGTTTCATTTCTATATTCTTTAGATCTTATACCCCATATAGACTACATTTCCACTAAGAATACAAAGTCCTGTGACTTATGACTCCACCATCCAGAGTCAATTTAAAATAAGAGCATTTGTCCCTGTTTGAACAAGTGACAGATGTGTGTTGGAGAAGACTGTTCTGTGAGTTCAGAAAATGCCAGATGGTCTCTGAGTTCTTGTCTAGTTTGAAAATGCCCTATGTCATCTAGAAGATGGAAAAGCTACAACTAAATGCTGATATAATGTGACTTCTGATGCATTATCCATAGGATTCTAGGACATAAAGTCATACCTGGAGCTGGAGTTGGAGGGGATCTCAGAGGCCATATGATCCAACTCTCTAATTTTACAGGGGAGGAAGCAAGCCCAGAGAGGGAATTTCCATGCCATTCCAAAGGCTGCCAAGGAAGTTTCAGAGTCAATCTTCTGATTCCAGAGTCCTCAATGCTCTGCCCACTTCCACCTTGCTGCTCTCTTCATGGCTATGAAAATAAATAGGTCTCGTGGGTCTATATCCTTTTTGAAAGGGAGAGAAGTCAGACCAAAAGGAAGACAGATGAACATTTCTAGAATAAATCTAATCCATAGATGTCTTTTTGGGTTGTGTTTTCAATTAGAAGTTATATTCATGAGAGGTTTCTGAAAGGTTCCCATTTAACAATTCAAACATTATTGATTAGATGTCTATTATTTTCAAGTCACTGGGAATCAAAAGAAGTTAACTGAGGTTCCCCCTGTGACCTGAGGAGGAATCATGAGTTCTCATAGTAAGGGGATGAACCAAGTAATGTCCATAAGAAACTACAAGTAGAAATATAACACTGACCTTGACATCATGTGACCCAAGGTTAAGTGCAAATTCTAACACTTGCTTCTTGCAAGCCTTAGGCAAGTGATTCCACTATCCCTTCAGTCTCAGTTTCCTCATTTTTAAATGAGAGATGACTTTTGATGTCCTTTGCAGCTCAAGGTCTATAATTTCAAGGGAGGCAGTTATAATTCCTCGAGAATAAGGAAAATCTTTTTATCAGAGGGAGTACCTTAGGTAAATCTGAAGGAAATTAAGGATCTTAAAGGGCAGAGCTGAGAAGGAAATTCAAGTTAGATAAGAGGAAGCAACCATGCAAAGGCACAAAGGTGGGAAATGGACCATGTTGTATTGAGAGCAAGGAATTTAGGGAAAACAAAAATGCTCCTCTTTTTCTCTTAGTTTTGGCCTATGGGAAGGTAGGAGGAAACAGGGAGAGCAGAGTTTAATGTGAAGAAGGACCAGTAGAAGTTTTATAAGCCTCATATCATCCTTGTGAATTAATGACTTTTGGAAATTCTAAGGCTGCCCTTATTTGTTGGACTATACTGACTCCTATAAAAAAAAAGTTTTAAGTTTATCTAATAGATGCTTCAAAATATATCCTTGGGGTAAAGTGAAAACGTTCTTGTGAAAAACACCTAAGTAGTTTCCATGATGAGCTTAAGTGGAAATCACCATGAAAATCCTATTTGAAATGCCCATGATACCTCTTTTCACAGGATCCCCAGTGTCTTACAAAGTTTAATGAATCCTCAGAAAAGCCTTAAGAAACCCCCATCCACTGCTTATGCACTACTTTGTGAGGTTGTGTGGGCTTGGAAAAAAAAGTGTGGTAGAATGAAAAGAGGGACCAGGCTTCGTTTCAAGTCTTGTGTCTGACACAGGCTTTATGTCAAGGCAATCTCTCAACACTATATCCATGAAGCCATCCTGCCTCTCTACCTTTCTGTTTGTCTCCTCTTTCTCTGTCTACCTCTAGTTTTGTATCTCTTTTTCCATCTCTGTGTCTGTCTCTCTCCCTCCATCCTTCCTACACATACACACACATATATACATATATAATTATATGCATATTTTATATGTATATATCTTTATCTACTTAATCATGTCTTTATTGTTTTTCCTTTTTGTGACAAATTTAGAGCTGATTCCACAACTTCCTGAAACCAAACAAAGACAAGTGAGCCAGAGAACCCCTATCTAAATGGTCACATTTTTCCTTCTCATCTTAGACAAAGGGGCAGGTGAAGCATCTCCCATGTCTACATCCATTCTAGGCCAATTTTTCTCCTTACTTAGTTACTTCCCTTTCTAGTTGCCTCCTTTAAAGCCATACTGAGCATGCCAATTTTACAGGAGGCAAAGGAGGTAGATATTCCTGCAATGCAAAGCAAGGGAACCAAAGAGCTGATATTTGGCCTTGATAGTGAAGCTCACTGCCTGGGCTAATCTCCCAGACTTTCCCCAGTCCATTTGCACCAGCATTTTCATGCCAAGCACGGAAGGCTGAAGCCAGATTAGGTAGGGAGTCAACTGGTGTACTCTGGATGCTCTCATGCTGAGTCCATTATAAATAGCGTCGGACAGTTCTGACAAATGCCCCGACACAATCAAACCTTTTATCAATTTAAACGTAACCTTGTCACAGTAATCTGTCAAACTGTTCGCATACAACTAAAAGAAAACAAGTCATCATGTGCCCAGAGTCACCAAGTAAACAAGAAAATGTGACTAGGAAATTGCTGTGCTTTTTCTTTTAATATCTTTCTAATAAGAACATAAGAAAGCATTAGAAGCATCCCACTAGAAATGAGCCTTCATGTGTCCAGCAACCTGAGAATAGATGAGATTGAATAGGGAATCCAACATTGGTAACCAGAATACCTGTGTCATGAACCCAGCAAGGAGAGGCTTAATTACTGATGCACTTAGAGAATAATTGACCATAATTGTTCAATGTGTCCAAAACAAAACTCATTATCTTTCCGCTGCACAGTGCCCCCTCTTCCAACCTTCCCCATTTCTATGAGGGTGCTTCCAATGTGTGGATTCTAGGGCTGGAACGAGACTGGAGGATGAAAAGTTAGGGAATAGGAGACCTTGTCTTAAGTACTGCCTAGAGAGAAATGAGGCCAAACTGAGGAACTGGGGTCTTCCTAGAGGAAATAGGAAGTTATCAAAGAGTTTTAGGTAGCGGTATAATATGGAAAGACTTGTGCTTTGGAAGATTCCTTTAGGAGCGGAGTGAGAGATCCACTGAAGAAGGGAAGACTGGAAACAGGGTCAAAATTATGGCAATTGGATAAGCAAGAGGTAACGTTATCAGGAGGGGAGGGAGCAGATATGAAATGTGTCGAGGTCGAGTTAAATCACAAGTCACAACACTCGACAAATGATTGGACCTGCAGAGGGAATTTCATGTCAGAATATTTCATACCTAATAATGACAATTTATTGTTATTCATGTCATTATTTACAATACTAACAGCACAACCTTGATCTTATTATGCCCATCATTCAGATGAGTTGATTGAGGCAGAGAAAGATTAAGTGACTTGCAGGAAGTCAGAACTAATAGATTTCTAAAGGATAATTTGGACCATTGAACCCCAAATCTATCATTTTAGCCACTGTATACACAGGCTCTCTGAAGCAATTTCAACTTCCATTATGGGAATCCTCTGTAAAGCATGAAAACCTTCTCTCAAATAAAGAGCATCCTGATTTTCCTTCATGTAACTCTCAAACCTGATTTTCTATAAATTCACATGGTCACATATCAGGTTGATTAAAAAAATCAAAGAAAGAAAGGGAAAAAATGGAAGATGATGGTACTTTCTAGAAGGTTTGTCAACACATCAACTCGTCAGTCTCTTCCTTTTAACTATTCTTTTTTTTTTTTAAAGGTGAGATCCCTGATCTATGAGGAATTCTAATGTGGAAACTCTCTCCATTTTTATGGGTTGACAATTTCTCTTTTTCAGTCTTACAGTCAGTTAGTGTATAGAGTATTGGGTAGAGAAAGGAATATGAGCGTTCAAATCTAGCCTCATACATTTACTAGCTGTGACCTGAGCAAATCATTCAACCTCTATCTGCATCAATTTCCGTAAAATGGTGTCAAAAGAGCACCTTCTTCCTAGGGTTGTTGTAAAGATAAAATGAGATGATATCTATAAAGCTCTCTGCAACCCTTAAAGCATTAACTGCTAGCTCTTATTATCCAAGAAATTCCAAGAGAAGTTGAACAATGTACTTAGTACATTCGTCAGTACTTAGTACATGATACTATAAGTCAGAGGCAGTATTTGAAGTTACCTCTTCCTTACTCCAAGGCCACCTGTCTGTCTATCACCCTCTGTTAAATCACCCTCTGCAAATAGAAATATGGCAAAGCCTTACCCAAATGTATCACCCAAATACCCAAATCCCTGTATGCATCATATTGTAATGGAACATCACACGCTCTGAAAATCTAGACTTGGTCTACCTCAGATTATATAACATGCATCGATATTGTCTTAGATCTGTGATCTCATTCATTTGGTTACATCCTCTCACCAATTCCAACAAATCCATAACTCTTCTTCCTAAGTGACTTGTGTCAAATTCTCCCATAAATGCTCCACCAAGAGTCTATCCAGCCTAGTGGAGCCTTCCTCTAGATTTGTTAAGGGTGGGCATCAAATGTACATTGTTTATCCATTGGATCTCACTAAATTACCAGCCCACCTCCTTATCTACTTATACATATCTCCAAATTGTCCTTTACCCTGCTGAAAGACATATAAATTCAATATAAGACACATTTTGAAAGTCTTTATATTTAGAACATCTGGGAATATCACACTTCCTTTTAAAAATCAAATAGAATTCTGTAGGTAAAAGTGAAACCCACAATGCCAGCTTTGATTTATTGAATTGGATAATGTAGTTTAAAACTTCTCTGTTGTCTGAGGTAATTGGTGTGTGTTACCATTTTTATGGTGTAGCAACTGGATTTTTATTGATGAGTCAATAGCTTGGGAGTATTTTTTTAGGTTCAGTCATTTTTGCAAGCTAATTGTATGCTTTCCAGTGGCTATATTTTCATTTAGTGATTTTTTTCCCCCTCCTCTGTGAGTCTAACAAACCCTTTTTATTTCTTCCCCTTTTTCTTTGCCTTCTCTCCTTTTCCATGTTACAACAATTATATTGTCTTCGAAGTTGGATAGTAAAAGACACAGGTTATTGAAATATTGATTAAAGCAATGGCCAATGCTAACACACAACAAATTTAGTAAAGTTCATGGGGAGCAATGGAAAGGGTCATGGATTTGGAATTGAAAGATCTGGGTTCAAAGCCTGCTTCTGCCACTTATTCCCATGTGACTTGAGTCAGTAAGTCATTCAACAATTCTCTAGGGCTCAGTTTCCTTCATTTTAAAACTAAAAAGTTGGAATAAATGGTTTGTAAGGTTCTTTTGTACTTTAATTTCAAGAGTGATAGGGGAACATGGAAGGATGGACACAATGGTGGACATCCCATCAGGAAGACCTGGGTTCACCTCCTCCTTCTGACAATATGGGTGATGATGGGTTTATCATCACTTCATCTAAGTCTCTAACTCTTCAAGCATAAAATAGGGGAACTGGAGGTGTCCCACTGCAGTTTTAAGCTTCAATGACTTAAAACAAAGAATTTTGGGAATACTCAGTAGTATGTGGAATACCCACTCCAGGACTGTCATGACGTTCAAATGACATAATGGAGAGCACGCTTTTATGTGCGCTGTTAACCACTATGTGCCAATTAACATTAAAGATTCATGAATATCAATGTCCAGAAGGGATTGCGACTCTAAAACATTTTATGTAATTATAGAGTAATCCCAAATCCTAATTAAAATATATGTGTATGTATGTATATATGGTAGCCTAGCATTAGGGGTTTAGAACAGGAAGAGACATTAGAGACCATATATTCAGCACTCTCTGTTTAAAGATGATGAACAACGGTCCAGAGAGAGGTTGACTTGCCCAAAGCCACATTGGTGGTTGGGCTGAGATTTGAACCCACGTGCCCTGACTCAGAAGACAATATTCTCTCTACTTTGTCACACTACTCTTGAGGAATACCGTAAGTTTCTCTTTCCCATGGTTTAGCTTCTTTGCAATTGTTTTCTGGAAGGTTTTCTTGTAGGAGCAAGAAATTCTATGAGCACAGTGCTCAGCAAATAGTAGACACTTAGTAAATGTTGATTGACTTCCTGACTGAGCGACATTGTGGTATCAAAGAAGGAACTTTGGACTGTGTACCAAGAGAATTAGATTTTATGAGCTGGTTGTACTGTGTGACCTTGGAAAAGTCACTCATCATTCCTGGGCCTCAGTTTTACCATCTGTAAATTTAAAGCAATGGATTGGATGAGCTATAAGGTCACTTGTAAGTCTGACATTCTAACTCAATGCCTTCCTTGTAGGATCTTAATAAGTATTATTGTTTTTGCATTGAATTATATCATCATCTTTCTCCCTTCCTTATCATTCATTGAATCTTTATGCTTCTCTAACCAAAGGGAGGCTTTTCAGGGATGCTACTTCATTCTGGTAGAAGCCTACTAGGCAGCTCCATGGAAAGAATGCTGGATCTGATGTCAGAAGATCTGAATTCAAATCCAGCTTCAGATACTCACTAGCTCTATGACCTTGGGCAAGCTGCTTAACTCTTGTTTGCCTTCATACTGGGGAAGCAAATGGTAAACCACTCTAGTATCTTTGCCAAGAAAACCCCATAGACCATACTGTCTACAAAGGAGCAGACGTGACTTAACAATAGCAATTTCATTCAGGTTATTGTAGAGTGGCTAGACCATGAGGTGCATAGAATGCTGGATTGGTGTCAAGGAGAAATTAATTCAAACCCTGCCTGAGACATTAGTTGTGTGGGCAAGTCACTCAAACTCAACCTCAGCGCTTCAGTGTCCTCATCTGTGAAATGTTTATAATAACAGTCACCTTGCAGGTTTGCAGTAAGTCAGGGATAGAGAACAATAATGGCTTCCTACAGGAACTGAGGCTTGAAGGAAGTTAGGGATTCTAAGACTCAGTGGTGAGGGGATATTGTCTAGATATTAGAATCAGACTAGAGGAGAACAGCCGTGGGAAGCAATACTGAATTAGGTAACACGAAATAGGTACTCAAAGCGTAGATTACATGAATAAAGAAATAAGCCAGGAAATGGAGGCTGAAACCACATTATGAAGGAGTTTAAATATTCAGTGGATGATTCCATATTTTGTAAAGGAAATTGAGAGCCCTGAAAAGTCTTTGACCTGGATTGGAATCATGCCTCTGATTCACATTAGCACCATGTTCATGGACAAATCATTGAATTCCTTGGAGCCTCTATTTCCTCTTCTGTAAAAGGAGGGTAACACTTTCACTACCCTTGACCTGTGATTGTTGCAAGGCAGCCACTTTGCAACCAAAGGCCACTGTATCCGTAGGAGGTTTTATGAGTTCCTGAATAGAATTTTGTCAATTTCTCTAAGATGACTTGGAGAAAACAACTAGGCTAATGAAAGAGGATTGGTCTTACTAACCTAATTATACTTGTGTATCCTAGCATGAAATGGTTAGTGGATAGAGTGGTCATGTCATGAGAAAGACTTGGGTTCAGGTCTCGTCTCTAAGACGTGCCAGCAGTGGGACCATGACTAAGTCATTCAGTTCCTTGGTACACCAGGCAGCTTTCTGTGACTATAAATTACAGAGAGGTCACCAACCTGCATTAGTGGATGTATTTCCCGTAATGGAAGTTGCCTAGCCTGATGAAATCATAGGGCTTGACCAAAGAAGGAAAAAAAAAAAGCAGACAGCAGAGAGTATGAGTTATTCAACTTGGATACATATATTGTATTCATGTATCTACTCATGTATTCATATATCTTGGGGCTGTCATTTCTTAGGCTTCATGAACTGTTTTTGTACATTTCTTACAACTTCTTCCATCCTTCTAATTACTACATAACCAATACCCACTATGCAACATAGAAACATGTGGCTGTGTTTGCCATCTTAGAAACATGTGGCTGTGAACCGAACTTGGAAGGTTCTCTTAAATAAATCGCTTTGCTAACCTTTTCTCATCCGCTACTATTTCCATCAGCTGCTTCAATTCCTTTCCTTCTTTCTCTTAATCTATGCTTGGGGATCTGTTGCTATGTATTTTTCTTCTTGTCGTCTTGTGTGTGTGTGTGCATGCATGTTGTCTCCCTATTCAACTGTCTGCTTCTTAGGCATAGGAACTTTATCTTCAGCTTCTTAGGCACTTAGCCATGGTTCCCAGGATGGTGTGTATCACATGATGACCATTCCTAACATGGTCATTGAAGAAATAAATGACAACACTTATGGTTGCCTTGGGACAAATTATTTCCTACAATTGAAGGCACAGCTTGTTCCTGCTTCCCAATACAGATTCTCATATGGAAAAACACATTTCAATTTGATACTAGGAAAAACTTCTGAAAAAAATACAAATATAAAAAGAAAGGCAGTTTTTTTTTAATTTTAAGTTTCCTTTGTGTATTTCATTGTATTGCGATGACAACCAAATGATACCTGTGCACTAGCACAGACACCATTGACTTGATGTAACTCATTATATGACTGCTAAAACATTTATTTTTTTAAAAGTGACATCAGTGTGTAAGATGGCCATATCAAATGATCTTCTGAGTTTGTCTTTTGACAAAACTCTTTGTTGTTTTGTCCAATAAATATCTTATCAACTTTTATTAGCCTTCAAATTATTGGAATGAGCTCCCTTAAGGTGTGCTGAGTTCCATCACATTGGAGGTTCTCAAGAGGAGGTTACCAGTTGTCAGTAATCATATTGACAAGATTATAATCTAAGAATTGGATATATCATCTACCTCTGAAATTCGAAAATTTTGGGATGACTTGATCATGTGGTCCTGTGATATAATAGCTTGTACTCTAAGAAGCTTCTCAGAGCAGAGAAGTTTTGATTGATGTCTTGCCATGATGTTAGAATCCTGTCTCTCTTTATTTTTTGGTATGAACAGAAATATAGAAAGAGTTGAAGAAATACTGCATCCTCTTTTAAGTGTGTGCATTGATGGGAAATAGTGTTATGTTGGATGTTTTCCTATTACTGGGATCTAACAAAGATTTGTGAAGGTGATGACTTGGCCGTGAAAGAGTTGCATGTGCATCTATAGTCACTGGAAGCCCTTAGCTTCTGGGCAGCAGCTGGTAACCATTTAGCTTCCCTGGAGACCATCCTTGGTTGCTTGGACCCTGTCTTACCTGCACACCTGACCTAGGAAAGAGATCAGAAGGACTCAACAAATGATTGTCTCTACTCATCACTCTCAGATTCTCTGAGTTATTAGAAGAACAGTGTTTAAAGGCATCACATATTGTAATTGTCATTTCTACTCCGTGACCCAGGGACAGTTGTTTCCATGAAGTGTATATTAAAATGATCATATTATTGATAATTGTGGAAGAGTGATGTGGAGAGTAAAGTGCTGTGAAAAGGACAAACACAATATCATGTTATGTTCTTATAACCAATTTAATCCAATCCAACATACATTCATTAAACACCTACTATGAAGACTTCAGTTTAAAACCTGTCTCTGGCACTTGTTACCTGTGCGACCTTGGAAAAGTCACCACCTCCCTGGCTGTGAAATCCCTCATTTGTAAAAGGAAAGGGTTGAACTGGATGACTGCTGAGATTTCTTCTAGCTCTAAGATCAAGGTGCAATCACACAGGCTAGTTCTAGAGTGTAGAACACAGAAAGGAAACAATGAGAAAGCTTCAAGGAACTGCCATTCTACTGAATGGGGGTACTACTGCTTATGCGTCATGTATTTAAATGAGAATTTAAAGAGCACAGATATTACTAATGGGATGGATAGGAGGGAAATGTTCCTGTTGGGGATGATCTATGAGCTAAGTCTTGCTCATCAGTTAGGAGATATGAACCGGTGTGGTATAGAGTGTGTATACTTTAAGTCAGCAGGACCTGGATTCACATCCCACCTCAGACACTTGCTAGCTGTGGGGCTCATGGCAAGTCCTGAAAAATGAGGAAGGTAAACTTGATAACATCCAACATCCCTTCCTGTTCTAAATCCATGACCCTACGTTTCTCAAATGGAATCAAAGCTTATAACTATTCGTTTTCTGAAGAAAGAGGAAAAGGAGGAGGAGGGAAAGGAAAGAAGGGGAATGGAGGGGGAAAAGGAGAAGCAGGAGGAGGAAGGGGAGGAAGAAGAGGAGTTTCTGATGGTGTTTTCAAATGGGCTAAGATACAGAAACCATGTTTGCCCACCCATACAGAATATTGATTTCCTTCTGTATCTTCACTCTAGTCCTTGGCTGCCTTACTTAATGTAAGAGACCTGAGAGATGGTAATTTATGAGGTCTGAATTCTAAAAACAATGATGAAATCATAGGAAACCCATAAATGCTTGATGTATGCCCTTAGGATGCTCACTTCCCTTATCATGGAAAACAGGATGCCTTCTTTACATGTCCCTAGTTATAGTGGTAAGGTAAATTATCAAGCTGTTTGGTCCAGTGGAGAAAGTACTGGCCTCGGAGTCAGGAAGATCTGAGTTCAGATCTGACATCAGATATTTACTAGCTGTGTGACCCTGGGCAAGTCACTTAACAGTGGTTAGAGCACTGGGGCTAGAATCAGGAAGATGTAAGTTCAAATCTGACCTCAGACACATACTACCTGTGTGACCTGGGTTTGCTTTAATCCACTGAAGAAGAAAATGGTAAACCACTGCAGCATCTCTGCCAAGAAGAGCCTCTGAACAGTATTAGCATGTCATGGGGTCATGAAGAGTCAGGCATGACTGAAGAACAACAGTTATATTGGTAAACCTTATTATGCAGACACCCAGTATAGAGAAATTGGCTAGAGCCAAGTGTCTAAATCAGGGCTATTGTCCACCTAGAGCTTATTCAAACTGGCAGACTTCTGAAGGGCTAGTATTGCTGTTCCCCATAGTGACAGAAGCAGCTGCACCAAGGTTCCTGGAATGCAAACATACCTATCTTCCATTGTCTTCATCTTCAATCAGTTGTAGATCTTGGAATTTAATAGCTGGAAGGAAGGAAGAAACCATCACCTAACCCAACCCCTTCATTTTGTAGGAGAAACTGAACCCTGCATCCTCTGCCAGGGAGGCAGCATGGTTCAAGGGACATGATATGGAATGTAGCCTATTTTGCTGAGGCCAATCACTGTACGTCCTACACCTTGGTTTCCTTCTCTGGAAAGGGAAGGGTTTGAACTAGATGCTGTCAGAGGTCTCTTTCTGTTATAGAGTTGTGATCCTAAGACACCCCCAAGAGGTCAAGTAATTCATCTAAGGTCAGAGTGTGTGCATATGCAAACATTTAATATATGAAAAATCCATTTGGTTAGACAGAGAAGAGTCACAAAGACCTGATTTCAAACCCAGCTTCAGAAGTGCCCTTGCTGTGCAACCCCTGCAAAGCCACTTTTCTACCTCTCTATGTCCTTTTCTGTTAAATGGAGGTAACAGCACCTGCCTCCCAGAATTGTTGTAAGGATCAAGTGAGACAATACGTGTAAAGTGCTTTGAAGTACACACACACGATATATGTATATGTGCATATGTACATGTGTATGTATATGTATGTATGTACATATATACATACATGCATATATGTATATATTCACTTGCCAGCTATTATTATTATACTACATTTCTAATGTGCATTGATACATGCATACATCTGTATGGATGCTATGTGTATCTGTGTTACTGTATGGCAGTGTTTGGTCTGATTGGTATGGAGAACTCCCTGATATGTAAATTCCCTCTACCGTTCAGATCAGCAACTCCTTTGTAAGCGGTTGATTTATTGGGTGTTCTTAACTTGGGGTCCACCAACTTTTAAAAATATTTATATATTTCAATATAATTTGTTTTCTTTGTAACCCTGTGTATTTTCTTTTGTACATTTTTTAAAAATGATTCTGAGAAGGGCCCCATGAGCTTCCTTGACCGCCAAAGGGGCCCAAGACACAGAAAAGGGCAAGAACTCGTGGTTAGAGGATCTCTGGGGAGGGCCGAGAGCAGAAGCCCAGGCCTTCCACAGCCAAATTCAGTCTTTTTTTTTCTCTCTCCTATAAAGAATTGTCCCAAAGAATGGTTCAATCAGAAAATAGGTTTGGGCATCCAGGATTCATCTGCCACTGACTTCTCAGGAATGCGTGTGTCCTGAGTCTCTTCACCCTGCCCATCATGGGTACCTTCTCCCCAGCCATACTTTCCATTAGCCCTTTGTGTGTTGTCTTCCCCCATTAAAACAAAACCTTCTTGAGGTCAGGGTCATTTTTGTTTTTTCTGTTTCTATTCTCATCACATAGCATGGAATATATCCCCCTTAATAAATGCTCCATCTCTCTCTTTACTTCTGTGTATCTAACTATCCATCATCTATCCCTATGTGTCCATCCACATTTATCTACTCATCTATCTGCCTGCCTAGCTGTCTGTGTGTCTTTCCATTGGCCCTTCCATATATTGTACGTCTATCTATTTATCAACCTATCAATTTACTAAAGGAAACCTGTAAACTGCCTCCTTTTCCCCTGCTTCTCCTTGTTTCTCTCTCTCTCTCCCTCACTCCCTCCCTTCCTCCCTCCTTCCTTCTCCCCTCCCCCCCTTTTTGTTTCCTGTGGACATTTCCAGAGTTTGGCCAGTGCTAAGCATTTCCCGGCATCAGGAAGGTCACCTCTTCATCCTCTATCCTTTGTCTTTTCCTTTTCAGTCAAGGACTCCCCAAAGAGGAGAGCAAGGCCCTTGGCCCTCCTTCTGGGTAGGGAAGAGATCTGCATGTCCTGTTGGGCCTCACGCTGGAGAAAGTTGCTGATCTGCAGCCTTTCAGAGACAGTGCCGGCTGGTTGGCAGAGCTCCAGAAATACTTTTTGGCAACAGGCCGCCAGACAAGCAGCTGGTTATTGGGCCGATCTATGCAGTGCACTTGAGGCTCCGGCTGCCATGCTGGGTTCACTCCTCCAGCCAGTTACCCTGA
This sequence comes from Potorous gilbertii, assembly GCA_028658325.1. Lineage (NCBI taxonomy): Eukaryota > Metazoa > Chordata > Mammalia > Diprotodontia > Potoroidae > Potorous > Potorous gilbertii. Next base: position 20,597,836 of record CM053770.1, on the reverse strand, counting down.
CTTTTGACTACTTTCCCAGTCTCTCCCTTTCCACCTTCCCATGGATGCTAAATGCGTATGGGCATCCTCCAATGGGTTGTTCTCCCTTAGTCTCCTGCTGCATCTGGCTGGAACCATACGTTTGACTCCCCCTAGGCCCAGGGGCATGCTTGGCATCTGTTAGTGACTCTGCCAGGGTACTGGCCAGAGCCTGCCATTACAGGAGCCTGATTGAGAGAGGAATCAATACGAGAGCCTGGCATTCCATTGTTGCTGAAGGCTAGGAAGTGATAGTCACTGAATTGGCTTGATTCTGCCAGCATCTATTACATGCCTCTCTCTGTGGAAAGATCTGAGAAAGGAAACTGGCAAGGTAGGTTTTCAAGGTGAAGTAAACCAGGAAAGGTGAGAGCAGATAGCCAGCTCACTGCTCCCTTCTCCTTCCCCCCAACAAAAAAATCTCTTCTTTTCAGGGCATGTTCTGATTTTCCTTTCACATCTGGGGTGCATAGGGGAATGTTTGTTTTTTTGGATGGGAAACAGCGCTGACTTTCCATGAGGGACTTTCTCCTAGTAGGTGTATCCCTTAAGCTCAAAGGGCCATCTGCACATTTGCTGATGTGGGTGGCGAATGAAAATAAAGGTAATGGGGAAGAGACACAGAGTTCTTGAAAAATGGTTCATTCTCATTCTCTTTCTGTCTGTCTCTCTATCTCTCTGTCTCTCTGTCTCTCCCTCTCCCTTTCCTTCCCTCCCTCCTTTCCATTGTCCACTTTCCCTTCCTCCTCTATCCCCCTTCTTCTTCTCCCACTTCCCTTCCCTTTCTGTCCCTCCTTCTCTCTCTCCATTTCCCCTCCCTCTCTCTTCTCTCTCCCTCTTCTCCTCTCCTCTCTCCTTTTTCCCTTCCCTTTCTGTCTCTCCCTCACCTCTCTTTCTTCCCCCTACCCTTTCCCCCTCTGCAGTTGTCAGGAGAGGAAATGCAGGGAAGAATTTTTCTCATTAAATTATATACAGGCACCATAATGCCATTTCCATTTTCAGAAATATGTCTTCTACCTGGACTCATAGGAGATCAGTAATATTCAGAATGACTTCAGAATTAAGTCAACAATTTGAGAACTACCAACAGCTAATGCCAAGAATCTATAAGAATTTGTCCATAATTTCTCCCAGAGAAAAGAGAAATGGATTACAATGGCAGATCTATTTAAAATACTGGCACTACAAACAAATGCACCATTGTATTTAATTGTTTGGTTCCCCATTTTACCATCTGAGACAAGTGCTAGCAGGAGATCTCCTCTAAAATATGCCTTTTATGTCAAATATTGGATAGCTTTCCAAATATTGCTACACAACCGGCATTTCTATCACTTTAATGTAAAGGCATGCAGCAGGATCGAAAGGTCGTGTACACACCAAGCTGCAGGATGTCTTCTCCATTTGCTTTTTAATCAAGCTCACCTGTGTACTCACTTCTCTCCTTGTAAAATGTAGTGGGAGAAAGTTATTCATTATTGAAACAGTTAATATTGCACTGGAAAAAAATCATTTCAGGATACAGGAAATTTGAAGAGGTTTCCTCTTAAAGGAATAAACCAAGGATAAATTGGAAATTTTGCTATTTCTATACAGAGCATCCCCAAAGTGTTAGTGCCACTTCAAGTTATTAAAGCTTAAAACTATTCATTTTAAAGCTATTAACATTTAAAATGACCCTAAGACTTTTGGGACATTCTTACTTTGTTATAGTACAACAGTCCCAACCAAAGAAGGACAATTTGGCATGGTGGGTTTACTGACTTGAAATCGGTAAGACCTGTAAAATGGGAATAGGAATGACTCCTACCATGTAACATCGTTTTAAGAATACCATTGCATGCTCAAAACCCAAAGTGATAGCTAGATATGTTTGGTAGTTAAAATTATTTTTCAGATTTAGAGTTCCCTATCTTTGCTTATGAAGTTACTCACAGCACACATTTTTCCATGATTCTCCCTCTTTGGGGGGTAGGTATGGGGACTCTAACCTCTCTGATCTCATAGCACTAGGCTTTGTACCCCACTAGTTTACGTACAAAATATGGCTTCCTTTGGATATCTACGTGCAATGAATCCCTATATAAGAAACCAGGTAGTGGTGGAAAGACCACTGGACTTAGAATCAGGAAGACTTGAGTTCAAATCTAGTTTCAGACACTTACCAGCTCTGTGAACTCAGGCAAATCATTTAACATCTTTGCCTCAGTTTCCTAAACTGTAAAATAGTGGTTAAAATCCCACCATCCTCCAAGGGTAAATAGTAAATGAATTAATATTTGCAGAGTACTATGTACATGTGTGCCTAATGTATAATAGACACTTAATAAATGCTTTTTCTCTTCTAGATTGGACACAAAACAGGAATTCAGCATAGTCACTCTCCTAGCACTGAATGTAGTGCTCTACATGTAGGATATATTTCATGTTTCTAGAATTGGATTGAAAATGGAGAGAGTACTTTTATACATATCTGCCTATATATTGATCTCTCTGTTACAGACTTAGAACTTTCAAGGATATCAAAGGCATTATCTCCAAATGCTTATTTTTACAAATGAGTGAACTGAGGCCAAAAGGGCAAATGACTTCCTCAGTCACTACAGATATCTAGGATTCAAATTCCAGGCAGGATTTGAACGCAGGTCTTCTTGAGTCTAAGCCCAATTCTCTACTATGCTACCTAGCTTCCTATACCTGTCTCTTGCTTCTTATCAAGATTAATTGGATGTTTCTTTTAAAGCATTTCCAGATGCACAGAGATAAGAGTTATGTTTTATGTTTGGGAGATGTTGTCATCATTATGTGTTAACTTGGAACATTTCTCTGCACTGTAGGAGCTATTGAACTAGCAGGTTACAAACTGAGTGATCAATATCTCTCGGCAACGTGGTAAGCATTGAGAAATACTGGACAGCCTCTTGAATCCTCTCCAAAACATGACGATGTTTCACTTCCATAATGTGTATGTAACAGCACAGGCTTCAGAGGCAATCTGTGATCTTCTACAAATGTCACAGTGGAGGATTTTAACATTATGACTCTGAATATAAACAGTTTTTTTGAAATGTCTTAAGGATGACATTGCTTGGTTCTCTACTTTTGAATAAAATGTGGCTGTGGTGTAATGGGAGTTGTGGGATCCAGAGTTCAAATATTTCATCTGTTATTTTCTAAGTGTCCTTGAACAAATTATTCAAATTTTGGAAAAATTCATTTTCCTTGTCTGTAAATGAAGAGATTGATCTAAATCAATCTTTCTCAACTTTTCCAAATAGGAGGACACCTCTCAGGCATCCACCTATACAGTAGATTGCCTCACTATAGTAGTATGATTGGAATACATTAATTGAATGGCCACTTTGCTGTCCCTATGCACACGTAAGGATTTATGTGTTCACCCCTAGGCCAGCTGATATCTAAAGTTCGCTCCCAACATCATTCTGACGCAAAAATACTCAAATGGTTCCATGACCTCAGTGAGATGATTTTTACCCCCAAAGATGCAGATTGTCACCCATATATTTTAACCCACGCTGTGGGGTTCTTTTCTTAAGTACACCATAAGGGGTCCAGAAAATGAGATGGGGGCCCTTACTCAGTTTATGTACCTGAATACAAATACATACATCTATGGAGAGAGAGAGGGAGAGTTAGTTGTTCAGCGGTATCTGACTCTTCATGACCTTATTTGGGGTTTTCTTGACATAGATACTGGAGTGGTTGGCTGTTTCCTTTTCCAATTCATTTTACATGTGAGGAAACTGAGGCAAACAGAGTTAAGTGACTTGTCCAGGGTCACCCAGCTTTGAACTCATGAAGATGAGTCTTCCTGACTCCAGATTCTCTGTCCACTGTGCTACCCAGCTCTGTATGTATGTGTGTATGCATGCATGTATATATACATATATACACATATATTTTCATATACACATACATATATGTATATGTCACTGCCCACTCATATCTACCATAGGTCTTGCCTATGCCCTCTGCTTGATATTCATGTTTTAGACTTGCAGCTCTTGTGCCAGATGATTTACAGCTATAACAGGAAGCTGCATCTCTGGTTCTAGGAGAAATTGGGTTCCATCAAGGAGCTCTGTGATTTCCCTAAGGCTACTCTGTTTCATTATTTAATTCTGTGGCCAATATATCATGTTGTTTTTCATCTGTCCATATCTCTGGTCCATACTGATAGTTGAACTCCTCAGGATGCCTGTCTAACTGCATGCACCAACGTTGGTGTAGGAATGAATTTTTTTTTTTATCAATTAGGGACCTGTTTTCATTTTTTGGTTCTTATTTGGCAGTGGTGTAATGCACTATTTCAGTCACTCTTTACCTGATGGGTCTAATGATGGTTTCAGCTCACAAGATTCCTTCCACGTGGATAAGGCTCTGTTGGATTCATTCCTTTTTTATGATTCTTTGACTTTATCAATTATATTAGAGAGAATTGATTTGAGGAACTTGCTTTGAACTGCAATGATGTTAGATTAGCAATTAAGAGAGAAATACAAATAAAAATCTCATAGTTCACTCTAAGCATATCTCAAAAAGCAAAACGAAGCAAAAAAGCAAAACAAAACAAAACAAAAAAAACATGAGACAAGTGTAAAGATGGGGATGTCTGTCAGATATCCTGATTTACACTTTCCCCATCCCATTCTCCCCAGTCCAGTATCCTAGGGCCTATTTACTGCTCACTGCAGCCAGGGCCCTTCCTTATCTGAGGGCTGCAAAGCAGCAGTCCCATTGTCGGAACGCTAGGACTGTTCATTTGCCTTCAGTTACAAACAAAGCAGCCATGAACACAACATTCCATGGATAATGAGGGAGCCTTGGGATACTTCTGTCAAAAGGTATGCAGCTAGTGGCCCCTCTTACCACTGACTATGAACAACATGTGCACTGAAGGACACTCATTACTTAAAAATCCACTCATGTTGGCATCAAGGGTTTGTGTGGAATTCTGTGTGTCTGAAGCTTTTTCTCACTTCCTCCTCTGGTCTGTTTGCTTTCTACTCCCTCTTCACTGTGTTGTAGACATATTGTAATTAATAGAACATTCAAGGTCTGGCAGTATTGAGGAGGAAAGTGCATAGATGAGAGCAGGGGCTGAAAATTCTCCCGATATCTTCCCCATTTTTTCAGTATTTGGAAGTTTCTTCCAGTCGCACACTACCCTAGCAACTCACAAGTAGATATGAGTATCCATCATTGCATGCATAGGTGGAAAATTTTTCATTTGATGTCTGTTAATATTGGTGAATATCAGATGAACCATAGAAGGAGGCACAGTTCACATATTATCAGAGCTGGAAGGGACTTTAGAAATTACCTATTCAAATGCAGTCTTTTCCAAGGCTAAGAAAAAAAAGATCTAGAAAGCCAAAATCTCTTAACCAGATCCCAGCAGTCACTCAGTAAGCATTTATCATGGACCCATTATGCAAGAGGAAGGGAATAAACGTTTATCAAGCACCTATTATGTTCCAGAAACTGTGCTAAGCACAGTTTCTATCTCACAGGTACTATCTCAGTGGATTCGTTCAAGAACTTTGTGAGGTGAGTGCTATTATGATTCCCTATTTTAAAGTTGAGGAAACTGAGGCAGACAATGCCGAGTGCCTTGTCTGGGATTTGTTTTTCAGTTTTTTTTGCAGTTTTGTTTTTCAGTTTTTTTTTCAGTTATTTTTGCAGTTGTTTCTAAATCTTTTGTTTTTCAGTTATTTTTGCAGTTGTTTCTAAATCTTGATGACCTCATGAGGGGTTCTTTTGGCCAAGGTCTTGATTGGCCGTTTCCTTTTCCAGCTCATTTTACATATGAGGAAACTGAAGCAAACAGGGTTACATGACTTCCCCAGAGTTACCCAGCTAGTAAGTGTCTCAGGCTAAATTTGAACTTAGGTTTTCCTGTCTCCAGACTCAGCACTGTCTCCACCGAGCCACCTAGTTCCACAGGTATTGGGCTAAATGCTGGGATACCAAAAGAGGCAAAAGACAGTTTCTCCTCTCAAGGAGCTTACAAGCTAAGGGGGAAAGAAAAGCAAACAGATATGTACAAAGGGAAAATATGTTTGTATGTATGGGTAAGCATGCATGTATGTCTGTATGTACATGTGTTCATATGTTCCTGTGTGTGAATGTGTGCATATTTGGACAGATACAAGTATATCTACATATCTCTGTATATGTGTCTGTAGATATGGAGATATAGAAATATAGAAAGATACATCTATATCTATCTCTATCCATCTATCGTGTGTGTGTGTGTGTGTGTGTGTGTGTGTGTGTGTGTGTGTACATGAAGCAGCCAGATAGGATAGCAGGAAGGCTGAACTTGACATTAGGAAGACCAGGATTTACATAGCCATGTCACCTTGAATAAGTCACCTAAGCAGTGTGTCTCTGTGTGCATCTTTGTTAAAATGGATGGAGTTTTTCACATCTGAAGATATTTATGCTCTTGTGATCATAAATCCTCCATGTAAATATGTATGCACACTTAAAGATACATATTATGTGTAAACTTACATTTAATATATATCATTCATTTATTTACTTATGTGCATTTATTCACAATCTGTCTGTGATTTCGTCTATATTGACAGATCACAGGGTGGAGATTCACTCCTCTAATGGCCATCTCAGTTGCAGTGTGTAGTGTTAGACATTGTTTGAGGGTATTGGGTGGTTAAGAGACTTATCCATGTACACACAACTATATGCTTTGAAAAGTTGGACTTCAGTCTTGATCCTTCTGATTCTGTGTGTAGCCTCTCTGTTACACTGTCTCTCAGGTTTGGAGGGAGAGATTAAAGTGGATAGAAAGAGAGACAAAAAGGGAGACAGCTAGGAATCCACGTATTTTGGGAAAATGCTGTGGATATTCAATGTTGCTAGGTTGGGAACACATTGTTTTTCCTGAGAGAAACTGTATAGTACTTTGAATGGACCCATACTCTCTCTACTGCAGAAGTCCATTATTCTTGTCATTATTCCATATTATTGTAACTCAGAAAATACTATAATCTCAGTGTCAGGCTGACCAGTGGCCTAACGGGTAATGGAGGCCCATGATAGGCTTGTACCTAGGTTTTGTCCTTTTCTCTCTCATCTAGATTATAAGCTTCTTGAAGGGTTGGCCTAAGTTGTTACTTCTGTCAGTATCAACAATACTTGCATCCAAGTGCTTTTCCACTCTTAAAAATGGGATGAATTTAATTTGTTGATTAATTTTGTATGTTCCACAGGAACACTCACCAAATAGATTTTATGGGTAAACAATCAGATTAAAAGTACTGGGATCTTAGAATTTTAGACCAACTCAGTGTGTCCAAAATAGTGTATCCAGCCAGTAAAGAATCATAAAATGAAAACAAGCAATTTGAAAGATATGCAGACAGAAACATGAATCTAGTCAGCTTTCTTTCTTAAGTTGTGAAAACCTATGGTAACTCTTATAGAAGAAAAGAGATGAACATTTCCACATGGATCTGTTGGTGTTAATTGTACTGGCTAATGTTTCAATATTAATGGTGAATCTTAATGGTTTCTAACATACAATTAGGTGTGTAAGTACGGTAGTACTCAAGTATGGGGAATTTATATTCAACATCATCATCACTGGAGGCAGACCCAGCAAAATAGATAGAGGGTTGGTGTTACACAGTCAGAAGCACCCAGGTTCAAGTACTACCCCTGATGTCGACTATATCTGTGACTTTGCAGGAAGAGTAGACAATACTAGTGAATTCTTCAAGTTAACTACCTATTTTGGTAGAGGAAGTTTCTTTGTCAAATCACACATCCAGTTGCTATTCGGAATTATGACAATAACAGTTTTTATAAAGTGTTTTATATATGTTACGTCCTCTGATAATAAAATGAACAGAGTTCTCTAACTGATGACTTTGAAGCCTATTATTGTACAATTTCTATTTCTAATATATTGTGATTGGGTAACAAAATAAGAATCATTTTTGATCCCCAAATAGAATGGAATTTATTCAAGAAATAACTCCCTCTGCATGTGTCTTTCATAGGGGAAATTACTGAAATTTCAACTGTTGGTATTCTTTGTTTTCATGTTGAGAGACCTCATGGTGTAATGCTTAAAGGGACAGCCCTGGGGTCAGAAAGACTGAGGTTTAAGTTCTATATTTGTTACTACAGTTCTCTAAGAATACAAATAATAGATGAGTTACCAGTCTACACCAGTAAGTGTAATTCTCAAATTGAGAATGTAGTGATTATGTCATAGGTCTCAGAAAAAAAAATTCTATAGATTAAGTTCTTCACATAAAATTCTCATTGGGTGGCATGTTTTCAAAGGTAACGTCCACTGAGATTTAGGGATTTATTTTCCAAGCAGCTATTCACATTATCAACTTTCCACATGTAACTTTATGTGCCTCATTCTCTCTTGGTTATACAACCACTAATAAGCTTTTTCAGGAAAAAAATTAAGCCATTTCCTTCCTTTCCTTTTTTTTTTCCTTAAAATTCCATCTCACTCTGTGCCTGGGCTTGTGTCCTGGAACTGAACAGTGACTGAAGTAGTGGGTCATTCTGTTTTGCCTTGGGCCTTCTGAACAGCTGTGTAAGCAGTGGGTCCCTGGAAATACTGGTTTTGCTTCTTTGGGAGTTGTCTTAACAAGCTACAGGGAATCAAGGTGACTGAATCAGAACACCTCCACCATGTGAGTCTACACACTCAGGCGGATTGTCTGGGAGCTTATCCCTTTGTGCTTAAGCAATCCTGAGAGGAGCTAATGCTGCATCCTAGATAAGGTTTTCATGCTCCCAGAAATCAATGGTTAAAACAGAATACCACACGTTGCTTATGGAAAACCATTAAAACTGTACATGGGGGTTGGGAGAAAGGATACTCACAATAATATAAGCAGCATATGAGTTAATTAGAACCGATAGGTGTGTATTAGAATTTGGTCCTTTCCATTAAACAGGCAAATGTGTGAAATCGTTCTCCCTCTTGCCATGGCTCAAATGTCCTCCCCATGAACCCTTCAAAATGCTTTGGTTTTAAATGAGTATCCTTTCTTTGGCGATTGCTCCGTACTCCCTCTTTCTCCCCCTTCTTCTAGAGGCAAGAACTTGGGAGACATTTTTTTTGGATTATGCATTTTCACAGCCATTGAATTCTTTTGAAATCAAATGGCTCTTAATGAAACAGCTGAAAACATGCACAAACACTGACCAAGCAGAGCGCCCCTGAATAATGAAGCTATTGTTGAGTGACCGAGGACTTGGGAGATTAATATCATGGTGCGCTGGCCTGTCTCTTCATTCCGCTGGTAATTTCACAGTGAAACCTGCTTATGAGAATGTATGCTGAATGGCACGTCAGACAGAATGCACACAAGGAGCGCTCATGGCAGGGACATAGTAAGCACCGTTTGTATATGAGGATTTTTTTTTGTTTGGGATTTTCCATTTCTTTTTAATACATGATATTGGCAGGACTTACACTGCCATATTTCTTCCTATTGTGGTCTCAGTGTCTTCTTTATGGTTTACTTTCAAATGCAATTACTAATTTCAATATAGGAGAGACAAAAACAAGTTGGTTCAGTGTCTATAATGCTTTATTTACATATGCTAGCAAGTGATGGACCTGGGATAACCAGAATTCATTACTCTCCCAAGAAAGAAATTCTTTAGAATTTCTTACCAATCAATATTTTAAAACTATTATACAATTTTACACAATCCTATATTTTGTCATCTCTGTTTTCTAAGATATATACCCGTTTGGCCTTTTAAAAATATTTTTTTCTATTTCTTTTTCATTTCTGAATATATTACTTTGTCATTCCCTGCTTAATGAGACTCCCTTTTTTATAGGGCTTCTTAGCCTTAGATCTGTTATATTTTTTAAGTTATATAGCTGCATTACAATATAACTGGTTTCCTTCATAATCCCATATATTGTATCTTATGAATTTAAAGCATTGTTCTGAAAAGGAGTCAGTTACCAGACTGCCACAGATGTTAAGGACATAAAAAAGGTTAAGAGTAAAAACCAAAAAAATCAGAAATGAAAGCTATTCAGGAAAACCAATCCACATAGAAGATACACTATAGTGCTTCTTGACTTGGTCCAATGGGAGATTGTGGTTCTGGAGTCAGAAGATTTGGGATCCACTCCCATCCATGTTTCCTACAGTGTGACCTTGAAAATATAACTTATCTCACCTTGAGCTTTAGTTTTTTCTCTGTAAAAGAATGTGGCTGCACTAACGGCCTTTGAGGCCCTATCGAGTTCCAAATCCAAGATCTATGATGTATGGTTTCTTCACAGAGACATCCCCTCCACTGGTGCAGATCACAACCTCTCGATGGTTTAGTGGATGACCTTTGCGAAGTAATAGACCTCAGAAAGTCATTATCCTGTGGCTAATTTGGTGAGGAAAGAGATGTGAATGTAGTAACTTATATCTGTCTCGGGCTTATAACCATGAAGCTTACCTTTTGTAAAGTTATACTGACAATTACTTCATCAGTTGACAAAATATGTTTTGTTTTCATGTAAATATGGTCCTCATCTACTTATACCATCTGAATGTGTCATGAGTATCATTATCAGAGAAAGATTTAATGAATCATATTAGTTTTTATTTTTATATTTTTGAAGGGGCAAATTAGGTGGACTGCTAATTTCTTCAGAATGTAATGTCCTGGAAGATTAGAAGCTCCTGGAGGGTAGGAATTCTTTTGATTTTTGTCATTGAGTTGGCAGAATCTGGCACAGTTCCTGCATATGACAATTGCTTGTATGCTATTGCATAGTGCTTAGTACTTTGTGTTTTGAGTATTTACTTGAATTCTTGTTTAATTAAGTCCTAAACTGTCTTCAACCCTTCATAGGGGATGCAGCAAATAAGCTAAGCATGTCCTCTGAATTCACGGTGGCGCAGCCTTCAGGAGATTTGGGATGTGATGGAATGTAGGGGTAACCAAACACTATACTCTGAGGCCATTGTACTAGAAAGAAGCAGGTGTTAATAAGATCTAAAAGAGGTTGAAAGAATGACTGTATGTATGTGTATTTCAGTGTGTGTTTCTAGAACCAGATTTCTAATTTCATTGGCATAGTAAAGAGATTGCTTCTACCAAAATAGACATGTATCTGTGCTAAACTTTATGACTTAAGGGAGTTTCTGGGCCACTGAGAGGTCAAGTGACTTGTCATATATGTCTGTGTGTGAGAATTATAAAAATGGCTTTTTCCATATAGGTTCAATTTTTTTAAAAATAATAACTGAATTCAGACTTTTCTCATATACAAAGGACAGTATTATCATAGATTCTAATATTTCATTTTAATATTTTGACCTCAGATTCTTAATAGATGTGTAACATTGGGCAAGTCATTTAAACCTTTGTCTGTTTTAGCTGTTCAGGATCAAATGAGATATTATTTATAAAGAATTTTGTAAACCTTAAAATACTGTACAAATACTAGCTGATGATGATGATGATATGAGAAATAGTTTTAATTAAGGCAGTTCTCAATAATTTTCTTAATGCAAATTTCCAGAAATTAAAGGATTCTTTAAATTTTGTTTTCTTTTAATCAAGGATTCTTCATCTGGGTTCCAATAACCCCCAAAATGGAGGGTAGATTTTAGAATAGGGAAAATACATCCTTATTTCAATATATTGATTTCTTTTATAACACTGTTTTTATGAACTTCCAAATCTTATTCTGAGGAGTCCACAGGTTTCATCAGACTGCCAAAAGGATAAAGGATAAATAAAAAAATTAAAAATTCCCACTTAGATATTCCTATGACAGTCAATTTCTTTAATGTGGGATTTTTTTTTACACTGCAATAGTATTTCCCTCAAAGAATGTATATTTTCCATTGGACACTGAAGCACAGTGGAGTCAGTCAGTATCTCCTTAGGAACAAACATTTGGACATGCTTAACCAAATTGCAAACAATATAGCTTTTAATTAATATTTTGTTTTGCCTTGTGCCCAATAAAACAAGAACAATTTAAGATTCTCTTCAATGTGTAGAATCAAAAACATGGCACCCACAGGAGCAGGAAGCAGAAAGGGAGATGAGGGAAAAAAGGAAACATCACAAAAATTCAGTCACTTCTTTGGACAAACTGGCCACGAACAGCAGCCAGGGCATATTTTATTATGGCTCAGCACCTCTCTAAGGAGCAGAAATATTTCACACAATCTTTGCCCTGTTCAGACTAATCCATAGAGTTTCATGAGAAAACAGAAATCTTTACTTGCATTAAGCTCCAGAAATTTGAATTTTTGGACTTGTGATCAACCCCAAAGAGCTCAGCCTAGTAAATGATATTAAAACGGGACTCAACATTCCATGCTATGGACATGATGTAAAATTTCAAGATTGTTACCAGGACAAGGTTACCTTCTTGAAGACAGGAATTATATTATTTTTTATCTTTGTATTCTCAGTATCTGGCACATAGTAGGTGCTTGATAAATGCTGGGTGAATTAGACTGAAATGAGCTAAATTGAGTTCATTTGAAAACAGGATAGTTGGTTAAATGGAGGATGTCAATAAATTACAATAAATATACATTAAGACAATGGAAATGAACCGAAATTGCCAATTTTCAATACTGCATTCTCTGATGAACTCACTGAAAGTCCTTCCTGAGATACATGCATTCATTGACATAGTGAACCTGCCCTTCCAGTATAACCATATGCCCAATGAAAACTTAAAATATATTACTATTTAACAGTGGTCTAAAATAGAAGGATTGCCTTTCTCTTGGTGACCATTCTGTTGGAAGAGTTTTGCTTCCTTCTTTTTCTTGTAAAACTCACACATATCCATCCATCTCTCTCTCCCTACTTCCATTCATTTGTGACTCATGTCATTATATGATATAGCTGTTTCTCTATGGATAATATTTTATAAGAATCCCATCATCTCAGTGGAATAACTTTTATTTTTTTGAGTTAATGAGAGAAATAGAAACTAGCCCCCGCATCCTTCAGACACTCTCCATTCTCACCTCTGCCTTTCGGCATTTCGAACTTCCTTTGAGTATGTAATCCTCCATGATATATCTCCTGAGCTCCTTAATTGCCAGTGCCCCCAGATTATATTTTATTTACTCCTCTAGTAGAAGGCAATATCCTTCAGGGCAGAGACTATACTATTTTTGTCCTTCTATCTACAGTGCCTAGCACATAATAGTCTTTTAATGAAGGCTTATTGAATTGAATTGACTTTAAACCAGAAGTGTTCAGTATTTGGAAGTTAGTAGACACAAACATTCAGTCTTGGTCAATTGCCCAACCAAATATTTTTAACTTTCCATTTCATTTAATATATGTGCTGAATACTAATTTACCTGAAACCAAGAGAGCAGTGATGAGAAGGGATTAAATTAACTCTACCCTTTATGTCCCAGAAGTTATCTTGTCAGGCTCAATAAGCATCTATGGAAAAATAGTAGAATAATATTATAAAATCTCCTAAAACTTACTTCATTGCCACTACCCAACATGTTACATTTGGACAGCCCAATTCAGGAAGCCATTTAATCATTCAGTGTTGAGTACTGGGTTCTAAATAGTTGTAGAGATTTCAAAAGAATACAACTTTCTATGTGTGAAAGAAAAAACTTGTCTAGAGAGGAGAGAAGAAACATCCATAATGTAGGGGATCCTGAAGAAGAGTGTAGCTTGGCTTTCTGACCCTCTAGACCAAACATACTTCTTGAAAATACCAAATGAACCTAGAAATTATCAAAGAGAGTCAATTTTTTATTCCAAATTCCAAGCAATAAAGGGACTACTCCATGGTCTGAGACATAATGTACATTTTAAAAATGACTATAGGAAAGAACAAGGGCAGGGGTGTAGGGCCAGGGAAACAAGGGAAGTTTAATGATTGCAATGGGAAAATAGGAGGAGGGAAGAAAGCAAATCTTGCGAAATGCTCGCATTTGTTTTTTTGTGTGGTGAACTGCGAGGAGCATCTCCAACTGGATAGCTGGCAAAGACACAATTAAAATAAAGCTTTCATGTACAGGAGACAGGTTCCCAGGGCTGAGGATGTTATTAGGATCAAATGAATTAACGTGTGAAGCCATTTTCAAGTTATACAAATGCTAGCTAGCATTATTGTCTGGACTCCTTTACTTGCTCGTTTTCAAAGCATCTGCACTTCAGAAATGTGCTTCTGCCTCTACTTTCCTGGCTGGTCCACGTGTTTATTTTAACCTGTCCTTATTATGGTTGTTAGATTTCATGTGGAAACAATGACTCCATCTTTAAAAATTCCAATGGCTACCTAAGAAGTACGCTTAAGGACAGCTGAATAATTTCATACATATAAACTTGATACGTTAAAATGTGCTGGGTCTACAATCTGCCAGAATTGTGTTCTTAAGGTATAAGATACAGAATTGAAGACTTGTTTTCAAGCCTTGTATGTGACTCATGCTCTCTGTATGACCCTGGACAAGTCATTTAATTTCTCAGTGCCTTAGGCAACTCTCCCAGACAGTTAAAGAGAAAGGTCTAACAATGCAGTGATAGAGCGAGTTTGCTTTTACTAGTGAAATCACAGACCTATTCTCTCTCTCCCTCCTTCTGCGTGTGTATATGTGTATATATGTGTGTGTGTATGTGTGTGGGTATGCAAATGACATACCCAAGATCTAGTCAAAGAAGAATTCTATACCATCCCAGATCTAGGGTGAAGGAAGAGCATTGGAGAACATCTATTCTCTAGTTCCCCATTCTCCAGAGTTGGAAACTGAGGTCTAGAGAAATGAGGGGACTTGCATGCAGTCATATGACCAGTTATGGCAGAGCTAAGCCTTGAACTTTGGGTTTCCTGATCCCCATGTCTTGATTGCTTCCATTATATTATACTGAAACAAACTTCAAGTTGTGTTAAACCATTTGGGAAAGTCAAATAATGCCAATGAGTAGTTTTATAATTTAACTGGAAATGAAAGTATATTTATTTATATGTACTAAATAGTGTAAAGTCTCTGCTTACAGGGTAAAATTTCCCAGGATTATTGTTTTCATCACTGTAATTAATTATTTTAACTTAATTTAAAATAATTTTCAGGTCATTCTGTCTTATTTTGTTTTTCTGGTCTACCCTCCTACGAGGAGGCACAATGGCTCCACATAATAATGTTGGAATATCCCTGAAGAGAAACCAGTAATTCTCTGATAGCTTGTTCTCTTGCCTGCTTTACACATTTTTAAGATTCATCTCTGTACAATAATTTTCCTCTTGTCTTAACAATATTATTGCTGTTATTGTTTTTAAAGTAAGCTTAAAATTTATGCCCTAAAACACTCAGAAAACACAAATATTCCAATTCTTTCTCTGCTGCTCTTTTTATCATGTCTTTCATTGTGTCTTTAGATCCCTCAGTGTCCACCATGGTGATTTGTGTGTAGTAAGTGCCTACTAATTGCTTATTGAATTAAATTAAGAGAAAATACAGGGTACTAAAATGGAACGAGCACTGCGTTGAACTCAGAAGACTTGGGTTCAAATACCATATCTGACACTGCTGCTCTGGACCTCAGTTTCCTCACATGAAACATGATAGGGTTATGCCAAGTGGCCTCTGAGTTCCTACCACCTCATGATTCATAATCTTGAAATCTGTGAAATAATTGGGTTTGATCAGGTGAATCCCTGATATAGGTCCTCCTTCTGTTGGTCTAGATCTCATGACATCCATACCTTTTCATTCTGGCCAACTCTTATCCATGTTCTAAAGATGGTCCATAAATGGTCTACTTAGCATGCTAAGTGTCTGGGTCTCTTGACATTCTGGGAGTACCAGTGTAGCCCTTGGGTTGTCTCTCTTTTATCTCTTACTCTCATATGCCCCAACTATCTCTTTTTCTAACCATGTATTTCCTAGATGACATCTTCATGTGGCTTCTTGTATACAAATCATTTCTGACAATACAATAAAGATTACTCATGCCCATTGTTAAGGTCTTGTTGTGCTTGGGTCATCCACAAGTTTTATTCTTTGGAGGCTGTGGTGCCCCAGGATTCATTGCAATTAATCATCAATAAGAGATATCTGTCTTATTAAGATTGCACTATTTGTCAATGATTAGTTTGAGTATCATTAAAAGCACTATTCATTTGCCCAGATTCTATCCTGCCCCAGCCTCTCCCTGTTATTCAGTTCTAATTAAATCCACTCATTAGTCAACTGAAGATACATGTGTCTACATATGACTTGAGTCTTATGAAAATAATTGTTTTGGAGAGAAATGGCAAGCATCCTTGATAGGTACTCTATGTTCATAGAGTTAATGTCTACCAAAAAGAACAAAAAAAATTACGTAAGGAATTGTCTGGAGAATTGCACAAATTGGTACAAAGAATGATAAGAACATGGTTATTCTTTTCCATAGCACTGAAATGATGATGCTGTCCAGTGAAGCAAAATAATACTTGCAATGAGAAGACCACATTATAATGTTAATAATTTCTGTAGTAATGAAATCTCAGTGGTTATGGAACATGGTTATAGAACAGAAGTGGCTATAGAACAGACCACAGGTACATAAAAACATTTGTGAGAGTGGCAGGCATGGTATTTATGCACATGCCCAGAGAAGACTCTCCCTTTCTTTATAAATGTTGCTTATAGTGAAGACCGATGGTGTCAAACAAATAGAAAAAGGTCTCCGTGAGTCACATATTGACTTAGAAAACCACAAATTAACATGATCTGTAGCTTATTGTATTTTTATTCATTTTGTCAAATACTTCTCCATTTTATTTTAATCTGGTTTGAGCTGCACTGGGGAATTTTGCTAGCTAGCAACCTGTCTCAGTTTGACATGGCCTCTGGTCAAGGCCATGAATCTATTCCTGCCCTCTTACAGAATGACTTCTAGTGGGAAAACATACACACAAAAGATCTGCATTTTTATTTTCAGCATAGGTGACTTTAAGCATGGGAACTCCCTCCCCCAAAACAAATTACATCCAATCTTTAACTTAACAGCTAAGGGATGTCTTCAAGAGTTATAGAAGCAGAGAGCAGTTAAGAGAGATCACATAGTTGGTAACTTAGGGGAACAGATTTCCTGAAACTAGGAGTGTCTTGAATCATCCTTAAATGTGTACTTTTGATGTCAAGATTCATTTTGTTTTGAATAATAGGTTTTGCGTTGATTAGGGCTATTAATGACAAGTTAAAAAATGCTTTCTGGAAGTCATACATTTCACATTAAGGCTCTACATTGAGCAAAAATTTTATGTGTGAACAATGATACATTAAATCAAAGAACAAAGTTGTACTTAAATAAAGAAGTGAACTTCAGTAGTAGCAATGTTAACCGAAAAGAAAGGGTTAAATTTTCAAATTCTCTACTGCTGCAGACATCAGACACCATTCTATAGCCCTGTACCTATATACATGTGTGCACATCAATGTATACAAGTCTACATAAATTCCTCACTTAACAAAGAGGATTCTTTCCTAGAAATTATTTATTAGAGGGAAAACACATTAAGTGAAGAATTATGGTTCTTGTGCAGGTTTTATTGTGTGTAGATTAGCATTTTAGTTTGCAAGAAGGGAAAGCAGGAATGGGGAGAAAGAAATCTGAGGTGACAAGGGGGAAGGAAAGAGATTCCAGGATGGTTTACTGTGTGATAAAAAGAAAGTAAATTCTAGATAGAAATACGACTTTCAAAATTTTGCCTCTGGGGAGGTAAATTAGCTTCTGTTGTTGCCTCCCTCTCCCTGCTTCACCCAGAGGAAGAAGGCCTAGGCATCTGCTGCAGCCCCAGTTCACTGCCTTAGTGCCTCCCCACAGAGCTGAAGGTACCTTGGAAATTGAACCAAATCCCCAAAGAGGCTGCCACACACCCTGCCTCATTCCTAGCCAAGTATCGTCCATGCCAGTTAACCACATTGGGGTGCAGTCAAGCTTGGTCATGACAGCTGGAACCTCCTGCTTTACTTAGCTGCTGGTGCCATGAAGCTTCAGTCTAGGGGACACAGAAACAAGAAGAAAATGGAGGAGATAAGCAGCTGGTTTGGGGTGGGTGTGGGAAAGGCTGAGTGCTGACTGGCTTTTCTCTTGATCCATTCAAATAAGTGGCCAACAGCTGGGGAGCTGTTTGCTATTGTTTTAATTGATCCTTTTATCTGTCTTTAATGCCACATTCAGAAACCACCTACCAGGTGTGTTTTCCTTTGTGAACAAAGGTTTAAGCAATGGAGTGCTCTCACTGTAATGAAAATATATCTCATGTATGTGAGGAATTTACTTAAGACATTTCTGTGTACCAAGGTAGAGAATATCTTTTGATCAAGTTAATGGAGAGGATGAGAAACAAAGTTCATTTAGAAGTCACCAAAATGGTGGCACTGGAATCCACTGTCTGACCTTTATCTTGCCATCTCTTCACCCATTCATTATAGTCCCTCTGTAGTGCCTTCTTGGGGAGTTGAGGCCATCAAAAACCTATATCTGCTGAGTTTAATCTCTGACAGGTCAGTCAAGATGGAAAGATTGTCAGAAGAGGGTCTGATTTGCATGGTTCATGATTTGCATGAAACTCTCTGCGAACCAGGCCAGTCAGGCTTGGGAAGAAGCATCATTAGTTTAGGAGAGGACTGCATGCCCCATTGTAGAGGTCATGCAGTTTGCATGAGAAAAGAGAGAACTTACAAAGATGAAGCAGTGAATTTTTGTAATAAAAATGTGAGATTCATTGGATCAGTTGCGGTTTAGTGACTTGTGGTGGGACTGTGGAGAAAACTGAGGCCAAGAGAGGTTAAGCAAGTGGCTCATTGATAAAATAACTTGGACTCAGGTTCTCCTAAATCCACCTCTGACATTAAGTAGGTATTTAAAAGAAAGGGAAGAAACTGGGAATGTTCAGTGTCAGGGAGAAACTGTTCAAAGCATACTCAATCAACCAGCAGTGATCTATTAAGCCATTCCAATGCTTGTAGCTCTGTACTAGGCAGAAAGAACAAAATTACAATAAAAGAAAAAATCTCTACATGCAAAGAGCTTAACTTAAGCAAAGGAGACAACATGGACATGTGTGTGTAAGCATGAACACACACATACATACAAAATAAATAATGAAAAACTGCAAATTGGTGTAAGTAGTTAAGCTTGAGGGAGATGGTACCACCATTTGGAAGAGTGAGGAAGGGCTTTAGGTCAAAAGTGGTGCTTGTGCTATCTCTGGGAGAAAGATGGGGATTCTACAAGGTAGAAGAAAGAACTCATGATGTTCATTAATTTTATAATTATGACGTGGGACAATAAATTTTATTGTTAATGTCATATTACTGATATATAACATAATATCAGTTATGGGTTTTGGGTTGATGATGATGATATGGAGTAGATAACCCCATGTGAGGTTTTCTTTACAGAGACATTGCAGTATTTCCTTCTCCAGCTCACTTAACAGATGAGGAAACTGAGGCAAACAGGATTGAGTGACTTGACCAGGGTCACCCATCTAATTAGTGTGTGAGGCCAGATTTGAACTCAGCCAAAATGAGTCTTCCTGACTCCAAGTTCAGTGCTCTATTTACTGTGCCACCTAGTTGCCCTGGATAATTTCTAAACCCAGGAAAATGAATAAGAGGGGCAATTTGACAAAAAAAATGCCTTTCCAGGAGTTTGAATTCAGTCAGGTGCCCACACGACCCTTTTCCTAGCAAAGGGCGATAAAGGGTTTGTTGAAGGAAGTGATGAGCTTTCACCCCACAGTGGCCTAGGGTGGAAAGCTGCCTAAACAGGTATTCCACACTTCTGTCTCTTTTCCTCTTGGTTGTTTCTTTTTTAGCTGATCTATTTTGTGTCCACTAATAAACGAATTCTGTCAAATCAAAGTTACCTTTATGAGGTGGTGATTTTGAATACTGGATTTTTTTTGTATTTCTCACCATCCTGTGCTTGTTATTTTAAAAATATTAAGGAGAGCTTATACTCCTTAATCATAAAAGCAACTCTGAAAATGCTATAAAAGTCCCAAGTTATAGCTGGTTGCACCATACTGTAATTCTTGAAGAGACCATATTCATAAAGAAATCAATACAGTCTTCACTCAAGGATGGTCTTGCAGAGCATAGTTAAAATCTTTTTGTCCATCAAAAGGTCTAGAGTACCTGTCATTTTTCATTTTTTCTTCTCCAAAATTTCCCTCAATTTCCTCCTCTTCCTCTACCTACAGATTTAGTTCTAGAAGTAGAGTCAAAAGCATCTGGTTTCCACTTCTACCTCATTTATTCCCCACCTCTATAACCATGAACTGCTTATTCAACCTCTTTCAGCCTCAATTTACTCATCTGTAAAATGGGGGTAATAACTGCCCCTCATCCTATGGAGTTGTTGCGAAGATTGGATGGGAGAATATATGTCAAGCATTTTGCAAACCTTAAAGCACATGCAAAAAAAAATGTAGATGGTTAATTAGCACAAAACATATATATCTGTCAAGTTCAGATCATAGGGTCATTATTGCCTACTAGTTTGTGATTTACTTTATTGTGTGGCAACTCCCCTCAGTCTTGAGTGACATGTACTTTATAATAGAGATCATATGTTCCAATCACAAAAGAAGCATTTATTAAGCTCCTACTATATGCCATGTACTAGCAATAGAAAGACAAAAAAATCAAATCCCTACCTGCAAGGAACTTATATTTTTTATATCAAAAGTAAATAATGTATAAAATGTATAACATAAATCAATATGGGATAAGTATATAAACTCATTCCAACAGAAATATTGAGAGATTTTAACTATACTGAAGTATATTGGGGTCTTTATATGTAAATTAAGCAGAGGGCCTCTACTGGAGAATATATTTGTGTATAAAAACCTCTTTTGCCTATGTTCCCAGTAGAAAATAAAATCTAATATGCATAGGCCTGAAGTATTATATAATGCTAGGCCTCGGAGCCGATATTTTTAAATGCCAGCATGACGGGGAGGCAGTTACAACAGTAGTGTCAGTGGTAGTAATGGCAGGGTGGCGGTGATGGCAATGTGGTGGTGGCAGTTATCATCTTCATCAAGCATTATCGCCATCTTAGTTCTAGTAGCAGGGATGCCCTTCTCCCTCTTTGCACTCTCTCACCCAGATACTTTCTTGACCAGCAGCGGGCATTAGGGGCAAAGTCACTCAGGTGACAGCTATAATTTATGGTCTTGGAAACAAACTGAAACCTCTTGGCCCAACATGCTTTATCCTCTGCAGCTGCAGCCATTTTATCTTTCGCTCTCTTGGCCTCAGTTTCCTCATCTGAAAAATAAGGTTAGACTAGATGACATCTAATATTCTTCACTGCTTTAAAACTCCAATCTCATCTGCTATCTTCAGCTGAGTTAACCTGCCCCTGGGTCATAACCATGAAAATCATCATGAATGCTAACATTTTCCTTCTTGAGCACAGGGACATATTTGGGAGTCTAGAATGCAGACTTGAATAAAAGAATCCACAAAGGCACTTTTAAGAAGGGCTGGAAATCAGCACAAAGGGTCCCTAGCATGTAGCTAAAAGAGGTAACATTATAATGTGATGGGACTGTCTCTCACCTTTCTTTATACCTCTAGTGATTAGCACATTCCCTGGCAAACAGCAGATGCTTAATAAATGCATGCTCACTGACTGAATTTTAAAATCAGAAGGAGTCTTGGAGATAAATTAGTTCCATCCTTGTCAGAGTGCACAGACAGATCATGCCTAGGTGGGCACAAAGTGTCAGAACTGTGGAATGGGACAGCCGGCATATTGGAGGAGGAAAAGGGAGAGAAAATCCCAGGGCTGCATGTAAGGATCTCATCCCAAAGTATGAACTCAGTAAGTGTCAAATTTGACTAAAAAAAAACGTAGAGACTGAAGGGATTAAAATGACTTTAGGACGCTGTATATAGGGACTGTGGTAAAAGTATAGCATTTCTCAGGGGGTTTGTGTATATGTCACACAGACATATACACTCAGAGATAAGGAACCCATTGAAAACATTTAACTCCCACAACTTCAGGTGGATCAAAAGAATATATTAAATACAGGCACTATCCTAGGTCCTAGTTGTACTAAGGCCTCGCTCTCAAGGACCTTAGATTATCTCGGTAGCCATCCGTATTTCCATCTACCTCTATTTCTTTTTCCTTCTGTAGCTTGTACCAGACTACATTAAAGTCATATTTCACTGGGGAATTCTGGCCCTCCAGAGTCATGCATATATTACAAATAAATCATTTTTAGCCACCAGCATAGAATGATTACTGAGACCAAGATTTTACAAACCAGTCTATCCAAGATATCCAGGGACTTAAATTAAATTAAAGCATGTATGTGTATGTGTTTGTGTATATACATACATAGAAACACAAGTGTATGTGTGTCATATATGCATAAAGACACATAAATAAAGCATACACAGTACACAGATATATACATATATATGCATGGAGGCATATTATATTTACATACATATATACATACCACAGTCATGTATATTTATATACACTAAACCATGTCTACATAAGTGTATGTATAGATTGTTGCTTAGTTGTTGTCAAGCCTGATTCTTTGTTGCCACGTGGCACATATTGTCTATGGGGTTTTCCTGGCAAATATATTGGTATGCTGTATACACACATATTTTTTGGCCTGACCCTATGATTTCACAGGTGTGGGGAATTCCTGGTGGGAAAATGCTGTGTGTCCCTATGCAGATTGGCACCTTGTCTATAACTTATGGCTTTGGAAAGTTGCCCTAGGATATTACTGTATCCTAACTAAATAGGATATGGTATTTGACCAAAAAGAAAAAAAATAACAAAAACAGCTCCTGTTATCTTAATACAGTGAATTATTTGCTGCAAACCATCAACCTTTATATATGAAAAATGAACAGAAGAGCTCACCCAGCCCCTCTTTGGAGCTTTGCAAATTAAACAACATGTTTCTTGAATTTCTAATTCTCTTCGATTAGTATCATTAATAATTTTACACACAGTAGGAACTTAATAAATGTGGAATATAATAGAATGGGCTCTAATGAAAGAAAAAACTTTATTTTTATAAACGATATTTATGCATTTTGTTTTCATATCACATCTATTCATCAATAAGCGTTTCTTAATTTCATTTCTGAATCGTTCCCTTCCCCTTCCCTTACACAGCGTCTTCTGTAACAAAGAAAGCAGAACATCAGCCAAGCTTCACAATGTATATGATATTTCACAACCATAGATCCCCACCTTTGCAAAGAAGGGAGGGAGCTACATATTCTTAGCTCTCCTCCAGGGCTGGCATTCTGTTTTGTTTCTTTTCTCATTTACATAAGTATTCATTAAGTATATTGTTTTCTTATTTCTAAAGCTAATCCTTTTGAACTCTGGGTGTACCAGTTGGAGGTCCCAAGTCAATAACGCAGTAAATAGTATCACACTGGCCTAAAAGAGACAGCCCAGCTTGGCAAACTGGCTCCATGAGTGCCTCACTTCTTTCCAGGGAGCAGATTAATCATTGGGTCTGGCTGATTATATTTAACTTTGCCAGTTCAGAAGCAGATGGTGTCTCAAATGACTGTGGCTCTAACTTTTGATCAAACTTTTCAGCACAGTGTCAAAGGGACATAGCTGTGAACCTGAGTCTATGCAGTCCTTTCTTCTCCAGGTTGAAATGTTCATGTGTATTTTTTTTTGTGGGGGGGCTTCATATGTGTGTCAAGACTTAATTGTCTCCATATCTTCACAGGAGTAGAGATAGATTCAGTGAGAAAAAGGGCTTCATATGAGCTCCTAAGCAATATAGAGGAGGTAATATCAAGACTTTGCTGCTAGTTTTACCTCCCTGCCCTGTGGGAAATAACCCTAAACTCCGATTGTGCCTCTAAACCCATTGTTTTTAAAGAAGGAGGTGGGACTGTGAGATCCTACCTGAAACCCTACAAAGCAAAGTCTTTCACATCACTGGGACCCCAGGTCTCTGTCTAGTAGAGTCTTATCACAAGTGCTCTATGATCATAGACAATTAGGTAGGGAGAGTTGACCCACCAGTTCAAACAAATCGAAAGAGCTAGATTAATCTTTAATGCTTGCACACGATAAGCCCTCATTAAATTTGTAATTGCATTGAATGATCACATGTCCTTGATTTCTTGGTAGTTCCTTGAACATAGTAGATGTTTAGTAGTTTATGTGATTTTTTTAAAGCAACCTTTAAAAACTGATAAGCAATTTTGAGCAGTATAAATAAATGTAGCATCAATCAGCTACTGAGTTTGATCTTTTTCTATTGAGGAAGAAGGTTTGGATATCTAGCTGTGTTTGGAAAAAAGATTTTTCATTAAATACAAAATTATGTTGGATGAATATGTGTCTGGGAGATGAAATCACAACTGCTAAAGCAATTCAGTCAACATTTCCCCAGAAAGGACCCTGGGAAGGAATTCTGATGTTGCTTTAGGAAGATAGGTGATTCCAATATAGAAAGAATTACCATTTTGTAATTAAGAGTGTTTTCGGTTTATTCATTTGCTTTCCCCAAGTACCTCAGACCTTTGACCAATATAATTTTATTCATCCTAATGATATCCCACAGGGGAACCAGCATCTCAGCAATATTTTCTTGATTATAGAAGCAAGAAAAAGAAGCACAGAAATATGAAATGGATGAGAGAGAGAGAGAGAGAGAGAGAGAGAGAGAGAGTGAGAGCGAGAGAGAGAGACAGAGAGAGACAGAGGAAAGAGGAAAGAGGAGAATGTTGGGACTAGAACAAGGGTCGCTTGACACCCAGGATACAATTTTATTAATTAGGTCATAGTTAGGTCTCTAATGAAATTTTAGCTCCCAACATATCAGGGAAAGAAAAAGAATTATAATAAAATTTTTAAAAATGATTGATAGAAGGCCCAAGGAGCAAAGGACAAAATGTGTTTGTGATGTGTTTGAGAATCTGGAGACAAAGGAATTCAAACAGGAAGGTGAAGGAGCTCAGGCTCTTGCTCTTTGAGAATCAGTTTGTTGAAGATTGTGGAAGATGAGCTTAGAGAACAAAAGACTTTGGTGGTCATGGGATCTGTATTGATACTGACATTGATGTTAAGTGTTTAGGCATTGAACAGGTGTTATATAAAGAAAGTAAAATGTCAATGCAGTTTTAAGCTTTAATAGACTAAAACTTTTGGGTCACCTTATATTTATACTGCTTTGCCCCAGTGGTGGACTTCAAAATTCAGTTCAGTAATTATCTTATAAATGAAGTTTTCCCTGACCTCTAATCTGCTAATGCACCTCCTCCCCCGCCAAAAAAAGGTACACTGCATTCATTCCTTCATTCATTGTGTGTGCCCTCATAGAATATGATGTCCTAGAGGACAGGGCCTCATGTTCCTTTTGTTTTTTTGTCTCTATATCCCCAGTGCAGTGTTTAGAACATTGTAGTCTCTGGATGAATACTTCTGAGTTGGTTGTTGAACTGGGAGCAAAGAATGGAAGTAGGTAGATTTCAGATCTTTGCTATGACAAACTTCCTAAAAATTAGGGCTACCCAAAAGGGAAATGAGCTGCCTTGGGAGCAGAAGGCAGCCCCTCAGGAGAGTTTTCAAGCTAAGATTGGACAGTTCAGATGATAGATTCAGAGACAGACAGACAGACAGACAGATAGATAGATAATAGATGGATAGATGGATGGATAATTACATAGCTACAGGGATGGATGGATGGATGGATGAAGGATGGATGGATGGATGGATAATGCATGAATAGATAGGCAATAGATCAGATAAATATACATAGAAGATAGAAATAAATTTATAACTATTTAGCAGTCTATATACATATATATACACATATGCATGTATAAACATGCACACATGTCAAACATGCACACAAGGCAAACAAGCCTCTCGCCACTTTCCGACGGCATGTGACTACGGTATGTGACGACGACATGTCAAATGCATATACACAAATAAGTATGTATGTATATATGTTCTGAAGTATTATATGTATTTGGGTATGTATGCAAGTATGTATATATGTGCATATGGTGTATATAATGTATATGTGTATATATGAATGTGTATATGTATATATATATAATATGTATTATGTGTTTGTTGTGCAGGAGGATTGTTGTTCAGGGAAGAGTGTGACTAAAGGGTCTTTGAGGTCCTCCAAGCTCTGAGATTCTATGAGTGCTTTGTGGCTTCTTTCTATGTTTGACTACCCTAGACTCTTCTCCATGTTTCATAAATTTTCCAAAGTTCACTACCATGTACTTCTTTTACTTAAGGAGCTTTAAAAATGATCATTCATGTGTATATAAGCCATATGATGTGCATGTGTGTGTGTGTGTGTGTGTGTATAACAGATAGATACATGATGGAAAAATGGATATATGAATAGATAGATAGATAAATAGATAGATAGAGAAGGGTAGCTTCCATAGTAAGTAGAGAGCTGTCCTTGGAGCCAGGAAGAGCTGTGATTAAGTTTATCTGACAAATATACTGGCATGTGACCTGGAGTAACTTTCTTAACCTCTCAGTGCTTCAGCTGATTATCACTAAACTGTAGAGCAGGTGCTGATAGACATTCATAGAGGGAGTTCATCACTGAGTGTTCCCCACACCAATGGAATTATGTATCTACCGTAGCCTCTAATCTCTCTCTCTGTCTGTCTCTGTCTGTCTCTGTCTGTCTGTCTCTGTCTCTCTGTCTCTGTCTCTCTCTCTGTCTCTGTATCTCTCTGTCTGTCTCTCTCTGTCTGTCTGTCTCTGTCTCTCTGTCTGTCTCCATTTCTGTCTCTCTGTACATTTAAAGGCAAAGCAGTGAGGCAGTCACGTTTGTCAGTCCATGCATCCATTCCTTTTCACCCTAATGAGACAGCTTTATTCCCTCACCTCAGTTGCTGACTTTGTAGGGCACAGAGAGTGAGCTATCAGTCATGCATAAGCATCCCCCCCTTTTCCCAGCAGGGGTTGCTCAGATGTGGCTCAGTAACCCAGTGGCTGCTCAGCCCTTTCTCAGGCATGGCCCATATTCTCGATCTATGAAATCAGTTTGGATGCAGAAGGCTGTCACAACCATGAAATGAAATTCCCCTCTCCAGAGTCTAGCCTGTGTAGAGACTGTGTCATCCCTTCCTTCCTCTGATGAGCCCTCTGCAGCTCAGTATCACAGGGTAGGGATGCATTGTGTCTCACTTAGCTCCAGAAACTTCAGAAGATGTATTGACCTGACTGGAAACTAGAGGTGTGATTCTGTGTGTGTGATGAACATGCACCAATTTACGAGGATCCTACTTTATGCTTTTTTGCTAAATGGCATTGACATATCTATCATTTTTTAAAGACTCTGAAAGTGCACATAAAGTATTGATTAGGACAGGGGAGATCACTGTTCGTAGAATCAGAGAACTTGGGTTCAAATGACATCATAACCACTCACTATCTGCATGGCTTTGAGCAAGTCAATTAAGTCACCAGGCCTCATTTTTTGAGTGTTTTTAGTAGATTGCCTCCAAAGTACCTCCTGTTCTGTCCATCTATTTTGTATTTGTTTACGTGGGACAATTAGGTGGTACAGTGGATAGAGCATCAGAGCAGGAGTCAGGAGGACCTGAGTTCAAATCTCACCTCAGACACTTGACACTCACTAGCTGTGTGACCTTGGGCAAGTTGCTCAACCCCAGCTGCCTCATCCTGGGTCATCTGCAGTCATCTTGAGGAATATCTGTTCACTGGATTCAGATGACTCTGGAGAAGAAGAGAGGCTGGTGACCTGCACAGCCCTCCCTCACTCAAAACAAAGTCAAGTGCAAGACATGTCATCATTTCTCTGATGGCATGATCTTCTTCGGCAATGAAGGATGAACACACATTTGTTTATGTATGCATGCATGTACATACATATGCACATATGTGTAGGGTGGGCATATGTGTGTATGTGTATGTATAGGTATCCTTTATACACAGTCATTGCTTTATAAATCCTTGACTAACTTCTGAAAACTTTTACCACGTGAAATCTTTGTTGCCTTCCCCCAAACTCTGATAAACATTTTTATGCACTTATATCTATGTTGTTTAGAGATGATAAGGCAAAAAATAAGAGCTGACCTTTGAGCCAGGATCACTACGGTAACCTACCCCTTTCATCGGTACTGGCTAGATATGACCCTGGACACCGTCACCTAACCTCACAATCCTCCCAGGCAATCCTGTAACACCACCAATTTATAGAAATAGTGTTAACTTGAACTGATAGCATGGGTTCTGTATTCCAAGTGTTCCCTACGAGGCAGCTAAGGTACAGCAGATAGAGCTCTGGACCTGTAGTCAGGAAGACCTGAGTTCAAATCCATCCTTAGATACTAACTGTGTGACCCTGGGCAAGTCCCTTTACCCCATTGCCTCAATTTCTTCATCTGTACAATGACCTGGAGAAGAAAATGACAAACTACTCCTCTACCTTGGCCAAGAAAATCTCAAATGGGATCATGAAGAGTCTGACGTGATTGAAAAATGAGTCTCCTCCTAGGCCATTAAAATTACAGACTTGTACATAACAATTGTTTTCTGTTCTGGCTAGAAACTCTGAAGGTCTTCACCTCCCACAGCTATCTTTGGAAGGATAAATTGGACCATCTTTTGTCTCAGTTTTTACCTCTTAGTCATTGAATGGGCGTGGCCTCAGACAAACTAAGACCTGGGAAAAACATTAATTTAGAAAGGCTAAGGTCACCCCATGCACCCTGGGTCTCCCCCAGTTGCCCTGACCTTTGTCTTGCCACTGGACTCTATTGACTGGAGGAGAGAGAGAGACTGATGACTCTGGGCTGATCTGTCTCACTCAGATCCAATTCACGTGCAAATCACAGCATTGACCCAGTCCCCAGGCTTGCATTCATGTTCAGGGGAGAGGTGTAAGTAGTCTGAAACATGACAAACCAAGGCTTCTCCAAATGAAGCTACAGTAGTCAATCAACCAGAATTTGTTAAGCTTCTACCATGTACCAAACACTGTGCTAAGGTCTGGCAGATACAAAGTAAGGGAAAAAGAAGTCCCTGTTCTCAAGAAGCTCATATTCCAATGGAGGAAACAATACAGAAACAACTATGTGTAACCAGGTCATATCTCTATCTCTGTCTTCCGTTATCCCTATCTATGACTGTGTCATTGATGTGAGTAGGCATAGCTTTTATTTTTGTTTCTAGTCTTAAATTTTATCTTGTATGTAATTTGCATATGATAAATCTATAAATAATATAGGTAATAGATATAGATATTAGGAATAGTCTGAGGTAAGACACTAAGATTAAAGAGAACTGAGAAACTTAGCTTGAATTTGGAGGAAGTCATTGATGCCGATGAGGAAGAAGAGAGTTGTAGACATGGAGGACACTGGTGGAAATGTTCAGAGTGGAGAGATGGAGTGCTGCATGTAAGTAGATGGAGTGCTACATGTAAGGAACAGCCAGGTGCTGGTGTCTCCTAATCTCAAAGTATGTGGGGATGTCCAAGGTGTAAGGACCCTAGAATGTTAGCAAGAGTTCCAGTCATACTGGGCTTTAAAAGTCTGATAGCAGATTTTACATTTGATTCTGGAGGTAACAGGGAGCTACTGCAGTTTGTTTCATGAGGGCAGGGGAGAGGAGTCTAACATGTTCAGACTCATACTTTAGGAATATCACTTTGAAAGCTGAGTGGAAGATGGACTGAAGCAGAGAGAGATTCAAGGTAGGCAGACTCACCAGCAGACTCTTGCAAGTATGGTCATTAAGTAACTGACTATATATCTCCTGTCCAGAGAAAAGCCCAACTAAGTACAGAAAGATTCATTTCCAGGTTGTCCAGAGAGGGATGACTTTTTCAGCTCCAGCAATTATCAAGACTCTTCTCCTATCTATGTCAGTGGAGGGAGTTATCCCCCTCTAAATCACAATTTTTTAAAGGATAAAATTATTTAATAAGAAATTGATACTTTTTTAAAGACAGTAGCTATAATCCAGTTCATTGTGTCCAAAGATGTAAAATATTTTTTCAACAGTTTTGAAGGATCTTATTATAAG
>CM053770.1:20532659-20567198 GCA_028658325.1 Potorous gilbertii | reverse complement strand
TGATTCTGCCCATCTACCTATCTGCGATTTATTGCCTGAAAGAGTTAGCTGGGTTGCTAAGATGTTAAGGGGCTTAGTCATGGCTATTCCACTGGTACATGTCAAATGGCAATACTTGAACCTTGGTCTTCCTCATTTCAAGGCCATGCTTTTTATCCCCTTTGCCATGTCCTTCCTTCCCCTCCCTGTGTGTTTCTGCATATATATTTGTCTGTCTTTGTCTCCATGTGTGAAATTGTCCATAAAAATCAACACAGTGTGCAACATGCTGGATTTAATTATGAAACTGTGGAGTAGTTCTCATATTTGCAGGTGACATAAACCTAGAAAGGGTAGTTAAAATAATGCTCAGTAGAATAAGAATTCAAAAAGATCTTGACGGGAAACTAACATGATATACTTGAATAGAGCTCAATAGAATGGTGTAAGCACAATTAAAAAGTTCAGCTGCATGAGCACTAGAGGGAAGAAGTATCCTTGGCAGTTTGTGAATGAACGACTGAATGAACCCTTTGTCCTCTACTTCTCCAAAGATAGGAAGGAGATGCATGTTCTTATCTTTTCCCCTACAATAAACTTAGGTAATACAGTTACCCAGTGTTTAATTTGGTTTTGTTGTTTTTTCAATTTATGTTGTCATTGTGTGTGTGTGTGTGTTCTACTTATTTCTCTCTGCCTTAGTTAATATGTCTTCCTATGATTCTCTGAATTATAAACATCAGGGTTCTTAAATCCTCTTTCTATACACATGATGCCTCTTATGAGCAAATTAGTCAACCTATTAAGCCTGCTCTTTAGAAGTTCTGCCTGTTTGCTTTCTCTTGTACCTTTTCCTTCATAGGAAATATTTTTCCCTCTTTCTGTTGTTGATATCCTTTATTTCTTTAAAAAAACAGTCCTAAATTTAGCTCCTCTAAAAAACCGTTCGCTAAATCCTTACTCTGGCAACTCCTGCCTCTCTCCCTCTCCTTCTTTCTTCGTCTTCATATCACACATACACACATATGTTTATACAACCCTCAAGATTATCTTTCTTCCCATTAAAACCATATTGCCTATATCTGTTTATGAATTTTATGTTCTGGGACCCTGCTGTGCTTCATGATTTTCCTGGGGAAAATATATTGCTACTTTTCTAGCTATGTCATTTCATTAAATGTTTTTGCTTTCATCTAATTGTGTCCTCTGGCTGACTATTAAAGGTAAATGCACCAGTGGGGGCTTGTGTGGTCTAGTTTTAGAAGTGCAAACTCACAGAGTGCTTTGATCTTGGGCATCTGCTCCATTGAGGACTGCAAGTTGAGGGTGCTCTAAGCATTACACCCGACTATCATGCTGTTAAAAATAAGAACATACAGACCTTATACTTGTTCCTTCTAATCCTTTAACACTTACCACTTGGTTCTTCAGCCCTAGTATTTGCTACTGCTCTCCTCCTCCCCAGGTACACCCTGTCCTGTTCTATCCTTCCCTGTCCTGTCTTACCTCATCGTTATTTTTTTTTACTTCCCCCATACCAGGAACTGCTCAAGATTCCAAATATACATTTCATCTCCTTCCTTCAATCATTCCTATGTCCACATTCTAATCTAGAGTGTCTGCATATTTTGAAGGAAAGTAAGAGAAGAAATAACTTTCAAAATGATGCAAGGGTAGGTATCAAATTTGACTGAATATAACGTAATCTACTGAGAGCAATCTGGATGCCCTAAAAGTTTACTGTCTGCCTAATGATTTAGTTTCCAAGCTTTCTCTTGATTTCTGTCATTATTTTCTCTATGTTATGGAGATGCTTATATACCTCTAGGTTCATGCTGGTCTGAATTTCAAATGATGGTTCATTTTCCAAAAATATCCCAGGCTGATTTGGAGATCCAACCAGCTTTCAATTCAGTGTCATTCTGTTGGTCTATTCAAAAATTTATATCCAAATGTGACCAGTTACAAGCATATCCTCCCCAACTATTTGAATCTTATTTCTTTCCCCTGTGTGAAATTGTCATTACTATTTTCCTCAGCCAAAGGGGAAAATCGCAATTATATATGTTTTATATCTCTTTCTTCATCCTTTGTTAGGAATTGATCTTGTGATGTCCTTTTATGTATTGAATTCTCAGTGTCTTTAAGGTTTTATTTTTTTAACTATATTTGAAACAATAGATTACCAAACACCCTTCACATATCATCGTGTGTGTGTGTGTGTGTGTGTGTGTGTGTGTGTGTGTATTCTCCATGTACATAAATATATGCATATTACCCTTCTCATTCTTCCATGAGAATGTGACAGGTGAAGGGGCTAGCAGAATGACCTACTCAAGTTCAGTTAATTGGACATTCAGAAACAATAAGACAGTAAAGTCTGGACTTCAAACTTGAATGCAGTTTTGCTTGATGTAGGAGATCAACTCTCTCCACCCCATATTTGCTATTTCCCATATGTGCCTGGCACCCAGTAGGCACTTTAAAAATCTTTTAAAAACTGAATTGAATTAACTAAAGTCAACTTTTTGCTAAATTCTTAGTAGTTACTAAAAGTATATTACTGTGGAAGAAAATCTCTTTTCAAAGAGAAAGAAAAATCTGAGTATGAAATAGACTCATATAAATGATAAACTCTAAAGAACTTGAAATCCATTCTTAAATGTGAATTTATTGGCTATGGATATGGGATTTGTTGGAATGGGGCTGAAATGGTTATTTGTATTTAAATTTTAGAGAGGAGTACAGTTTTTAAAAATCTGTTTTCATGGATAGTCTTCAGCAGGCAGGTTTTGTTTATTCCTCTGCCATGGAATGAAAGGGCATTGGCACTGGGTCACTACTACGGACCAGTAAGATTAACTTTTAAGAGAGAGAGAGAGAGAGAGAGAGAGAGAGACTTGGCTGTAGTGCCTTGAACATACATCATGGCCAATGTTAATAAATGCTTGTGGAATTGTTCATGTTGAATTTATTCAGAATTTAGGAGACATTGGCTAATAATCAGATTGCTTAAAATCAACCTTCCAGAAGAAAACAGGAGAAAAAGAGTGAAATGAATGAATGAATAAAAAAGCATTTGAAGTGTCTACTATGTTGTAGGCATAGTTCTAGGTGCTGAGTATAGAGAAAACAAAGCAAAACATTTCCTATGCTTATTGTGTTTACATTTTAATAAAGGGAGACCAAATAATAGGGAATGAGGGCATCTAGGAAAGGGAATTTTGGTTTGAGGTGTCACATGATGGCTAGTAAGTAGTCAGTCAAACAACAGCTGATCACCTCTCCCTTCCCATTGGTTACAACATTGTTCCCAAAGTAATAAGTGAAGAAGGAGATTGGTACAAATCAGTGTTGGGGGAGAG
Source organism: Potorous gilbertii (assembly GCA_028658325.1). Classification (NCBI taxonomy): domain Eukaryota; kingdom Metazoa; phylum Chordata; class Mammalia; order Diprotodontia; family Potoroidae; genus Potorous; species Potorous gilbertii. The sequence goes on along the minus strand of CM053770.1, from coordinate 20,563,854 downwards.
AGCCCAGGAATCCTCTTGGATGATTTGATGGAAGGAGCTGGTTAGACATGGTGGATTAGATGACTTCAGACTCATGTCCCAATAAAGGGAGCTCAGCTTTGAGATGAGCTGCCAAAGTTAAATGGATTAACTCCTAGGGGGTTGGGGAGAGAGACTGTGATCTCTGGCAGTCAAGGTGCAGATTATATGTGTACACAAATATCTATATACACATCTATCTCTATATACATATATACAGATACATATATACATAAATATTTGTGTACATATACATATATCCACAACATATATGTATACATATACACACTTGTGTTTTCATGCATATATGTATATAATATATGCATGTTTATATGAAAGTCATGTACAATTTTGGCAATATATGTATATATCTGTAATATATTACACACATATATACATGCATATGGATGTATATTTATGTGTATATATTTATATGCTGTTCATTTGGTCAAGTCTCTTAGAGCCCTAAGCAACTCTCTAAGGTTCTAAGATGCCAAGAAAATGGGACCTTCATGGGATCAGGGAGTCCCCTCATCTAGGCCTCTATTCCAATGATATCACTAGCCCAGACCTTTTTCCTCTTCCTGTAATTTCTTGCAATCTCTGGTTAACGAGAGTAATATGAAAGGGATGTTGTGGGCATCATTTCTGCATATCCCTTTCCCAGTTTGTATAGGTTTTGAAAAATGATAAAATATTCTATATAAAAGTTAAAATAAAAGTTAATGTGACCCCATGGGCTCGAAGCCTTACATTTGGGGGTGCTGTTGAACATTTATTCTACTTGGGAATGAACTAGGTTCTACTTAGCCGTGAGAGGGTCTTTGATTGACATATTCTAGTAACCGTCTCTGCACATTTGCTTAACAGAATAATGAGGAGGACAGCCAGAGGTTTGGTTTTTTAAAAGTGTCTTCTTTTTTACTTAGGGCAAAGGGAAGAGCAGAAAAGGGGGGTTGCTCTGTTAAAGCATTCTGTGGTATGAACTTTGGATCCCTGGTTTAAAATAGTACTCTAGAGATGCCCGTTTGGGCATAGGGAGATGGAGGAAGAAGACTTTTCTACCCACCTTTTCAGAAAGGTGAAAGCTGGTTAATAGATACTAATTACCACGTTTCCTATGCAAGGATTTCAGGGAAGTTGAAGTTTTGCATTCATGGTCTTTTTTTAATACAAGGTATTATTGGGACCCAGGTTCTCTGTGTCTTTGTCTGCCCTCTTCCATTCCGATCTCAAAGGAATGAATTTCTTTCCCCTTTACCAAGATGAAACTTAACCATCTGTAATGCTGGACATGTCACTTTCCCCTGCTTTGGAGGAAAAAAATAGGGATAGGGAAGGAGGAGAGAGAGAGAGACAGAGAGACAGAAAGAGATGGAGAGAGACAGAGACAGAGAGAGATGGAGAGAGAGACAGAGAGACAGAGAGAGAAAGACAGAGAGACAGAGAGAGATGGAGAGAGAGACAGAGACAGAGACAGAGAGAGATGGAGAGAGAGGGAGAGAGGGAGGGAGGGAGACAGAGACAGGAAGAAGGAGGAGGAGAGAGTCAAAGAACAGAATAAAGAATGAGAGACAGAAACATAGAGATAGAGACAGAAGAATTCAAATAGCCTTGCATACAGTAGGCACTTAATAAATGCTTGTTGAACTGAACTGTTAAACAGTAATAAGGCATTTAAACTATTGCAGTCACTTGGCCATCACTAAAGATTCTAATTAAGTCAACAAGACTTACAGAAAGTGATAGCACATTTTGAAACATTCATTATCCTAGGAGAACTTTGAATCTTTTATTAGCAATTTTCTAAGAGATTACGTTGTAGTTAAATAAGTGTGATCATCTCATAAAGACCCGGGTGGGAAATCCAGGTGCTCTTTAGCACAGAAACACCTGCTCTGCTGTAGATGCCAGAGCTGTCCTGGGCAACTGGTATTGGCCTCGGGTATTAGTGGGCAATCAGTGCCACCAAGATTTCAGCTGTTATGAGAGATGTAAAGCAAGTGCCTGGTAGGACATTATTGACTATCATGACTTATAGAAATAAACAAGAAAACTCTCATGTTTACCTGAAATATATTAGAAATAGTAGTGTTAGTGCCTTGTCATAGAATGACTACTTAAGAGCATGAATGAAATGGTGCCTGATACCTATGATATATACTTGATAAATGCTTGTTTTAATTTTTTTGAGTTTCTACTCCCATTAATTGTCCAGGGGTCACCTATTTTAAATCTGCCATCTTTTTTTTAAATTAAATTTCCTTTTTCCCCCCAAATTAACATATTTTATTATAGAATCAGAGGACTGAGTTTGAACACTGACTTGGTCACATGACACTTCTCTGACCTTGGGCAAGTCATTTCCCTACTCTAGCTTTTTTTGTCATCTAGAAACTCAGAGGGTTGAGCTCAGTGATGTGTAAGGAACCTCTTATCTCTTATTCTATGTTTACAGTTTTGATGTGGTGCTTAGACATTCAGTCTAAGGTTCCAGAACTTTAAATAATAGCTGATGTTTATGTAGAATGCTGTATAAATTATCTTATTTGAACTTCATGGAAGCTCTCTTGGGTAGACATAATTGACCCCATTTTAGAGATAGGGAAACTGAGATATTAGGAAGTTAAAGGATTTACTAAGAATGACACAGAGATTAAGTGTCAGAGGCAAGATTTCAACATATATATATATATATATACATGCACATACATATATGTGTATGTATGCACACACTCCATTTTGAGGCCTTCTTGGTTTCTGTTTTCTTTATGTGAAACTATTTTCTCTTATTTATTCTCTCATGTTTCCTATTTTATCTGGTTTCGCTTTATACCCCTTGAAAGTGAGCAGTCAGTTGGGAAATTCCAGGTAGAGAAATCCTTATAGATCCCGGTAGTACCTAATGTGTCTGATATGTGTTATAGAAGGAAAAGTGAAACTGAGCCATTGTCCTTCTTGGAGATCTCTGAATAAGGCATCAGCTCCCCGGAATACTGCTGGTGGACTGTTCCTTCTCAGCCCATCACACCAAACATGTTCTTTCATCTTATTTAAGCTGTGTCCTGGCTGGCCTCCCAATATTTGCTCAGCAGGGAAGAGGTCAGGGCCTCTGAAGAGATCACTCCATCCCAATTAGTTGTCCAGAAATCCCTGTTTTCTTTAAACAGCTTCTACTCTGTCTAAGAGAACATTTTCTGGGTCATTATCTCCTTGATGAATGAACCCAAGAATGGACAACTGTTTTCTATAAGGATGTAAGGAGTATGATAAACTTTAATCCAAGGACCCTTGGATGTTCTCCATTTGTTCAGCACTAGTTCCTAGAGCTGAACACCAGAATGTCGACACAGTTCCACTTTTCTTTCTTCCAGATGGTTGTTCATGATTGTAACTCTTTTTGAGAATAGCCACGTAGCCATAACTCCCAGGGCTTCCTGTTGTCTTCAGGCATCTCTTGCATCACAAACCTCTGAAGGTTTATTGATCCTCCAGTGCCTTCTATGGTTTAAGGGAAGTTCCACAGTGTCCTTTCTCTGCCCCAATCAGTGAAAGATTTGCCCAGTCAGTTGCTTTGTCCTTGGATCTCTCTCAGGAGTTCAGGAATCCAGCCACATTATTAAGCAGCTACTGTGTGCACAATATTGCACTTATTACTGGGAATAATACATAATGAAATAAACAAACAACAGCAAAAACCAAACCCAAAACCCACCAGGCAAACCAAGAGTCACTACCATCAATGAGCTTATTAGTCAAGTTAAGTCAGAAAGAATTTATTGAGTATTTTTGCGCACAAGACACTGTACTGAAGACCTGGAATACAAATGGAACTAAAAAGACAACATGTACACAAAAAAAACCCCACCATGTATACAAGAAAACCCAAAATCCTGCAGAAGGTATTTCTAAGAGATTATTGGCAGATCTGGGCAGCTGAACTGTGCATAGAAGGAGAGTTCTAGGTCAGGGCTTCTGAAACTTTTTCCACTCCTTTTTCCAGTGCTTCTTGAACTTAAATTCATACGGGGTCACATCCCACAGTTTAAGAAGCACTGACTAGGGAATCAGAAATAAGGAGGACCTAATTCTAGATGAGGAAGAAAGCCCTACAAAGGTGTGGAAGCAGGAGATGGAATGACAGTGTTTGCAATATCTTCCCTGCTTGAATTTAAGCTGTTGTCAGACTTTAGGGGTTTTACCTTCAGTTCTCTTAGTTCCTGATACAGGCACTCTTATCTTTTCTTTCAGCAAGTTGTTGAATCTGATGATCTCCTCAGAAAAAAATAAAGCTTTTAAATACATGCTATTACAAAGAAAGCACATTGAATCAAAACATAATTATCAAAATATTTAAAATCATTTATATTTAATTATGTTTGTTCTCCTAAACTCTGGGCAAGTGATCACAGGGTGACTGGAAATTTTCTTTGAGAATGAAGGACAACAACCAATCGTGTGTGTGTGTGTGTGTGTGTGTGTGTGCATACACTCATGAATATATGTAAGCATATATATATATATATATATATATATATATGTATATATGTACACACATATGTGTGTATGTGTGCCTGTGTTTGCATATATATTTGGCCCAGAATCTGACTTGGGTGCGTGGCGGAGGAAAGTTTTATTTTTTTAATTGCTTCAAATTCTTGTGTGCTCTTTTTACTGTCATAATTTTGTTAAAAATTTCTATAACATAAATGGTGTTACTTTTATACCTTAAAGGTTATATTGTACAACCTCTCTCAATTGCAAATAAGGAAATTGAGACCTATGAATATGAAGTCATATAGGCCCAAGATGAGTGATATAGGCCCAAGGTCCTATGGATAATTTACATAGGAATCAAGCAAGGAGTCTTATCTAGGTCATCTGAATCCCAATACAGTGTTTTTTCTAATAACCTACAGTGTTTTGTGCATTCAAATCAAATGGAGTCATACTTTATGAAGAAAATTTGACTGATGGGAAAGAACGCTGGTGTGAAGGGATGAGCCACCTTAACCAGAAGGCTAACTTCTGTAATCATGTAACACTTGACTTTTTCACATAGAAAGCTTGTTGATCATTCCTAGTCACCAGGAAGCTATGTGGAATCTATAGTTCATTGAACTGTTTTAGACAAATAAACTGGAGAAGCAAAAAGGATGATTTGAATTCGTTCAATCTGAGTTGTAGCAGCAGCTTCCGCATGGCAAATGGGAAGAGACCCTAAAACCTGAGGATGAATATCAAGTTTCAAATTCTGGCTCTGCCATATAGTTGCCATTATGACATTGGGGAAGTAGTTTCTCTGGGCCTCAGTTTCCTCATCTGTAAAATGAAGAGGTTATAGGACTAGATGTCCTCTAAGTTTCCTTCCAGCTAGGCAGCCACGATTCCAGGAGATTGAGGTCATAATTGTTGGCTTGTACCAAAAAGATAGAGCTTACTCAGTCATTAACCGGAGCACTATCTAGTTGGATTTCCTAGAAAGACCATTGGTATTCTGCCTAGATTTTACAGAAATCCATAACAAATATGTCTTCATCCTTTGTATTAAAGTGCTGTTTGGGAAGAAAGAAAGGAAGGGAGGGAGGGAGGAATGAGGAAAGGAAAGAAGGAAGGAGAGAGAGAAAAAGAGAGAAGGGGAGAGAGAAGGAAGGAGAAAGAAAGGGGGAGAGAGGGAGGGAGAGAGACAGAGACAGAGACAAATAGAGAGAGAGATAGAGAGAGACAGAGAGACAGAGACAGAGAGAGACCGAGAGAGACAGAGAGAGAGGATGGAGAGACAGAGACACACAGAGAGAGGGAGTGACACAGGGAGAGACTCAGAGGGAGAAAGAGGGAGAGAGAGAGAGAGAGAGAGTATTTCAAATTTAGGTATATAGCCAGTGGGAAAAAGGCTAATTTTGTTTCCCATCCTCAGAATGGCAGTTTGTATATGATAGGACTTCAAGGTTTCCAAAAGAAGGAGGGCTTTGCAGGTCACCAGCCTCCCTTCTCCTCCAGAGCCATCTGAATCCAGTGACCAGATATTCATCAGGATGACCGGAGATGACCCAGGATGAGACAACTGGGGTTAAGTGACTTGCCCAAGGTCACAACTAGTGAGTGTCAAGTGTCTGAGGGGAGATTTGAACTCATGTCCTCCTGACTCTTGCACTGGTGCTCTGTCCACTGCATCAATCCAAGCCCCTACATCTAAACCATATCTACAAAGTCAGTATTAATTCTACTATTCCACAGTGAGATGTGGGCATAAGGAGAAAGATCTCTGGTGTGTCTTTTCTGAAAACTGAAGCTGAAAAAGAGTTGTGTCTAACAGCTGGGCCCTTTTCTTTAATGGTATGGTAATAAGAAAACTAGAGATCAGTAGCTGGGAAAACCAAAAGCTGATAAAGCCACTTGAGAATTTCTTCTCCATCTAAATGTGAATTCTTAGATATCCATCATTTAGAAGGAAAGCCAGAGGTATTGCTAGCAGTGAGGAAATATATCTTGGGTTGTTATAACATAAACATACTACCAAGTTCTAATTAATAAATTAAGAATATGTCTTTGTGTTTAGGTACCCCAATATGTAGCTTAGTGCCTGGTACATATTAAGGATATTAAAGATACATTAAATTCCTATCAGAATGTTCAGTGATTTGATAATGTGAATATATTACCAGGAATTAATTAGTTAATAATGTTATCTTTGTAATCTCAGCACCTGGCATGGTGCCTGGCAATTAATACATGCTTGTTTTTGTTTTTTCCTCAACATAATATTACTAGAAATCTGTATGGGAAAAGGTGTAAAGTAACATCTTCAGGGCTAGCTTCAAAGTTGAACTGACCTGTGCTCTAGGTCTTCCACTGATGCATACTGGTTCTGTGACCCTGAGCGCCTGCTACCACGAAATGCCCAAGGAAGAGGTACGAATCAGAAAGAAGGGCAGAGTTTCCACACTGAAAGTTACCCACAGATTTCCAGAACCATTTTCCTTCCTTCCCCCTAATGCCAGTAAATCTATTTAATGCTTTAGGAGAGAGAAGTGTGACATAGTTGGAGGGCAGCTAAGTGGCTCAGCAGAGAGAGTGCTGGGCCTGGAGTCAGTAAAATGAGTTCAAATCCAAACTCAGACACTTAATACCTGTGTGACCTTGTTGCACTAGTGACACTTAACCCTGTTTGCCTCATTTTCCTCATCTGTAAAATAAGCTGGAGAAGAAAATAGCCAACTACTCCAAGGTCTTAACCAAGAAAACCCCAAATGGGGTCATGAGGAATTAGGCATGACTGAAACAACTGAAGAATGACAAAGATGGCGACAACAACATTACAACATAGTTGATAGAATTCTGACTTGGAATCAGGAAGCCCTGGCCTCAGGGAAGAGCCTGGGTCAAACAGGATAATTCCAATGCCTGGTACCTACCTGTGGGGCAAATTACTCATTACTAATCTTTCAAAAAGTAGGCGTTTCTATCAGTCATTCCCTATACCAACTATAGACATACACACACATGCACACATACATGCATGCAAACATACACATACATGTGTGTGTATGAATTATACCTTACTTTCATAAAGATGAGGACCTGAGACTTAAGGAAAAGTGATTTGCCTAACCTCACACATGTTATAAGTAGAATGGTGAGGACTGGAACAGAAATCCTCAGACTGTAAATCCAGCGTTCTTTTGCAATGCACCATGCTGACTTTCACTGATGGTCCTAGATATATATGGGGGAATTGCTTTCCTTTATGGTCAGTGTACTTCTTATATATGACACCTGACCCCAGGGGGCCATCACAGCTCTCCCCTAAAATAACATAGTTCACAGAGCTCAAAGAAAGAAAGCTTTATTGACAGAATGAAAGAAACAAAATAGAATTTCCAACAGTTTATTATAAATTAAGACCCTGTCCAATGACTAACCCTCTTCCAAGACCTCAGTATATAGGAATGTAGACCTAAATTCGGCATGGTTTCAAGCAGGCATTGCACTTGCAGAAATACAGTTAATTAGCACATGGCATCAGTGTTGAAGATTTCTTTTGAAGGTCCACAACCCCTTCTTTCTGGTTCCACCTCTCAGTGACTGCCAGGGAAAATCCTTCTCCTACTTGAACCAAAGCACTGCCGAGATTCTCAATTAGAAAGAAGACACAACAACACTGTAGCAGACAAAGGATTGCTTTGTGTATATCTTCCCTTGAACTCTAGTCCTTGCAGACCATTAGATTGTAAGCTTCTACAGGGCAGGAACCATCTTTTGCCTTTCTTTTTATACCTAGAACTTAACAACAGTACATGGCACCTCATAGCTGCTTAATAAATTGACTGACAGACATCTAAACTCAAAGAAGTTTGCTTAGGGATCAGGAAGGCAGTGCCCTCTCCCTTATCCAAATGGCCTTAGTTGCTATCGCCAAGTTTAGACATGGTGACTCCAGCTGGAATTCTCAGTAGTCCAGAAACTTCAAAAGTATTTCACCTTCTTCTCAACCTGCTAGCAAGTCCCAAGGAATTCTCCTAAGGCAACTAACTAAATGGGATCATTCCAATTACCCTGGAGAGCTGGATAGAACAAGTCAGTCTTTAGTTTCAGCCCTACTTTTTATCACTCGTTTTGCAGAAGTCTGTAAAATTTTTTATCTGTGTCTCCAGTTTTCTAGCACTGCACACCAGATATTAGTGACACTTTATAAATACTTGTAGATTAATCTAATCCAATCTAATCTAATTTAAGCTTTCAGGGAAACTAAGCAAGGTTTGGATCAGCAAAACTCCAATAGCATTGTTGGAAAAAATAGAGGAAACCCCACAGGTTCTTCAACCAGGACCATCACATGTGAAGGAAAGAGCCCTTTGTAACTTTATGTGGAGAATATTACTCAGTCATTTCATGCTAATAAGAGTCATAAATAACCAAATGGGATTTTCATATTATGACTTTAAAGTTCAGTGGTCCCACTGTGTCTTAGACAAGAATGAAAACATGTGTCATAGGCATAACTGAAAACAGAAATTTCATTTGTGCTTATACCCTGAATCACTCTGAGCTCCTGCCACCATGCTCCTGAGTCTGGCATTCCTGAGAGGAGTTGGAAAGTTAACAGGGGAGACTTTCCAGTAACATTTGGTTTGAATTTCCCTGTGACTTCAATCTTTACGTTATTGTCTCAATACCATTGCCTCTGTTGCTGCAGTAACTAGAAGTTTGAAACCCTGATCCAAAGCCTCCCATTTCTTATCATTCTCTAGCCTATCACAATGAAAAAGATTGTCTCACTTATCATTCATCAGATACTTTCTAGGTTTCCTTAAGAAGTCGAGAATCATCTGTCTGTCAGCAAACAAATAAGCCACAGATTTTTGTAGATTTCCAACTGAATTCCTGATTCCTCTAAAAAGAAGGATTAGGAAAAGAATGAAAACTTCACGAGACTCTGGAAAGGAAAGTCTCTCCTCCGGTGTTTGCCTGTGTATGTTCCTAAGGGCCATCGTATTTGCCATCAGTTCACAGGCCCATTTGATTTTTGTATTTGACACAAGTCATTAAAAAGTGGATCATTTACAGCTAATTTGTAGTCCCATACAGAATGCTGGGAAGATGATAAAGAGCCTTGATGAAAATTGGAATAAAAGTGTGGCAGAGACAAAGGCTTAAATTAAATGATAATCTGGAGACTGTCAACAAGATAGGATTCTGCCTTCTGCCATTAATAATTCAGATGCCTAACACTGAACAACAAACTAGAATGCCTGGAACAAGAAATTTAAACAGTCATAATAACCCTGAGAGGTAAAGTCAAGTCAGTGTAATTTAATTTATGTATGTTTTCCATTTCATATGGACAGTCAATTTGGGTTTTTTTCCCTCTTCTCTCAGGAAAATGGCAAACTTCAGAAGTACATTCCTTCTTTAAAAGTATGTAGGAGATTAAGTTGTTATTAAGGCTCTACTATGGGCAAGGGCTTGTACACAACTCTGGAGTTACAGACAAACAATGAAAGCAGAGCCTTCCCTCAAGGAGGAAATACTTTATTCCAGGCATAGGGGAAGGAGCCCTCATGTATATATAAGCAAGTAAACACAACGTTTACAGAAAGTAACAAATTTTGAGAGGGAGGATGTGCTTCCTGAATGAGGTTGTACAGTCCCTGCAGCTGCAGTGTCAGTACAGGAACTTCCCAGTTAGCATCTTATTGGCCTTGAAAGGAAAGTTTGTAAAACAGAATAATTTGAAGTTGGACTGAAAAAGTCAGTGGGAGTCAGGTTGTAGAGGGAGGGCCTGAGCAAAGGAGTTTTCTATTTTTCCTATCAATAGGGAATCCTTGGAAGATTTCATGTTCCCAATTCCTCATAGGGTCAATTTAGGACAGAGGATACTCCCATTCAAGGACTCAGAACCAGGTTCATTGAACTCCCTCCTTTGTAATTTAGTCGGCATACCCAAGAGCAGGAATGGTTCTGACAAAGGATCTTTTCTTTGTAATTCTTCCAACAATTCAAAAAAGTCCTTAGCTGCAGGATATATTTGGAAAACTCATCTTTTCCTTTCTAACCACATCCAGCAACTATTCCCCCAAGCTCCTGTAGTCTCACTTGAAAGCTATCTCCCCTTTAGGGTTTGTCTTGACTGTCACCTTTCATTTCAGTCACCTTTACTGCATTTTCCAAGGGGAGGTCAGAGGATTGATGATAGCTTAATGTTTTCTCTCCTGTGTTTCCCATCTCATTTTTGGCATGTCTATTTATTCTGAATTTTCATGTAACTCATTTTATGTTACCCACGGATTTGCCCGAGCCTGAAAAGGTGGCAATTATCCCTTAACACTCCTTCAGAGTCACCCATATCTATGTTTAAGGTTTTACTTGACTGTTTGCAGTTGAAAACTGTGGTTGTCTGATGGGAAAGCCTTTTTAGGTAATGGATTTTGTCAATTTTTTTTCAAACTCTGCCATAGGAATGATGCTAGAGACATCACTGACCAAATGCATTTCTCTTCCCTGAATGAGCTGAGAAACCAAAGGAGATGACTCTAGCATTTAATATTCTTTTATTTCCATGGTGGAGCTGAGACTAACCTGCCCAGTTGGCTTTTGCTCAGGTTTTATGAGAACTCAAGATCAGAAAGTTCTAGGACCAGAATATCCAGTGTATAAATTGCTTCACTTCTTAATAAAGCTTTGATTTTTTTGTTACATTAAAAAATTGATATCTATCTGTCTGTCTGTCTATCTGTCTTTCTATCTGAGTTTCTGTCTGTCTTATCTATCTGTCTGTCTATCTATCAATCTATCTATCCATCCATCTACCTATCCTTGAATGGCTAATCCTACAGTCCATTGGGCAGCTTCTCTAACATTTTATTTGTTTATTTTACATTTTTATACTTTTTCTCCCTTAAGATGATGATTTCTAGGTTTCACGGAGATATATTTCAGTTTAGGTTCTGTGTTGAATGATACCTTTCACTTCACCTGCTCCCATAGTTTTGACATCAAACACCATTAGACTGTACATAAACACCTACAGGTCTCCTTGCATTTACTTTGTGTATATTGTTGTCTTTTGTTTTTGCAACAGTGATTTCCTCTTAACTGCTCCACCCACCTGAACTCTTTTCTATTACAGTAAGCAAAACAGAATAAAACATTTAAACAAAGCACAGAACCACACACACACACACACACACACACACACACACACACACTCATACACTCATACACGCACACTTATATACTCACATCACATTACGTACCCACAGTGCCCCATTTCTCTACTTAGAGTAGGGAGGTATGCTTTATAATCGGTTTGTCAGAAGGAGAAAATTCACTACAATTCACCAGTGCTCAGTTGGTGTGTTGTTGTGATTCACATTAATATCCTCATGTGTATATTGGTCTCTTCATTCAATTTGACAAGAAGTCTACAGTGGAGGGTGCTAGGGATCCATTTATTAATGAAATTCATAAAGACATGAGCAACATGATTTTCAAAATGGCAGTCAGCAGAAAACTGAGGACAGAGATGGATAGCTAACACACTGAGTGACAAAGTTAGGCTCCAAAAAGGTTTTGACGGACTAGATCATTGGTTTAAATCTAATGATGCAAAGGGTAGGTGTAGCAGGGTAGAGGGAAGAAAGACAGGATAAACATAAAATCTTATATTTGGGTCTAAAAGTCCACTTCATAAGTAAAAGATGGGGGAAGCAAAGTTAGACATCAGTTTGTATAAAAAAAGTAGGGTTTTGGTAGACAACAATGTAATAGGTCATGGGAAATTGATCATTTTTATGAGAGAAATAAAAGATAGTGAAAGTGCTTTCTGTAGACTGCTCTATTCAGACCACATCTGGATTATTGTGGGTACCACAATTTAGGAAGGCTATTGATGAAATGGAGAGCCTCCTGAGGCCTGCAAATAGGTGAAGGATGCTGAGTCTGTAATATGCAGAGCAGCTGAAGGAACTAGGAAGGTATATCTTGGAAATAAGAAGACTTGGAGATGGAGGGGGAGGGGGAGAGAGCATGATAGCTATCTTCTTTTTTATGATAGCTATCTTAAAACAATTTAAAGTCTGTCATGTGGGACGGAGTTTAGACTTGTTCTGTTTGGCCCCAGAAAGTAAAACTGGAAGTCACTAGAAGTTGCCAAGAGCTAATTTAAGCTTGATGTTGGGGTGGGGGGAGGGAAGGTGCTGTGCTGCCTCAGAGCTGGTGAATGTCTGTAAACAGACATCACTTGCCAAGTGCGTTACAGTAGAGATTATTTCATGGGTATGTGCTCTACTAGATGGTTGCTGAGAGACCCTCCAAATCAAAAATTCTGCACTTGTTGATTCTTCTTTCTGCATCATTTTATAAAAGTTTCTTGGATTTGCTCTTGTTTTCTATTGCTTATAGATCAATAAAATTTCCTTTGCCTTAGTATATAACAACTTCTTTAGCCATTCACTAATCCATGGGCCTCCACCTTTTGTTTCTTTTTCTATTTAATTAATTTATTGGTTTCCAGTTTTCAATAATCACTTCCATATGTTTTAAATTTTGTTCCCCTCCCTGAGATGGCATGCAATCTTATGTGGGTTCTAGACTTACATTCTTATTAAACACATTTTCACATTAGTCATGTTGCATAGAAGAATTAAAATCAAACCAAATGTAACACAAGAGAAAATAATCTGCTTCATTCTGCCTTCCGATTCCATAGTTCTTTCTATGTATGTGGATAACATTTTGCCTCAAGAGTCCTTTGGGAATGTTTTAGGACCTTGTGTTGCTGTGAAGGGCTAAGTCCATCCGAAACAGTCCTTGCGCACTGTGACTGTTACTGTATATAATGTTCTTCTAGTTCTGCTCATTTCATTCAGCATCAATTCATATGTCTTTCCAGGTTTTTCTGAAGTCCACCTCTTTGTCATTTTTATGGCACAATAGTATTCCATTACATTCATATACCACAATGTGTTCAACCATTTCCCAATTGATGGACATTTCCTTAATTTCCAGTTCTGGGCCATCACAAAAAGAACTACTACAAATATTTTTGTCCATGTGGGATCTTTTCCCATTTTTATGATCTCTTTGGGATACAGTCCTCGAAGCAATATTGCTGGATCAAAGGGTACGTCCATCTTTTTTTTTTTCCCCAGTATTTTTTTTTGCTACCAGAGAATTTGCTATGAAGATGTTATCTAAGAGGCTTCTTTTTATCATTTTATTATATATCTCTTTGGGTATCACTATGTCCAAGACCATCCAAATTATGCTATTAAGAAGTAACATCCATTAGGAACTCTAAAGGATTGTGGCACCATTGATGAAGAAATGGATTCTAGTTGATTTCTTTGCTCTTTTCTTTATTGGATTAATAGAATCTAGATTTCAAAGACTAAGGGTTAGTAAAATCTGCCATAAAATAAAGGAAAAGAAATGACTCTCACTACCCTTTTTCCATTGGGATTTTGAAGTGATGGGGTGTTTCATCCTCTTTTGGTATCAGCCTCTTCCTGTCCCCAGTTCCAGGGAATACTCAGCAGCTCCTTATATGTGTGCAGTTTGTTTCAGATTGACAGTTTTCTATTTTCACGTTTTGATGGCCATGAGGATGGCAGCCTATTTCTTTAGTCATTCACACAGACAACAGAATGTTTGATTCTGTACAGATCATTAACAATAGCAATTAAAGAGGAAATAATCCTTGAGATATAGCTAAGAGGCAGCCAGTGGACCCTCTAAAAAAGGGTTTTTTCTCAAGACCAGCTTCCTTTTCTGACTGAGAAGAAATAACTACATCCCTGAAAGGAAACTCCAGGACATCTAGCAAACCACCCAAAACAGGACTTTGTGTATCCAAGGAGTCCTGTCAGAGAAATGCTCAATAAATGCATCTGCCCTACCACAACTGGGTGTCTTTGGAGAAATGATAGTATCGTAGATTTTGATTTATAAAGCAGTTAGGTGGTACCGTGGATAGAGCACTGGACCTGAAGTCAGGGAGACCTGACTTCAAGTCACTTAACTTCTGGCACAGTTTCCTCAACTGTAAAATGAGAATATTAGTTCCTATCTTCCAAGATTCCTGTGAAGATCAATTGAGATAATATTTGTAAAGCGCCTAGTAAACCTTAGAATGCAATGCAAATGTATTCTATGCTCCTATTGTTAGAACTGAAAAGGCATTTAGAGGCAGTCTAGTCTAACTCCCTCATTTGAAAGGCCCCTGGAGGTTATGTCATTCCTATGTGTTCATGGGTAGTAAATAATAATATTGATAATACCTACCATTGGCATAACACTTCAATATGTATATATGTATATATATACATATATGTTGCATGTGTGTATACACATGAGTGTTTTGTTCAGTCATGTCTCACTCTCTGTGGCCCATTTGGGATATTCTTGGCAAAGATAGTGGAGTAGTTTGCCATTTCCTTTTGGAACTCCAGAATTATACTGAATATATATATGTCCTCATACATACATATGTATTAGGGCAGTGACGTAATACAGTAGATAGAGCACTGGGCTTGCAATGAGGAAGACTCATCTTCCTGAGTTCAAAAATGGCCTCAGATACTTACCAGCTGAGTGACCCTAGACAAATCACTTAACCCTGTGCTCCTCAGGGTCCTAACTGCAAACTACTCCAGTCTCTTTGCCAAGAAAACCCCAAATGGGGTCACAAAGAGTCAGATATGACTAAAAAGACTCAGCAATAACAACAAATGAATGTCTATGTATTATGTGTGTGTGTATATATATATATATATATATGTGTGTGTGTGTGTGTGTGTATATATATATATATATATATATATATATATGTATATGGGTTTACATACACATATATTCTTATTTAATCCTTACAGCAACAATAGAAGAGAGGCGCTATATCACCATTTTGCAGATGAGAAAACTATTAAGTGACATGTCTGAAACTCAGGTTTTCCTGCTTCAATGTTCAGCTCTCTACCCACTCTACTACCTAGAAGTGTCAAAGCAACCATTTGAATCCAGTCCCCTTTATTCCAAATTCAATGTTCATTTAATATGAGAGTTATGAGTCCATGGGGTCGTAAGGGAGGGAGCCAAGAACTGAAGAGGTTAAAGGTTTGCCTAAGTTCAGGCAGATAAGGAGCAGAGCTGAAGGTGGAATCCAGATCCTCTGATGCTTCCTTTGTTCTTTCTTTAAAAAAAAAAATATTTTATTTTTCCCCAGTTACATGTAAGAACAACTTTTAACATTCATTTTTAAAACTCTTAAGTTTCCAATTCTCTCCCTTCTCTCCCTTACCACCCCCATCTCCAAACCCCTTCATTGAGAGGGCAAGCAATTTGATATAGATTATATTTTACATGTGTAGTCATGTAAAACATTTCCATCTTCATCATGTGTGAAAGAAAACAGACCAAAAACAGTCTAGAAAAATAAAGTTTAAAAAAAAGTATTTAAAAAAGTATTCTTCAATTTGCATTTAGACACAATCAATTCTTTCTCTGGGAATGAATAAGCAGTTTTCATCATAAGTCCTTCAAAGTTGTCTTGAATCATTGTATTACCGAGAATAGCTAAGTCATTCACAGTTGGTTGTCTTACAGTGTTACTGTTACTTTCTACATAATACATTTCACTTTGCATCAGTTCATGTAAGTCTTTCCAGGTTTCTCTGAGAGCGTCCTGCTCATCATTCTATTATAGCACAATAGTATTCCATCATAACCACATACCACAATTTGTTCAGTCATTCCCCAATTGATGGGCATCTCCTCAACTTCCAAATCTTTTCTGCCAAAAAAGAGCTGATATAAATATCTTTATACATATAGGTTCTTTTCCTTTTTATTTTTTTTAATCTATTTTGGAATACAGACCTAGTAGTGGTATTGCTAGGTCAAAGGGTATGGGCATAGTTTCAAACTGCTCTACAGACTGTTGAATAGGTTTATAACTCCACCAACAGAGGATTGATGTCTCATTTTTCCCAAATCTCCTCCAACACTGGTCATTTTCCTTTTCTGTTCTGTTAGTCAATCTCATAGGTATAAGGTAGTAATTTAGAATTGTCTTAATTTGAATTTCTCCAATCAATAGTGAGTTAGAATATTTTTTTTCATATGGCTATAGATAGTTTTGATTACTTCATCTGAAAATTTCATATCTTTTGACCTTTTTTTCAATTGGGGAATGGCTCTTATTTTTTTTATAAATTTGAGTCTATTCTCTGTATATTTGAGAAATGAGGGTTTTATCAGAGAAACTTCATTTTTTCCACAGTTACTAATGCTATTTCTCTCCATCCTATCCCCCCTCCCATTTATTCTATTTTCTCTCTCTCCTCTCACACTGCCCCTCCTCAAAAATGTTTTGCTTCTATGCCCCAATCTACCCTTCTTCTATCACCCCCTCCCCTTCTGTTATTCCTTTTGCCTCCAACTTTCCTGTAGGATAAAACAGATTTCTATACCCAGTTAAATGTATATGTTATTCTCTCTGAGCCAATTCTGAGAATAAGGTTCACTCACTCCCTCTCACCTCCACCCTCCTCTCCTCTACTATAAAACTTTTTCTTGCTTCTTTCATGTGAGATAATTTATCCCATTTTACCTCTCCTTTTTTTTCTCTCTCCCAGTACATTCCTCTCTCACTTCTTAATTTTTATATTTTAGATATCATTCCTTAATATTCAAATCATACCTATGCCTTCTGTCTATATATACTCCTTCTAACTGCCCTAATAATGAGAAAGTTCTCATTTATATTAATGAGAAGTATCATCTTCCCATGTAGGAATGTAAACAGTTTAACCTTATTAAGTCCCTTATGATTTTCCTTTCCTGTTGACTTTTTATGCTTCTCTTGAATCTTGGATTTGAAAATCAGATTTTCTATTCAGCTTTGGTGTTTTCAGCAAGAATGACTGAAAATCCTCCATTTCATCATTCTCCATTTTCCTCCCAAATGATTATACTCAGTTTTACTATGTAGTTGATTCTTGGTTGTAACTCTACCTACTTTGCCCTCCAGAATATTATATCTGAAGCCCTCTGATCCTTTAATGTAGAAGCTGCTGAATTTTGTGTTCTGAATTTGGCTTCACAATACTTGAATTGTTTCTTTCTGTCTGCTTTCAGTGTTTTATCCTTTACCTAGGAGTTCTGGAATTTGGCTGTAATACTCCTGGGAGTTTTCATTTTGGGATAATTCTCAGGAGGTGATAGGTAGATTCTTTCCATTTCTATTTCACCCTCTGGTTCTAGAATATCAGGGCAGTTTTTCTTGATAATTTCTTGAAAGATGATGTCTATGTTCTTTTTCTGACCTTGGCTTTTGGGTAGTAGAATACTTTTTAAATTCTTCTCTCCTGAATCAATTTTCCAGGTTATTTGTTTTTCCAATAAGATTTCCCACATTAGTTTCTACATTTTCATTCTTTTGGTTTTGTTTTATTCTTTCCTAATCTCTCTTAAAGTGATTAGTTTCCATTCATTCAATTCTAATTTTTAAGGAATTATTTTCTTCAGTGAGTTTTTGTACTTCCTTTTTCATTTTTCCAATTCTACTTTTTGAGGATTTTTTTTTCTGCAGTGGATTTTTGTGCTGCTGTTTCTGTTGGACAATTTCTACTTTTTAGGTATTCTTCTCCCCATTGGTTTCTTGTATCTCCTTTATCATTTGACTTATTCTATTTTGTAAGGTGTGATTTTCTCCAGTTTTTTTCTTGTTTCATTTGTGTGTCCTTTATTAAACTTTGACTTGCTTTTCATGATTTTCTTGCATGACTCTCATTTATCTTCCTAATTTTTCCTCTACCTCTCTTACTTGATCTTCAAAATTCTTTTTGGGCTCTTCCATGGGCTGAGACCATTTCATGTATTTTCTTGGAGGCTTTGGATGGAGGAGTTTTGACTTTTGTTATCTTTTTGTCAGTGTGTGTTTTGATCTTCCTTGTCACCATAGTAAATTTCTGTGGTCAGAAGTTTTTGGTTTGTTGGTTTATTTTTGTTTTGTTTTTCTGTTTGCTCTTTTCCCCCAGCCTATTTCTTGACTTTTAATTATATTGAAATGAGACTCTGCTTCCAGGGTGGAGGTTACAGTGTCCAAAGCTTCAGGGATTTTGTGCATCTATTTTCAGATACTTCTAAGGACCTGTAAATTTTTGGTCCTTCCAAGGTGGTATGATCTAAGGAGAGGTGCACTTACTACTCTCCTGACCTATTCTCTTGTCTGTGAGTGACCAGAAGCACTCCTTTCCACCCTGGAACTATGACAAAGGTCCCTGCTCTGCTGTAGCTGGATGCTGTGGTGTGCTAGTGCTTCTTCTTATCCTGGGACTGCCACCCCAGATCATGACCTGGGGATCTGAGTATGGGCAAAGCAATAGAGTCCTATCTCAGTGCTAGCAAAGAGACCCCTGTAATGTCCTTCCAACCAATTGTTTGACCCCCTTATTGTCTGTGGGCTTGAGAGCTCTACAAGCAGCTGCTACCATGTGATTGAGTTGCCAAAGCTTGCTCCTGGTTTGCTGTGACCAGGGATGTGCTGGAGTTGCTTGCATTGGACTGTTTTTGCTCGCAATCAAGTGTAATAGACCTTACCTGCTGAAGTTCTAAGTTGTCTCTGGTTGGAAAATTATTTCACCCCATCCTTTTGAAGGTTTTTTTGCTCCAGGAATTTTTTATGGCATTATTTAAAGACATTCAGAGGGGTTTTGAGGAGAGCTTAGGTCACTTGATACCTTTTCTCTGCCATCTTGGCTCCACCATCCATCAGTGTCTGATTCTTTTTCTTACCACAACCTCATGCCTGTCCACTTTACCAATTGTTGAACTTGTCTGTTTGGATCCCCAGCTCTAGAGAGTATTTTCAAATGGAGTACAAAGTTCCTCGAACATGCAAACAATACAAATATGTGCTATGTATATGCATTAAATTTGGTATATGTACATATATACGTAATATATAACATATATTACGTATATATAACATATGTGTGTTTATACTAAACAGAGGATCCTGAGGCCCCACATTTCCCAAAATTTAGTTCTACTTTAAGCCTTTCTTTACTCACTCCTTTTTTCTTCCCTTCTTTCTTCCTCCCTTCCTTCTCTTTTCCCTTCCTCCTTCCCTCCCTCCTTTTTCTTTCTTTCTTTCTTTCTTTCTTTCTTTCTTTCTTTCTTTCTTTCTTTCTTTCTTTCTTTCTTCTCCATAGTTCAATTTTAATCTAAACCCCACAGTTACCCAGAGTACATTTCTTCCTCTGGCTCTTCCCCAAGAACAGAGTTTGACTAGGCTGTACATCAAAATAAAATCCAGGGAAGCATTCCTAAACTTGGACCTTTTGTCCCAGCTTACTTCCTGTTGACCGAGTAATGGCCCTTAGGCTGGCTCTCTGTCAGGCTGTTCACAGAGAATGGAGTTCAGTGTTCTCCAGGGCGGTGAGGACTTGGAGCCAATTACAAGTTGTATGGGCAATGTGAGAGATGCCAAAGCCCTCTCTTTTGTGGGCTTGCTTGAGTAAAAGTGTCAAGAGGCAGACAGGGAAGTTCAGTGCATACATCCGAGTGCAATTACCTTCCTGCCACAGAGAGATGTCAAACCATGCTCTGGGTCCTGCCTCCAAGAGGCCTCAGGCAGAGCTGCCATTTTTGTCCTCTAAACACAGGCTTGTGAGAACATGTATTAGCTGTCAGGGGCCAATTTCAATATTACTTGTTGCCTTCAATCACTGCCTCTTACCACTTGCTCTGATGTGTTTTAATCTGGAGTTGACATTGTGCCTCTGGGAGTACATTTTAGCACTATCATCTCAGCGCTTATGCTGTTATCTTGGAAGGGCTGCTTCCTAGCTGTTTTCTTCCTCTACAGAAGAAAGAAAGAAGAGAGAAAGGCAGAAACACCTAGTGGTTTAATGCTTTTTATCAGTGGGAGCTAAGAGCATGGAACATACTTGTGGAAAATCATTTCTACCAAACTGGCTCCTACTTTTTAATTTTCCTCTTGGTAAGAGATGGTTTGTCATAAATTGAGTTCAAGTTATATCTCTGACACGCATTAGCCATGTGCCAATAGGCAAGTCATTTAACCTCTTAATGCCCTTGACTAGGGAGCCAAATGTAGACCAAAACACTCCTAAGTTCTGAAACTAGATTTAAATGCAATTGAGAAATATTTAACAAAATAAGTGAAAATACAATAAAGCAAAGGTAATGATAACAGATGTTTTTCTAGGTTGCAGGGATCTTTATGTATGACTTAGTGGTGCCATTTATCTTGGAATTTGATGCCACCATCCTCTGTAAGATTGAAACAAGTAACCAGTCTCTCCATTGCCTCAATGAAATTAGAGGGTTAAGACATTTCCCTCTCCCTCCCCCTGGCACTCTTCCGCCATCTTACCTGCCCACTGCAAACAACCTTAGTTTTCTTTTTCCTTTTCATTGCATTGCCTAGCACAGTGCCTTATGTGTAGGAAACACTCAATATACTGACATAGAGAGTAAACCTGCATTTTCCTGATATAGAGGGTCAGTTTAGGAGTCTTCCTCTACCAGGGCAATTCAGTGCCCACTCTGCCATGTGTCTTTCAGAGGTCAGCCTAGAACAGTGAGGCAGAGTTTCCCAGAGTGGTGACACACCCACTGGGATGCTGGAATGATCCAGGGAGCAATTGTAGCCTTGGGTGCAATTGGGGAGTATTAAATAAAAACAAGGAGGCAGTGGAAGCATAGGAAAAGAAGATTAAAAAAATTGAAAAAAATATTTTGCATGTTTCATCTGTTGTGTAACAAAGTTGAAGTTATAGTGATTACATTGTTTTCCAAATAACCACAAATGCAAGTTAGAACCCAGCAGTGGTCAAGTCCACTAACAGATCTTAGCAAACAAGTATTAGCAGGTGAGCATGTCACATATTGCCAGGAAGTCCAGAATTCATTGACAGGAATATGCATGTAATAGCTTATTTACAATATGATATTTATACAGTTACATGACACAATATTGCATCATCATCAAAATTTCAGTGCAAGACAAAAACCCCACAAATTTATAATAAATTATTAAACTTAAGATCCATTATTTAAAAAAATAACATTTCATATACTTTTTTTGAAATGACACAAATTTCAAAAAAAAATTTAAAGGGTTAAAGATTTCCAGGAGGGTGCTGAGTATGTTTTTTTTTTTTTTGAAAAGCCAAATAAGTTATAAACCTCTGAGTGAGAAGTTAAAGGGCATATCCAAGTCAGGATATATCATCACAGGAAGGAATCAGTCCCAGGTCTTCCTGACTCTGAGGTCAGTTCTCTTTCTTTATTTTTTTTTAATGTCTGCACGTGTCATAACCTTTCAGTACAATCTGAGCTCCTTAAAATTGGGTACTGTTTACAAAAAAATTCAATCAAAGGACTTAAGATTTAGATCGAGAAGAGACCTTAGATGCCTTATATTCCAACTCCTTGCTTTTTTCAGGTGAGGAAACTGAGAAAGAGGCTAAAATTGCTTGCCCATGTCTACACTGATCTATTATACTGATCTACTACACTGAAGTATTAGAGCTGGAAAGGAAATTAAAGCCCTCAGATTCCAAATCACTCTTGTACTATACCAATGTTATTCAACTGAACTGAACAAGCATTTATACAGCCCCTGTGGTATGCCAGGGAAGCTAGGTGATGCAGTACATGAAGTGCTATGCTTGGAGTCAGGAAAACCTGAGCTCCAATATAGCATCAGACACTTACTAGCTGTATGACCCTGGGCAAGTCAGTTAACCTTATTTACCTGTTTCCTCATCTGTAAAATGATCTGGAGAAGAAAGCGGCATGGCACTGCAGTATCTTTCCCAGGAAGATGTTAAGATGGAGTCACAAAGAATTGTCTATAACTGAACACCGACCACAGCTGGCTCACAGTGGGCACTATATAAATATTAACAACCATTATTTCTGTTGCTGTCATTGCTACAATGATTAGTCCAGTGCCTGGCACACAGTAGGCACTTAGTAAATGCTTGGCTTCTTTCCTAGCATTACATCTTCTAGTCCTTTTGTCCTTCCCGTTCCTAATCCCATGTATCACCTGTTACAGTCGAGGCATTCAGAAGAGCAGAGAGAGTCTGAGAAGGTTCCCAGATCCAAGTTATATCTCAAATTCCTCAAGGTTTGACTTAAGTACTTTGTCTTCTCTGCCTTACCAGGAACTTGGACCTCATCCTCCAAGGTGCCTGAGGCATTCTGTGAGTTGCGTATGCTGTCTGGGTGATTATCTTGATTTCAGTCTTGCTCAGTATTTAGATAATTTAAAAACCCTCCATAGGATGTCAGATTGAATAGGAGGTTGCCAATTTATTGTCTCCAAACTTACCACCTTTCTTAAAAAACACATGAGTGTACCTACGCATGCACATATGCACATACACATACACACGCCCACTCACACTTTTGGTTTATGATGTGATAGAAAAAAATATCCCAAAGGAATGTCAATGGATGACACTATGCTCCTGAGACACTCTGCCAGCTGGGCACCTTGATATTTGGACAAGATTTCTGCCTTGATCTTTTCCAACTCCACGCCTCTGCATCCATCCAATCACCCAAGTTGCAGTGCCAGTATGTGATCTCATTGCTGAGATTTTACCTCCATTCTTTTATTCTCAAACATGTAAACATTTGAGGATGCCTGCCATCTACATGAGGTAAAAAAGACCTAGAGTAGGCCATTCAGAAATATTCCACCCCTTTGTTTGTGGATGAGTACGTAATGACTCTTTTCTCTTCTGTGAGTATACA
Organism: Potorous gilbertii; assembly: GCA_028658325.1. Lineage (NCBI taxonomy): Eukaryota > Metazoa > Chordata > Mammalia > Diprotodontia > Potoroidae > Potorous > Potorous gilbertii. The sequence continues at coordinate 20,540,538 of CM053770.1, read as the reverse complement.
ATACCCGAGTACTTAGGCTGTTTTGATTTAAATATCAATCTGTCCTTATTTCTGTGCCCCCCACATATCTATCAGTTGAGATCCTTTCCTTTAGGACCCATCAGAGGTCCCTTCCCTTGTGTATCACTGTTCTCTGAGGTCCCTATCTGAATTTGCTGTATCTTACCTTCTGGTTTTCTTAGAGCACCATAAGGGATATCAACCTGATTTAGAGGAAAGTACTTGGGCCAGGTCTGGAAGAGCTGAATTTATAAAGTGCTAGTCTCATCATACCACTCTCCTGCTCCTGAATTGCAGTGTCTCCCTATCATCATGAGAATTAAATACAACATATTCTGTTTGACATAGAACCTAGCCTCTTCCTACTTTTCCAGATTTCTTCCCCTTTACCCCCTGATATTCATCTGCAATACAGTGACATTGGGTTTCCTGCCCTTTCCACAAACAAGACACTCTATTTGTCAGCTCCAGAGAATTCCTTTGGTTGTCCTTCTTGCCTCAAAGGCTCTGTCTCCTTTTCTCTTATTGCTGACCACCCTGTTTTCCTTTAAGCCCCATCTAAAATACTCTCTTCTACAGGAAGCTTTTCCCAGCCCCCTCCAGTGCTTTTCCTCTATTAATTACTTCCAGTTTATCCTGTAGATAGTTGGTTTTGTATATATTTGTTCACATTTCTTCCCCATTAGATCATAAGTTTTTTGTGGGCAGGGACTGTCTTTTACCTCTTTTTGTATCCCCAGTGCATAGCACTGTGTCTGGCACATAGTAGGTGCTTAGAAAATGTTTATCAATTGATCTATTGATATAACTTGCCTCTAAAACATGTTTTCTGTGGATGTGTGTGAATCATTGTACCTCTCTAAAACTCAAGCTACTATAAGATCTATCGGCTAAGTTGTAATTGGGTTACAATTTATGGTGGTGTTCAACTTAGAGAAATGTATATTTTAATGTACTAAATTTAGCAAAAAAAACACCTTTCAAAAAAACCACCTTGTGCCTTGAATCATGCTCATTTCTTTAAGCACTACACCCTCCTTATTTGATTTTAAGGCTCCTGAAGACAGATTGTTTCATATTTTGTTTGTATGCTTAATCCTAACTCAGTTCTTTATACATAGTCAGGTCTTAATGAATGTTTGTTGAATTGAATTTATTTTCCATTTTAAAAAAGGCTCCATTTCCCTATATGACCTGGTGTGAGGATAAGACAATGTGTGGAAGGAAAGATATAAATGTGGGAGATTCAAGTCTGGCAAGCATGTGGTTGGTGCTTTTGCAAATTGCTTTGTTGTAGTCTGTCTTTGGAGGAAAGGGGGCAGATCTGTCTTTGGTTTCCCACCACTATTTCTGGGCTGTACAGAGAGGAGTTGCTAATTGTGAGCTGATTAGAAGGCACTAGCCATTGCCAAGTTAAATTATTAGGAATTTTCTTAATCAATTTGTATCCTTTGGAAAGGAAGCCATAAAGAGGGTACCAGAAGTGAGAACCTTTTGTACGCGAGGGTTACCTATCTACTGGGAGAAGTGGAATATGCTAGCTAGCAGAGGCCTGAGTTAGGTAGATGGCTTGGGGGTCTGATTTCAGGAAGATCTGAGTTCAAATTCAGTCTGGACACTCACTAGTTTTGTGACTTTGGACAAGTCACTTTACCTCTGCTTGCCTTAATCCACTGGAGAAGGAAATGGCAAACCACTTTGCCAAGAAAGCTCCATGGACAGCATTGGTGTGCTCTGGTCCACATGGTCACGAAGAGTTGTCCATGACTGAATGACATCAACAAAAGATCTGAAAAAAATTGTTTTGTGAAAAAGTAGGGTGGTAGTGCTTTGGAAAACTAACTTGGAAGGAGTTATGAGAGAAACACCAACTTCTACACTGTCCAGGGGATCTCACTAAACATGAATTATACAAATAAATATCTCCAGCAGGAAAACACCCCACTCCCCATTTTTAACTTTTGTATTTAAGCTGATTCTATAAACTGCTTTTCTGTTTTGGGAGCATCATAAACAAGAAACAGTGATATATTTATATAAACAGGTTACAGTGGGGCAGCTTAGGCAGATGTACATGCATAGACCCACATGGAGTGTTCCAGGCAACTCTCTGATACTCTACATTGCAAAATAGTATTGACCTGGATTAGCAGAAGTTTCCTTAACTGGAATTTCTGTAAGTCACAGGTATCTCTACACACACACACACACACACACACACACACACACACACCCATAAAACAAACTCAAATCAAAAAAATCTTTTCTGCTTGTGAAAAATATTATTCCTCCTCTGAAGACCTGGTTTAAAAAGTTACCTTGAAATCTATCTCAGCCACTCAGAACACAGGGTTTTGTTTTGTTTTTATAGGGCTGTGCTTTTCAATGGATTTTATTTTATGTATAGAAACACAGACATATAAATCCATTCTCTGCCTTTTTCTGGTAAAATGAAAGGCCATAGTATTTTTTTTACCTGATTTATTGTGCTTATTTGGATACTGAGAAGCAAATATTAGGCAGCAGAATAGAATGGTCGTAAGATTTGACTTGGTATCCAGGAGGCATGAGTGTGAAGTCTGTCGCAAGCACTGGCTGTGTAATGCTGGTCAGATCATTGCCTTCTCTGAAGCTTTGTCTCTCATCTGTAAAACCAGGATAGTAACAGCATCTGGAGAGTGGAGAGGAGACTTGTCTCATTCTGTTTCTCACTTCATCTGTAGAGAGCCATGAACAATGTCAATTCCAGCAAAAATTTTGTGACTGGTTTCAGAGCCGAACTTGGAAGAGAGAATGCTTACGCAATCAGAGACCTCAAGACTTTCCATGTCCTCTGGGCTACTGGTATCTCTGGTGTTCTTGATGAGGCAGCAAGAGAAGCACTGTTAGGGCTTGGAACTCTGCCCATGACTGCTGCCTTGGACTTAACTGTGGTATTATTCTCTGGTCTCACTTAGAACCCATTAAGTTTGAACTCAGACTTTAGGATCAAACTCAAAAATGTAATATTAGAGTCAGAGAGAGCATAGCGTGGTGTAAAGAGCCCTAATTCTGCAGGCAGGACCTGGCTTCAAACCCTGCCTCTGATTACACTGTCTTGTGACCTTGGGCAAGTCATTATATCTTTGGACTCATCTAAAGAACGAGTGAATTGACTAGGGAGTCTCTAAATTCTCTTCCTTCTATAATCCTACCCATCTGAATTGGGCATGGCACTATGGTATAGTGGAAAGTCTGCCTTGGAGTAAATAGAAACTGAGATTTAATCCCTGCATTTCCATTCATTGGCTGTGTGATTTGGGGACTGTCTCAATTTTTTGGAGTGTCATCTATAAGATAAGGGATGTCAATGGCATCAGCTAAGAGGTCCCTCCAACTCTGATATACTTTATTTCTGGGAATGACATCATGATAATACCACTCTCTGGGATTACTTTCAGTTTGTCCAGTGAATGTACCTCCACTTACATTATTTGGTCATTTTATCTTTATATTTAGTGCTGGAACTCATCAGAAAATTAATTTCAATGACTACATTCCTCTTGGAGTTTTGGAGCAACTTTGGTGACCAATAATAGTACCTCTGGTCCCTTATAGGATTGTTTCTGACCTTTAAGACATCACAACAGCCTGCTGCTATCATTCCTATAACCATCATTAAATATTAGCCATTATAAAATGATCTAAGCGTCATATAAAAGTTGGCATGGCAGAGAAAAAGATAGCCTCAGGTTTCCAGTCTTGCCTTTGACATAGAATAGCCATGTGATCCTGATTCTGGGAAGGTCAGTGCCCTGGGTGACTTTTTAAAAACATCAGTTAAGATGAGTTGTATCTCTTCTCCTGACTCACAGCTCAATGTCCCCTCCACCATGCCAGTTCCATGTGTCTTGGGGCACTTTTGAAACTCCTCAGTCCATTTTTAATGCTTCAATTATTTAAAGAACAGTAGGTCACTGTGTTATTTATAATGTCCCTTTGGGACAGTCCATTTCCTGATGGATCCTTGTTTTGGAACATGGAAAATGCAGCTTTTTATATTCAAGCTTGGCTTGGTGCTGGAAACACATGTTTTCTTAGAAACTTTGGGATTACAATGTTGATGAAAAAACAGCAGCAACAAAAAAGAAACTGAGAGTTGTGTAATTGTAATGGCCAAAGCTCTAGAGAAAAAGTGAGCGGTCTTCTTCTTCCTTTCTTTATAGAAGTGGGTGACTATGGATGGGGAATACTGTATGCACTGTCAGACTCAGCTGATGTGTTGGTCACCTTGGCAAATTGCTGTTAGCATCTTTTTAAAAAAAAATCCCTTGTTATGAGGGATCCTCATGGAGAAATCCTTTGTTAAGAAAGATGGAGGAGAGGAGAGGGAAAATTCAGAAATGAATGTCATCTAAAAACAAAACATGTTACTCAGCATATTCAAAAGAAAAATTACAATTAAGTGAGAAGTACTTTGGATATTTTATGGATCATCTTTTAAACTTAAATTGAATGTGATAATTAATCAAAAGCACTTTGCAAAATAAATAAATGTGAGTTATGTTTATGTGAAATAAAGGGAGGTGAATTTGTATTCCCATTGCATTGATGGAAAAGTGAAGTCAGAACAATGAAGGGGTACAGTCAGGTTATGCACTGCTGGATAACAACTTATCAGTTATGATATAATAGAGAGAATTTTCTGCTCTGCTTTGGAGAAGGTGGCCCTAAGGCCCATTCCAATTCTCAGTTTCTATGATGCTGTGATGAAATTTATCGGCCACTGTGAAGGTGTTGAGCTCTGCAGCTGTTGGTTGGCTCTGTGGCTGAAATACTGAGCCTGTAGTCAAAAAGAATTGCTGGAATCTTACCTAGTACACTTACTAGCTGTGTGATCCTGGGCAAGTCACTTAAATTCTTTGGACCTTAGGTTCTTCATCTGTAAATTGGAGATAATTGTTGTTGCTGTTGAGTTGTATTTTTCAGTGGTCTGATGCTTTGAGGCCAGATTTGAAACACTGGGATGAGTCTTCCAGACTCCAGACCCATTGCATCAACTACCTTTCCTTGGGGATAATTATAGCACCCAATTCATGGGGATAAGCAGCTGGGTGGAAGAGGGGAAGTAGTGCTGGACGTAGATCCAGGGAGACCTGAGTTCAAATATAGACTCAGACAATTATTAGCTGTGTGACCCTTGACAAGTTATTTAATCCTGTTTGCCTCAGTTTCCTTACTTGTAAAATGAGCCAAAGAAGGAAATGGCAAACCACTAGAGCATCTTGACCAAGAAAAACCCAAATGGGCCATAAAGAGTCAGACATGATTGAAAAACAACTCAACAACAAGAATTCATTAAAAACTCAAATGGAATGCTATATGTAATATATGAAATACTTTTAAAACTATAAAACAGCATATAAGTGCTAGCCATTAGTGGTGATACTACCCTTGGCATCTTCTAGTTCACCATTTAATCTGCTGAGTAAATTCCTGCTTTAGCAATTTCAGCAGAAACAAATGTTTCCTAACTAAAATTTTCTTTCCATATATATGTGTGCATATGTGTGTGTATGTGTGTCTATGTATATATGTAACATATATACATATATACACATACATACATATATACACACATATGAATTACATATACATACACCCACCCTCCTAATTTGGATAAGACATGATTTTGATCTATTGGAGGATTTCCTTTGAGTTAAAAAACTCTTGCTTTTGAATCTGCAGAATTGAATGGCTGTCTATGCATGCTAGGACCAAATCTATTGGTATTTTGGAAGCCGGTTGCTATGAACTGGTTTTCCATTGTATCTGAGTCCTTCACAATCTTGGCTTGGGTGAAATAAGGTCATAAGTTTCACTTGGGTTTTAAAAAAAGGAAGTCTCATTCTGTTGGTATAGCCAAATAAGTCTATATTCTTTGGAGGGGAATGAAACAATGCTGATATTGTCTTTCCTGCAGGCATGCCATAGGTGGGGGAAAACCCAGATTTCCTCAGTGTCAGAGATTGTGTAAAGATTATTTACACTTTTCATTGGCATTAAGAAGTTTAAGATGACTAGTTCTCAGCTTTGTAGGGATTTTTTTTTTGAATTAGATTAACCTCTTAGACCACAAAGATATCTGGCAATGGTATGTTAGATGAAATTTATTTCAGATCATCAGGGTGGTGACAAATTAATTACAATTTAAATGAGCCTTGATTACCCATCAGCCTTCAAGTGCAGTTCCATGGCTTTCAGCAGCCCAGCTGACATTATATGTCAGCGAACAAGTTTGGTGAATATAGTTATATATTCACCAAATATAATTACAGTGTGAATGTATGTTAATGAAGTAGCAGAAAAATTTTATAGTGCAGGGGACGGGGGAAGGATTGGTAAAATAGAAATCTGTGAAAAAAAGAAAATCCAGTTCTCATTTAGGATTTTTTTAAAAAATCATCAATAGTGTCATATATTTTGGAAATTATTCTTTAAAAAATTATCAAGGTAAACATGGAAGGTGTATTCCATTAACATCAATGACACTAATTGGAAACAATAAAGCAATTTAACATGTAAGTACATGATCATTTACAGGGGCTGGAGGTGGGGTGGGATTGTTAACTGGAGATTTTCAGAATGCTTACCATTGTCTGAGAAATGGTTTCATATGACTTTTACTACTTTGTTTGGAGGATTGCTGTGATTCCAAGTGGAAATAAAAACCTTCATCCTGTGTGTCTGGACCCTCCTTGTTCATATAGTAACAAAGGGTAGCCAGAATGTTGGGCATGATTATTTTTTATTTTTATTTAAACAGTTAACATAATAATGGCCCATGGGAGATTATCATAAAACAGTCAGTGTGGGAATCCAGCGGTCATAAGCTTTCTTGTTTGAAGGTCTTAAGATAGAAGTTCAAACTTTGACTATCACTGAGGGGGAGATAAATGTAATTCCAAATAAATACACACATGTATATACACTTTCTTCTTCTTGAGTCTTTCCATATGCCTGTTCTTGGAGATCTTAGAATATAGAAAATCATTTCCTTCTTTTCCTTGACTTACAAAAGATGCCAAGTTGACCACCAGTGCTCCACCAGCACCTTCAAAATGTCCATCAGTCAATAAACATTTATTAAGTGCCTACTACATACACAGCAGAAATCAAGGAAGACCTCCAGCACATTGGGTGGAGCTCTTGTAGTGAATTTGTGGAGGGGCTGGATGAAAGTTGAACAAGATGAGCTTGTGAGCTGTATCATGAGAGAGAGCATCTGAATGGATGAAATCACAGATTCAGTGGGATATCTGAGCATCCTTTGTCTTTGGGGGCAGGTCCACAACAGGAGAGATGCCTGGTCTTTTCCTCAGTTTGTAATCATGAACTATCTTGGAGAATAACGTTATTTGAAGACCTGTGGTAGACTAGCGTAAACAGATGTCAAACTAGTAAAGCATCAGTTGGCTGGATCAATGAGGAATGTCACTGGCTCTCTCTTTACAGACAGTAAACAGCAATTGCATTGCTAGGGATAAAGATGTATCTAGGATGATGGGCTCAGACTGCCTGAGTCTCTTCAGAAGAGGGTATGCATACTTTTCCCTCTCCCCTCCCCACCTTAGACACATACAAAGAAAGATCCAACCCAGTACTCCATGGAATTGATTGGCCTGACACATCACCATAATTTGATGCATGCATGAGCAATTAAAAGCTATCCTTACAAACTTTCCAAAACTTTAAATCAGAGACTGTATGAATTTTCTTCCAAAAGCATGCTGAATCTTCTCAGAATAAATTGGACATATAGATTTCTGCCAAGTAAGAAATGTTGAACCACTTAGCAAGAAGAAGAAAAAAAAATACCTGGAAAGTTGACATGGAGTAT
>CM053770.1:20457068-20532159 GCA_028658325.1 Potorous gilbertii | reverse complement strand
GTTGGGGAGAGAGAGAGAGAGAGAGAGAGAGAGAGAGAGAGAGAGAGAGAGAGAGAGAGAGAGATAGCCAGCCTTATATTGTTTGGGGAAAAGGTGACCTTGAGTGAATAGTGTGGGGATAACAGAGTGAATCCTGGTGAGTGCTTCAGAAAGTCTATACAGTATAGAGACCTAGAGTAACTCCAGGTCTGGAGAGCCTGGGCATTGAAATGTTGTCTGTGACAGACTGATGACTCGGGTACGACCACGACCTCATTATTGGCTCTCCCATAGCAGCAGAGTTTTAGAGCTGGAAAGGACCTCAGAGAGGATCCAGTCTTATCCCTTCATTTTATAGATGAGGCAAGTAGGACACAAGAGAATTAATTGACTTGCCCAAGGTCACAAATCAATTTCTATCTTGTACAGTCTATTGGAACCATGGAGTGACTAAGCTCTTTCTGTTTCTGTTTCTGGAAGAGATTACCCAAGGGGTTCAGGGTCTACAACAAGAATGTGAGAGAAGAGATAGTCAGGGACTTGGAATGTCAGGCTAGGACTTGGAGCTTTCTGTAGCCAGTGGAGGAAATTACCTAAAGGATTTTGAGTAAGGCAGTGAAACAATTATAGCAGTATCTTAAAATTAATCTTTGGGCTTGGAGCCAGAAAAACTTATGTCTTAACCTGCTTGGATACTTATTAGCTATGAGACCCTGAACAATCTTAACCTCTCTGAGTCTCAGTTTTTTTATCTGCAAAATGGGGTTAAAAATAGCGTCCCCTCAGTGTTTTATTGTGATGAGCAAAGGGGATGGTGTATTCAAAGAGCTATAGTCTGCATTGTTACATTCGGTGTGAAGGCAATGGAGAATTAGAGTCAGAGGACCTGAGTTTATTGTGCCCAAACTTCAGTTCTGCTACTTAACTAGCCATGTGACCTTGGCCAAGTCATGTTCCCTCTTAATTTTCCCATCTATAAAATGAGGGAGTTCAGCTAGATGACTAAGTCATCTGTGAAATAGTATAGTCCCTTTAAGTGAGAAATAAAGGAACTTGTGATCACATATAATTTTAAAGCTGTCTCTTTCCTCAGTCTCCTGCTCTCATTAATGGTTCACTGTTCATTACTCTGAGTCAGGTGTATATTTATATATTTATATGCATGAAATAATACAACCTAGATCCCTTTCATTGCTGTTTCAATGTTATCTTTATGAAAGACCTGCCATTAATGAGAACGCTTTGTTGATATGTGTGTGTGTAAATAGACATCTGTCCTGATGTGTATTTCTGAATTTATAAAAGAATGCTTGTTTATAATGAAAAAAACACTTGTTCTGGTTAAATCAAGTTAGAACATGTTGGTAATCAAGTACTGAAAACAGAAGTAAGATGTTGAAAGAAGGTGAAGCAAAACTGAAATGGAAATAAATGCTAATTGCTTAAATCTGATTTTGATCAGGAGGGTTTTTGATACAAGTAAATCCATCTGAGAGGGAGCTCAGGCGCATTTTGTCCCCCACCCCCCACTCATGACAACCAGGAGGCAAAGTGGCCTCACAGCTATGGCTGCAGCTCTGCACCCAAAGTCGAGAAAACATTGGCATTTCTGATTAAAAACAAGCCTACCTGAGATCTGCCGTAAAAAGCTGATGAAAGTCAAGATCATTGGATCAAATATTTGGAACCCAAAAGGACCTTAGATGTAACCTACTTCAACCCATTCATTTTATAGGAATGATGAGGAAACCATAGGTTCGGTAGAGAGGTCATGGAACTTGCTCAAGGTCACATACATAGGAAACAAGTGCAAGAGCCACGGTTTAACCTTGGCTCTGCTGACTCCAAACCCCCTAACTTTTCTACTGTGCTAGGTTTAAAGGGTAAGAATCTGTGTGTGATGATGCTCAGGCTGGAGAGTTGCTGTAGAATGATGTTGGGGGTACTTGTTATTATGGTGGGAGGGTGGTGAATATTTCATCTAGAAAGAAAAGAAGACTTAAGAGGAATGTGGCAGTTAGGTAGCATAGTTGATACAATGCAGCCCCTGAAGTCTGGAAGACCTGAATTAAAATCTGACTTCAGATACTTCCTACTTGTGTGGCTCTGGGAAAGTCATTTAACCTCAGTTTCCTTACCTGTAAAATTGATGGATGGAATAACTATTCGCCACTAATTAGGTGCCAGGCACCATGCTAAGCATCTTACAAATATTATCTCATTGGATTTTCACAACCACCCTGGGAGATTCTTTAATCTTCTGTTATATCCTCCTTTTGCAGTTGAGGAAACTGAGTCAGACAGGTTAAGTGACATGCCCAAATTCATACAGCTGGTAAGTATCTGAGGCAGGATTTAAACTCAGGCCTGACTCCAGGCCCAGTGCTGTATCCACTATACTACCTACCTACCTCTGTGGACATGTGAAGACATTTATAGCACCTACCTCCCAAGGGTATCATAAAAGTAAGATGCAATATCAGTAAGTCTTCAAGTGCTTCATAAATACTATAGTCATTGCCATTGTAGATAGCATTATTGTATTGGATTTGAAGACCTGTGATGAGAAAAGGGGTTAGAATTCCTTATTATTTCTCCAGAGAATCAGAACAAGACCAAGGAGGTAGAAAGTAGAAGAGAAAGGTGACAACAGCCATTTCACACAATTAGGATTATCTCAGATATTCACAACAGTTTTATATGTATATGAAAACATCTGGGAAAATGGGAAACAACCGTAACTGCTCCAACTAGAGAACGGCAAAGTAAATTGTGATCTATCAGAATAATTGGCTATTATTGCACTTGAAGTGGCAAGTAGAAAGAATAGGAGGGAGTATGGAAATGTTCGTATGAAGTGATCCAGGAGGAGAAAAGCAGAATGAGAAGCAAAGTTTACCCAGTAGTTATGACTCTCAATAAGAAAAAAAATCTTGTACTGTACAGAGAAGAAAAACAAGTCAGAGACATCAGCAAATAGAGTGTTCTTGTCATTGAAAATGGTAAAATCTATGCATATAGATGTGTATATATGGTTTTAAAATCAACTTTAAATAGTTTTGAGTTTATGATTGATTTCATTTTAAATGTTGTTTATTTGAATTTTATTTGTATCTATGGTTAATGCAACTAGATGGCATAGTGGCTAGAGCACTGAGCTTAGAACCAGGATGAGTCATGTTGATGAGTTCAAATCTGACCTCGGATATTTTCTAGCCGTGTGATCCTGAGTAAGTTACTTAACCCATTTTGCCTTGATGTCTTCATCTGTAAAATGAGCTGGAGAGAGAAAGGGCAAACCTCTCCATTAGTCTTGCCAAGAAAATCCTAAATGGAGTCATAAACAGGGAGACATAACTGAACAAAGACAACAAATAAATTTTGAACTAAGGACAAGAATAATTTACAACAGTAAATGACCGACAGTGGATTGGATGGCTAATGTAATGGAAGTTCCCTTCAAGGTCTGGGTTTGAATCTTCCTTCTCTTACTGTGTGATTAGTAGGAATCACTTAAGGTCTCTGAGACTTCTCTTCTTTATCAATGATATGCAGATAGTAACCCTTGTAGGTTCACTTCACATTGTATCATGAGACCAAAATGAGATGTGTTAGACCAGGTGTTTGCAAACCTTCAAGTACGGAATTACTGAGCTGTTGTCATCGCTAAGCAGAGGCTCAAGGACCCTCACCAGGGTTGCTGAAGGGAAGATTCCTGTTTTGAAAGGTAGGTTGAACAAGACAAACTTTTCTGGTCTTTTCCAGTTCCAAAATTTGGGGTTCTACTTTGAGAATCATCTACTTAACAAGTCATTTTCCTTCTCTCCATAGTTCCTGTGTGTGTATGTGCGTGTGTATGTAACAAAAGGTCATTGTGAGACAATAGTTAATCCTTTTTAGGGACAGCTAGGAGGCTCCCCTAAACCAAATTCTAGTGTGCCTCCAGTTAAGTGTGAAACTTGAGACAGAGGAATGGGTTTCAAATCTTCACCTTGCTGCTTTCCATCTGTGGGACCTTGGGCAAGGCACTTGACCTTTCATGCCCTTCATTTCCTTCTCTGTAAAATGAGAATATTACCCCCAACGCTGACCTCATGGGCTTACCTACGCAGTGCTCCGTATCCCTTAAAATGTGACCTAAATGGGAGACTCCTCCCCTTCTCTGTACGATGGGAGATGGAAGATTTGGAGGAGGGGCAAGTGGAGGACTGAGTAATCCCTAAAGTCTATTCTAAGTCTCAGTTTTAATATCCTAGGCAATCTGAAATAAACTTGTATGTACCGGGTGGAATTTCAATATTGCTATTGGCACTTATATTTGAGCATCACTCTATTAAATGTAAGAGCTTTTGTCACCAAATCAGCAAGTGTTATTATTAAGGTATTTTTCAGTCATGTTCAACTCTCCATGATCCCATTCAGGGTTTTCTTGGCAAAGACACTGTAGTGATTTGGCATTTCTTCTCCAACTTATTTTAAAGATAAGGAAACTGAAGCAAACAGAAGTAAGGGACTTGCCCAGGGTCACACAGCCAGTAAGTGTCTGAGGCCAGATTTGAATCACCAAGTACTTGTGTTGAAATGGACCTTGGAAGTCTGTAGAGTCCAGTTCCTCAAAATTAGACTGTAACTACGCAGCAAGATTATACAACTTTTTAAGAAAAAAATGACTGATGATGTAGCCTGAATCCTAAATTATCAAATTCCACCCCTGACTGCCCCCTCTGAAAAAAAAAAAAAAGAAAAACTGTCAAAATAGCTGATATTTTGGAATCTGTTGCTGTCCCTGCTTCCTGGATAGAACTACTTTTGGTTTTGAGAAATTCCTTTGATCCTTTTCTTTCTGACTTCCCCTTATGCATGAACAGGAAGCAAATGACCACTGTGTCCATTTTCTGAGCAAGGAGGGAATCTTTGGCTTCCTGTCCTTCAGAAGCTGCAAATGACAGAGGGAGGAGACCTATTGTTTTGCCTTCATTAGTGAATCTTGGAAAAGGTTTGCCCTTTGGTCTGTGACAAGATTTTAATTTGAATTCAGTATAACAGTTCAAAAAAGATTTAATGAGCAGCGACTATGTTCGACACGTTGGATTAGGCTTTGAGGGTTGGCAGGTAAGGATAACGATAGCCATGTCTATAATAGTTATAATAGCTAGCATTTATGGAGCATTTTCAGGTTTGCAGAGCGCTCATTGGATCCTCACAGCAGCTTTGGGAGGCTGACGCTATTGGTTAGGAAACCGAGGCAGACAGAAATTAACTGATTTGCATGGGGTCCCACTACAAGCCAGTGTCACCAAAGGTCCATGTTATTGGTTTGTAGATTATTTGGAAGGGAGTCCATGTAAGAAAAGATGGAAAGAAAGGAGAGAGCCAGGTTGTGAAGGGCTTTAAAAGATGTAATTACTCTTAAAGAGCCTTGATTGGATTGGATTAGATAACCACGGATGTCCCTTCTAATGGTAAGATTCTGAGATCTCATGAAACTCCCACAGAAGTGACAAGGTTAGCTCAATTCTCAGGATGGATCAGTTACGCTAACAATGATTTTGCCAGGGGGCGATGGGCAAATATCCTGACTTACTTCTTATTAGTTTCTTTATTTTTAAAAAAATGAGGCAAAATTCTTTCTCCCCCTTCTTCCTAGGTGGGCTTATTGATGGTTGTAACGCTTGTGAGCTCCTCAGCAGAGAACTGCTGTCCTGTACACACTTCGCTATCATCGTCATTAATGGCCCATTATTTCTGTTCTTTGAGAAGGATGGCAGGACTGCTGTAGATAGTATCACTGAGAGGTAAAGGCCCTACCCTGTTCAGAATGCTTGGTTTTAGGTCCCATTACTAGCACAAGTGAGAGAAAATCGAAAGAGTACTGTTTCCTATTTCCTAATGGACGCTGTAGGGTTTTTTTCTTGGGAACACTCTACAAATCAGCGGGCCTGGACTTCCTACTGGGTCAGTTTTGCCAATATAAATCCTCCCTGAGCCATAGTGGGTGTTCTCAACTAGGGGCTGATTACCTGGATAGGCGCTTCTCAAAATATCACAGACTTCACGATGTCTTCCGACACCGGAATGCTTTCAAGTTGTGAGTCCAAATTATTCCTATAAAAATAATTTATCATTATTAACTCCTTGAGGATTTCTCATTTTCATCTGAAGTCTGCAGGAATAGTTTAGCTTTGTAGAATTGTTGAGGAAAGTTGGCTTTCAGTAATTTTGCTTTCTATGACAAGTCAAAGCACCCTTGTGTTGGGAAGATCATCTAGTTCACCTTAAACAAGAATCCTTTCTACCATATACTCCATCACTGGTAATCTAGCCACTCCATCAAGAGAGAACCCACTGTCTAGGACAAGTTCATTTCACTTTGAGACGCAAGCAAAATAATCTGTACCTTCAAGGAGTTAAAGTTCAAATGGGGGAGACAGCACAGGAAGGATTAGAAATGCCGTGGGTACCTGAATCAGGGCAAGATAAAGCAGAAGGTGCCCTAGGAGAGCTCAGAGTCATTCCAGGAGTGGTGTCTAAGGTGCCTTGAGGAGGAAGCAAAGATGATGGCTCCCTTGCTTCAGTCCTGTTTCTTTCTGTCAAAGCCTAGATCGGCCTCTCTGCAACCTGGAGTCCTTCTTCCTAGTTCTGAACCACAGGGCCAAGAATAATTTTAGTTTTAAGTTTCTTTTGAATATAGAAGACCACTGTCATGTCTGCTGCGAATTTTCTCTTCTCCAGACTAAACATTCCTGGTTCCCTCAATTGTCCATTAAAGGAAACAATCTGAAGTGTTCCTTACTATCTTAGGCACAATTTACCGGACACATTCAGCCCTTCCTCCCAGAGTTCTGTGACATAAATTTGATTATTTTATTGCCATTGTGTCCCCAAAATTTACTGAAATCTTCACGGTACATGATTTATCACATAACAGCCTTGCACGTTGATCTCTCTTTCTTCAGATGGGCAAAACTCTTTGAAACAGTAAACGTAGGCCAAGGAGCTGCTCTGTAACAGGCCAGAATTAGAAATGTTGCTAAAGGCCAAAAATACAAGCGAGAACAGCAGGAGGAGGGCATGTACTTATTCTGAAAATTGGTCATTTTATAAAAAGCAGCCAAAGTCCAGCCATTTTCAGCTATTTGTTTTGCAAATTAGAGGGACAAAAGCCACAAACTTAACTGCTTTTAAAAACAGGACTCTATTATTGGAATCAACTTCTAATTTAGCTAACTCTAATTCAGCCCAATGGGACCTTTGCATGCATATTATCCGTGATAAGCCATGCTGGTGAATCGTGACTGGGGACCACAAGACAAGACCATTATCAGCATATTCCTGCATCCTCCAAAAAATGCTTTAGGTCTAGAAGATTCACACCTGCTCTAATTTTATATAAATCATGTGGAAAAACTCTGTGGATTATAAAGTCTTTCTTATATTTGTCTATATCAGGAAGGAATGAACCTCAGGAGTCATCTAGTCCAGCTTTTCAGTTTACATTTGGGGAAACTGAGGCCAAGGGAGATTAACTGACTTGCCCAGGGTCATATAAATAATAAGCATCCAAAGTAAAATTAAGCCTGGTTCTTCTAACTCTAAACCCCAGTGTTCTTTCTACAATTAACAAGCCTTTATTGTCTATGTGCAAGGGATGGAAATACAAAACATATAAACAATCCCTCCTATTAATGAGTTTATATTCTGAAGGGGAGAGAGACAATAAGGTACATATCAAATTACATACAACATAAAAATCTATATAGTGTAGCTGGGAAATAACCTGAGAGTGGACCAAACCCAGCACTATTTCCAGAGTACCAGGTCTGCTCTTGGCAATCTTTCTCTCAAGGACAAATCCTCAATGTGAGTGGTAAGTTGGTTAGAATAGATGACCTCGCAATTAAGGTCCTTCCAACTCTGTAATTTCGTATAAAAACCAAGTCAGGAGAGCCAGCCGTGTTAAGTTGTCTTAAAGAGACAAGTGGATCAGCTGTCTTACTTGTTAGTGTGTGCTTGCTACTGTAATCCAAGACTAGAAAAATTTTGAGTAATCTCTTCCACAGAGAGATAGGTTATTTCACCAGGAAGTTGATGCTCAGTTCCTTTACAAAGAAACTGGGCAGATTTTGTACAGTATTTTATGAATTCAATCAGTAAGCATTTATTAATTATCTTTTATGTATATGGGTTGTATATAGTTATAAAAATTAAAAGCAAAATTCTACAGGTTTATTTGTTTTAGTTAGGGAGGGGATGTATCGTATACATAGACAGCATGTCTCAAAAATCTTAGTGCAGTTTTAAGCTTAAGGTTTAATAGCTCAATATTTCACTAAGACTTTTGGGATACCTCGTATGAATAAATACACGATATATGCAAAGTAATTTTGTTGAGATTAGGGTGGCCTGGAGGGATAAGGAGCTGGAGAAAACAGAGAAAAGCCAAGGGATTTTGTCTGGCCAAGTCTGGCAGAAGTTGCCCAGCATCAGAATGACCTGCTTGGCCCAGTCTAGCCCAGAAGTAGCCAAGCACAGTGAGGAACTAACAAAGCAGCCAAGTGACCTGATGGGCTAGCCAGGCAGTGGAATGAAAGGAGCGAGTCCAGCTGAGTCACCTTTCCAACAGGGATGATTCCCCCAAGAGGGACCCAACCCACCTGGCACTAGCTTCAGCACCACCCAAGTCCCATGCCTTCTGGGGAGTTTGATGAAGAGTCCCCAAAGAAAAGGATGTGAAGGGCTGTTCTAGAGCTATTAGTTGCCTTGAGCACGTGCCTTACTACCATTGTATTCCCAGTTCATGTCCATTTCCCTCATAAACTCTATAGGTGTGAGGATGTGCCCCAGATTTTTGATTTGGTTTTGTTTTGATTCTTGGGAAAAGTGTTGGGGAATGCTGTGTAACTGTTAATCTTTCTATGTCATTTAAGTAAATACATTTCTAAAAAGCTAATTGAGTCTATTAACTGATTATTAAAGGGAAACACACTGTTAGAGTTTTGGAAATTAGAAGGAGAGGCTCCCACAAGGTTATTATTAGGTAACTCAGAGGTGGGCCCTCTGAGGACCCATCTGCCAATATAAATTGGGAGAGTTAGAGAAGGTGTCGCAGTTATTATTAAGGTTATTAGCTCTATAACTAACAGGGACCCCAGAGGCTGTTTAGTCAAAATCCCTCACTTTAAGCTAAGGAAACTGAGACTCCAGAGATGTTGTGACTTGCCTAGGGTTATAGAGCTACTGAGTTTCAGAGATGGGATTTGAACATTGGTCATTTCACTCAATGAATTACCCCAATGAAGAGAATTCAGCTTGACTCTGTGAGAGCAAAGGTCATTTTCAATAAATAAACACAGAGCATGGAATGAATGGTTAACTCCAGCAGCTCTTCACTATCCTTGGTCTTCTGGAGACCTTAGAGAGTTGTCTCCTAAGGGGCTGGCATGGTTCCCCAAATCATTCACTCATGATAAGTCTCACATTATTCTGTGAGTGGAGGAATGGGTTTTGAATCTCTCATGAGTCAGAAGGCTGCAGATTCTAATGGCCTTCATCGGTCTCTGGATGTTTGTGTTCTGGGCATTTTCTCTGGATCATCTAAGTAAAGAGGAGAAAAATTTTCCAGCTAAGGCTCAAGAAGGCATTTCTAATTTATAAGCAATGATGAATCTCACTGTCATATTCCTATTAAAATGAGATGATTTTCAAAAGGAGGAAGAGCTCGGGCTAAGGCATTTTGTTATGTTCAGGACACCAGAAAAATTAGATCTACCAAGCACTAGGATTGATGGTTTTCCAAGCCATCTGATTTTTCCCCTTTGTTGAAAATCCTTGACTGTTTCTGGTACCCACATGAGCACCAGCTGGATGATGATTTCCTGAGGAAGATGATATGTTCTAGCAAACGAGCAGCTTTCCTTTAAAATACCAAATATTGTGGTCAGGAAAGCTTTCCCCTGTGCCCAAGAGTACCTCATTTTATGGAGCAGATCTGTTTCTCCATAGCCGACAAGACAATGAAAATGGAAATGAAATTCTATTTCCCTTTCAACATCTAGGATCAATTTTGAACTGCTTTTATCCAGAAAATTCATGTAGCCCCAAGGCAGAGCAAAACACATAGATGACCAGCACCAAGCAGACCTTTGTAAATTGCCAAGCAATAGGGTAAACACTTGTAAAGAGTGTTTGCAAGAAAATATGGAGACATGAATGAATTACCATAATGTGAATCATTTGTGTAACAAAGGTGAATACATAATAGCTACTGCCGTTTCTATAGCATTTTGCACTTGACAAAATATCTTTCTTATAGCAACCTTGTGAGGAGGTATTATAGGCTCCATTTTTGTTTTCAAATGAGAAAACTGAGAAGCACAGAATTGGTGACTACCTCATAGCCATGCAGTAACCCTTCAGAGTCAGATTTCTCAGTCAGGCCTCCTGACGTTATCCAATACAACCTTCTCTTTCCACATTGCTTTTGATTTCTGCTGTGGATTTTCATGACACTATAAGCTATGTTTCTCTGTCTCCTTTGTTTACTTATCATGCCCTTGAAAGATCATAACGGCGAGTGATCCCTAAATTTTGGTCTGAAGGCTTCTTCTCTTTTCTCTATAATATGGGGAGCTGACCCTGGGTTTTATTTATCTTTGTGCAGATGATGACCAGATCTACATATCTGGTCTGAGCATCTTTCCCTTAGCTTCAATTCCCCATCACCAACTGGACATTTGAAACTAGACATCCCAGAGAGATCTGAAATTTATCTTTTCTAAAACTGAACTCAGTATTTTCCCTCACCCCCTTTCTCTAAATGTCCCAGATCTATTGAAGACACCATGATTTTCTTCTGATGTTAGCTTCATAATGTTGGCATTATCGGGGAAGGCTTGCTGTCTTCCCCACATCAGTTAGATCCAATCAGTTGCCAAATCTTGTCATTTCTTTCTCTAAAACACCTCTCTTATCCAACTCAGAAGGGTAGCTACTTAGCAGCTGCCATCTTAGCTCAGGTCATCTTTACCTTTTTCTCCAAGGTTACTGCCACAATTTCCTAAATGGTAGCCCTACGTCCATTCTTTCATCTATTTTATAAATTGTTACTAAAGTAGCCTTTAACAGATCTAACCTTTTCAATCTCCCATTCAGTCAACTCCTGTGTCTCCCTCTGGTCTCCAAGATTAAAATTTAGCAGCTTAGTTTTTAAACCTTTTCACAATCTGGTTCCAACCTATTTTTTTTAGCCTCATTGGATATTGTTCTTTTTCCTACATTTTAGTTAAACTTGCCTTCTCTGTTCCTTCCACATGACATTATTTGTCTTATCCTGGCCCTTTGTCCTCATTGCCATTCATGTTTGGGGTGTTCTCCCTTCTCATTTCCTAGAAACATAGATTTTCAAAGGAAGTTGAAGCAGAGAACATAGTTTCAGTCTTGCCTCTGTCCTAAACATACATGAATTTTGGCGAAACATAGAACCTCATCAGCTTCAGTTGCTTCACAGGACTTCAAAATTTGATTAATTCTTCTTTTTTATACAGTAAATTATTCATTTCTTAAAATACTCATGGCAGGGAGTTGTATGAGGGGATTGTATCTTTATCTCCATTTTACAGATGAGGAACTGAGGCTGAGAGAAAGTAACTTACTTGGGGTCACACAGCTAAAAAGTGTCTGAGGTAAGATTTGAACCCAGGTCTCCTGGGGCCCTATACATCACTCTATCTATTGTGCCTGGCTCCACCTGAAGACTGGTTAAAGAAACTAGGGACATCTAGCTTGGAGAAGAAAGAATGGGGCATAAGTGCTATCTTCAAGTATCCAATTGACTGTACTTGGTGACACCATTTTTATATCTTTTCAGATGTATTTCAGTGTATTTTAGCACCCTAACTCCTACCTGTGCCCTCATGACTGAGGGGAGGAGTAGATCAGGGAAAGCTGAGACATCAATTCCAGTTACTGCTCTCCCCAGTAATAGTGGGCTTTACCAGAGAGGACCTTCCTAAGAGTCATTGATTTCTGGAGGCATTGACATGAGTAGTAGACTGAAACACACCTACTAGGTCTCTTCCTTTACATACACATACACACACTCACACTTCCCAATAATTCTAATAGGATTTTTTCCATGTCTTTTAGATGTGGACTTTCCATCCCTCCATGTATTTGTGACACCAGAAGCCAGGAGAAGGAGGGAGAGGCATGGTGGGTCAGCAGGCTGCAGAATGGGTGGTTAGGTTTGCATACCCTAGCAAGGGCTGTTGATTGCATCCCTCTAATTAAAGGGTTCAATTATAGCTTCTCTGCACTGTCATTTTAAACTGCATGGCAATGTTTATTCTGCATACTGGAAAGCTCAATCATGAACCCCAGATGGACAGACCTATCTATAAACATACATACATATACATATACCTTTGCACACATGCACAAACATGCACATATCCTCATGTACCCATACAAATATGCTCCCCATTGTAGGAGAGACCCTTAAACACTCATTAGATCTTATGGTCAGCCTGGGGTATGCATTTTATGTTAATCACCCCAGATTGGGAACAATGGGGAATTTTTTGCTGGATGCTTCATCAAAGTTAATCTGTTCTTTTAGAGCCTGGTAGAACAGTCCCTTAATCTTTGAAGCTTTCAAATAAATAAAAAAAAGTCTTAAGCAATAGAATCTTGTAGCCAATCAAAGAGGTGCAATAATCTCAGGAAATGCACAATGCCAGCACTCCTCCCATCCCCAGTTTTGACTGTATTTGGTGGGGAGAAGTAGTTTTTCTATTTTAGGAATTGATTGGAAGAGGGTGGAAAAGAAAGTGAGTTTGAGAATTTGTTTGGGACTTAATAAGCTTTCATTTTGCAATGTAAATAGAATGGCAGTATTCCATTTTCCAAATAAAAGACAGTGGAGGACTCTGGGCTCAGACCTGTCCTGCCTTTGTAACTGGTTTTTTCTGCTGGGACACTTCTTGGGGGAATCAGTTTTCATTCCCTTAACCTTCAGTTCTATCACTTGGAAATAAAAGATAGAGGGTCCACCCTGTGGGAGTTTAGCCATGTTGTCTCTGAACAAGCCAAAACTCAAGTAACGCTCATGATGTCTTAATGTTGCGGCAGATATTCAGACTGAAAAGTAGAGGCAAGAAAATATTTTTGGTAAAAACAGACAAAATCAGGCAAAGAGGGAAGAGGTGGTCTGTGTGTTTGTTATTGTTAATAGACTAAGGATCATGGTCCTTCCTGCTCTGTGGACTATGGGAGGTGGATTATTTCTTTCATTAGTATCTGTCAGTAGATGGCAAGTCATTGCTCTCCTAACCATCATCATCTTTATAGATCATATGTGGATCTGTAGACAGACCTCCTCCTTATCACATAGGACCCTGTTAGTACTCTGCCCTGTTTTAGGACTTACAAGGTACCTTCATATAATGCCTTGTCCCGTTCCATCTTTCCAACTCTCCTTGATATAAGAGAGGCTAGATAGATATTATCATGCATCAATTACCATTTATTTTAAAAACGTGAAATAACTTAGGCAGACTTCTGCCTAAGAATCTTGCTACCTTTGGCAAATTCTATTGCAATGGGGGCAGAGTGGAAAGGAGGGGAAGACTTGGATTTCACTACTTGTGGGTCTACAGGATAATTGATTTTGATTCTATCCTGGCATGAGTTTACAAGTCTGTCCATATTACATGAGCAGTCACTCAATAAACATTTATTAAAAGCTTACTATGTACCATGCTCTACTAAGCACTAGAATGGTCTGATCTGGTTAGATTTACTTGTAGCAGAATAGAGGTGAGGAAAGGAGGGTTGTAGAGGAAGGCAGGTGATCAGAGGAAGAAGTGGTGGTGATAAGACCATAAGGAAGCATCATTCCATGTTCAGGCATGTGAGAAGGATGTTAAGAACCAAGAATGTAGAAAAAACTGCTGAGATAGTTAGGCACCTCAGTGGACCGAGAGCTGGGCCTAGCATCAGGAAGGCCTGAATTTAAATTTGGTTTCAGATGTTTGCTAACTGTGTGACCCTGAGGAAATCACTTAATCGTCAGCTGCCTCAGTTTACTTACCTGTAAAACTGGATTATAATAGCATTATCTTTCCAATGTTGTGACAATCAGATGAGATAATTATAAAGTATTTATCACAGTCCCTGATAAATAGTAAGTGCTGTTAAGTTGTAATAGTGGTAGTAGTAGTAGCAGTAGTAGTAGTAGTAGTAGTAGTAGTAGCAATATTAGTGTGGGGCTGTTAGGTGGCACAACGAATGGAGTGCCAGGTCTACAGTCAGAAAGATTCATCTTTTATCAAGTTCAAATCTGACCTCAGACACATACTACTGGTATGAATCTTTCCAAGTCACTTAACCCTGTTTGCCTCAGTTTCCTCATCTGTAAAATGAACTGGAGAAGGAAATGGTAAACCACTCCATTGTCTTTGCCATGAAGAGTCAGACATGACTGAAATGACTGAACAGCAGCAAGGGAGCAATGTTGCTGGCGCTGCTGCTTCTGCTGCTGTTACTGCAAGTTCCCCACCTCTCATGATGTGTCCTGTATTCTTGCAGGATCAAATCTCAGAAATCTACAGCAATGCCAATGGTGGTCAGGTTCAACTTCCTTAGTGTAGCCTAGTGAAAATTGCACTGATTTGTGAGTCAAAAGACCTTGTTTCATGTCTTGGATGCCCCTTGAAGGCTGGGACTCTTCTATTTTGTTATTTGTATTCCAACACCTAACACCAAAGCCTTGCCCATAATCACTTAGCAGTTGTTTAATTGAAACTGGTCACCTAGCATTGGTATGTGCCCATGCTGCCTGTGGGTTGGATTTTACAACATAATCTTTTGCCAACGTTGGGTCCCAGAAATGTCAGGAAATGATCAGCAGTTGTGCATCACTTTTGGGATTCTTCTTCGGACTTTTCCAAAGCTCAGACTAAAATTTCCCTCAGCAACTAGGGGAGGTAGTGGCCTCCATAACATTTTCCCTACTATTGTTTGTATTTGGTCAGATTACGAATCTACCCAAAGTGTCCCTTCTTTGTGGTATTTCAGGGCTTCCACTTCTGAGTCTGGTCAAAACCAGTGAACGGTTGGCAGAACGTTGGAGTGGGAGGAGGGATACGGGGTATTTCCTAACCTTCTCTGGCTGTTTAATTTGAGGTTTGGAGCTCAGATGTGTAAGTTCTGGACAAGGTTCACTCATTCTCCTCAGAAACCACATTTGACTCACAGTTGTACAGTCTCTCAAGTAAGTTGTGTTCTCAAGCAGGCCAACTGTGCTGAGAGTTGAGACAGATTTAAGAGGCTAGCTCTGGAGAAGAAGAATGTCATAACAGGAGAGACCAGTGTTTGTGGTGGGCTCTGTCTTGAGCATTTGGGCATTTAAAATGTGCTGAGGGAGAAGTGACCATTTTGATGTGTGGTTCTTTTATTTTTCCAAATAGAGGGACAGCTATGATATTACCCACTCAGTAATTAACATGTGCTCTCGAGTCCATGTCAGCCCTCCATCCATTGTTCTGCCTTGCTCCCTTTTCCCTGTGAGTGCAAGGAGAAGGAGGTGGATTAGAGATTTAAGGGGAAGGTGGAATTGGCAAGACCTGACCGCCTGTGACATGTTGGAGAGCAAGGTAAGGAAAAGGAAAGGCAGCAAGGTGGAGATTGATTATAAAGTTGAGAACCTGATCAACTGAAGGGATGTTGATACTCAAACGAACCATTCACTGAAGCAGCTCGAACCCACAAACACATGCATGTTCATGTTTTTTGTAAGGCAAACTGACTAGATTGTTGTAGCATGAACTCAGTGGTCAATGAGACAACATATCTGCCCCCTGTTAGGAGGGAGAAAAACACACTCAAGCCTCTTGGCATTAACTGTGTGCAGAGGTTCATTACCATTTACAAATGCCTTTCTCTTTATTTATATTTTATTTTTAGGCAAACAGCCCTGCGAATCACTCAGCTTCCCATCTGTGTTTAAAGCTGTAATAATAGCAAAACTTTAAATTGGCATACAAGATTTAAAGCATTTTAGGAAAACATTGATTAAATCTGCCAATGGAATGAATACATTTGGCAAGTGACCTAATTAACACCGAGCTGGTTCTTTCTCACTGCTCTGTTTCCGCTAATTGCTTTTCAGCTGGCCTTCTCCCTACAAGAAAGAAAAAAAAAAAACAAGGCGGGGGGGGGGGGGTTGCTGAGAAAACAGTGACATTCAGTTTTAATTCATTTGAACTTGCTGCCAAGTTTAATTATGTAATTGAGAAACTGAGAAAGGCCCCCCAGCCTTTTAGGTGGTGGCAGGAGAAAGTCAGCATCTTGTTCATGCTCCATGGCGGGGCTTTTTAGTTCTGAGCCAGAAAAACTTCCTGATGGAGGGGGCTCCATTAAGCCCTCCCTCAGCAATTCAGGGCCAGGAGTGCTCATTTATCCGAATTCCATTGTTGGCAGAAGGGAGTATCAACGTGGAATGAATGGCAGCAAGTTGCTTTATTTCTTAGTGAAAGGATAAATATTCTCTGGGGGACGCTAAGGATCTTGTTTTGTTTTCCTCTGGTTATAATGTAGTGCATGCTGTCTTGGGGAACCAGAGAATGTGGTTTTTATTTCTAGAGGTGAAGTATTTAAAGGATTGCACATGAACTGAGCCTTCCTATTTGAATTTTCCACAGTAAATATTTACGAAGGACCCTCAGCTCCATGGCATAGTTTAAATCCAATGATTTCACTTTTCTTTACACATTTCCTGGTGGGCTCTTGGGGTCCCTGCTGTCTACAAAGCATAAATATGGAAAATGAGCAATATATGTAAGTGGCCGGGTGTCATGTCTCCCACATGGCCCATTCTGTGCTGTGGCTTTAAAAAATAAAAAATCATTTTCTTTCTTATTTACTGTGGGACATTCCATAATTCTCCTCCCGCTTCTGGGATGTTAAGAAGGCTCGGGGAATGGAAGGTCCTCATGGTGGATTTGTTCTGTTTGGATTGGATTTCAGCCCTGGAGATCAGTGTCGAGATTTTGTAATATCCTGTGTACCATGTGGGGGTGGAAGGGAAGGAAAGGAGCCAGAGGGAGAAACCTGAATTGGAGGAAAGGCAGACAGTTCTGTAAAATGTCCAGGAAAAAAAGCCCCTGCCTAGAGGGCCCTGGTGCTAGAACTTGAAGCCTTTATGCACTTCTATTTTGCTGATGTTAATGAATCAATCAATTATCAATCCATCAGCATGCAGTTATTACGTCTCTACTATGTATGGGAGATGAAAAAGAAAATGAATTGTGTCCTACTCCCATCTTTGAGGGGTTGGAGAGGAGAACAGAATACATATATACAGAAAACATGCAGAATAAATATGGAGGGAAGCAGCACAATCCATGAGGCATTGGTTAAAAGGGAAACATTCCAGGAATGGGAGATGACCAATACAGATGCGTGGAGGTAGGGAGTGTCGTGTGAAAAACAGAAGACAAGAAGGAAACAAGCATTTTTAAGTGCTTACTGTGGACCAAGAATCTTGCTAAGCACTTTACAAATAGGATCTCGTTTGAACTTCAGGACAATCCTGTGAGCACGTGCCCTTTTACCCCCATTTCAGAGCCGAGGAAGATGATGGTTAAGTGACTTTTCCAGGGATACAGCTAGTAAATTCTGAGGCCACATTTGAACTCAAGAAGATTCCAGAACCAGTGCTTTACCCAATATGCCACTTACTTGCCAGTCTGGTTGGACTGTGTCATGAGGAAAAGGAGACCCCTGCATAATGAGATTGGGATGTTATTTGGGGACCAGGTTGAAAACAATCCACAGAGAAACGATCCTGAAGTCTGGTAGTAGCTTTGACCTAAACAGATCAGGAAACTGAGTCACAATGAGGTGACACACCATTGGCCCAAGCTCACCTAGAGAGCAGAGCTGGAATAGAATAGAATACAATATAATGAAATAATAATATTAATATAAATATTATATAATAGTAAAATAATAAGGCAATATAATAAAAGCCAATACTTCAGAAATGAGCTAGGTGGTATCACATAGTTCTTAGAATGGAAGACCTGTATTCAAAATCTTCCAAGCTCTGTAACTTTGGGCAATTAATTTAGCCACTCTAGAACTTGGTTTTCCCATTTATAAAATGAAAAGTTAGACTAGATGATCTCTAGGGTTTCTTGGAACTTCAGATCTCTGATCTTTATAAAGCCTCCCCCTGGAATTATTTTTGTTGGTGGTGGTGAGGTTTGATCATTTCAGTTGTGTGTCACTTTTTGTGAACCCATTTGGCATTTTCTTGACAGAGATACTGGAGTAGTTTGTCACTCTTTCTGCAGATCGTTTTACAGATAAGGAAACCGAGGTGAAGAGGGTTGAATGACTTGCCCAGGGTCACATAGCTAGTTATCTGAGGCTAGATTTGTACTCAGATACATGGCTCACTATCCACTGTGCCACCTAGTTTTACTTCATTCCTTTCTCACAAATCAATAAGGAATTTTCTCGGATTCCTTTCTGCTCACCTGGTGGACTTTGGGACTTACCAGAAGTAGCATGTGGTGCATTTTCCCCAGAACAGGAGCCTCTATTTGTCCCACCCTGCCCATTCAGGCTAGTCCTCCTTTTGTTCTCACCCTTGACCTTGCTGAGTGCTTGACCTTGACCTTGCTGAGTGCTTCCCCCAGGAGTAAGAGCCTTGTGAAGATCCATGGCACTCCCAGCATTCCTCAGAGGGCAGTCTGTCTCCTTGAGCTCAAACACAAACTTTGCCACTTTTCCAGAGAGATTTCAGAGAGTATTTTATAGCCCTCTGCTGTGTAAGAAGTCCATTTGGAAATAACATACTGGGAGGGAGGGAATGAAAGTCAAAAGAATCTAAAGGAAGAAAATTAAAAAGTTAATTAAGAGAAACAACTTGGTGATTGAATTCCTTTGTACTTTTCCATGGTTATTTTTTTGGGGGGAGGGCAGGGAACAGTCTCAACACACAGCTATTGAGATTGCCCTGGGCCTAGATACGCCTGTGCCAAATGAGAAGGATGGCACTGAGAAGGAAAGCATTTACTGACAGAAGAAGGCAGGGGTGGATGATGAAGGTTGTGGGCATTTTAAGTTGTGTCTTACCATGCTTCAGGAAGAGAATCCCTGTGGTGTTTTCCTTTTGAAATTTTCTTGACTGTTGAGATTCCCTTCAGGCTAAGTCTTGGCCTTAGACTTGAAATATATATGAGAATGATTATCACAGTAAATACTCATATACAGTCTGATTGACTATTTCTTTGAGGTGTGTGTGTGTGCACATGGAGGGGCAGGAGGAGAACCTCCATGCCTCAGATTGCATGCTTGTAGAAAGTGATGGACATGAATCAGGAGGAAAAAAAAAGTGATGGTCTAATGATTTCACTTACGGCACTCAGTGGGGCAGGGACACTGTGTCTCACTCCTTCTTGGTCATTGCAAGTACTTGCATCTTCTGTGACATCAGCGTGGCAGTGCTCACAGTACTAAGAATTTTCCTCTCACAGTCATGAGCTCCTGGGCATTGATTTAGTTGCCTTTATGTATCTCCCTAGTCTGGTTTCCTAGCTTGTTCTAGAAGCTGTCATGACTCTGTTGCCTCTAGAATCCAATGATAAATTTGGTCTTGGCATTTAAAGACCTCGACAATGTCTCCAGCCTTGTTTCCCATTCTTCCTGTCACATTCAAAGCCAACTGGTCTTCTTGCTTTTACCTATGTAAAATACCTTGTTCCCAATCTCTATGCCTTTGTCCAGGTTGTCCCCCCTGCATGAAATACCCTCCTTCCTCACCCCTGCCACTGGAATTGCTAGCACCGTTCAAGGCTCGCCTCAAGGAGCACTTGACTAGTCTGCCTAGATGTCAATACTCTCTTTGCTAACATTGCTATGCATTTGTTTTACATATATTTAGTATTTCCTTGTCTGTGTATAGCAAAGTAGTGTAGGATAGGTAAGAACAAGAATCAGTAAGGAAGACCTTTTCTAACTCATACTGACTACATTACCCTAGAGGTGCTTAACATCTGATGTTCATGACACCTTGCTAAGACCTTAAGTTTTAGAGAAGGTGCCACCTGTATTGGTAGAGAGAGTTCCTTACCTGGGAGTTCCCTATTACCAATGAAATCTCAGACTCTGCGCCTACCATTGTTATCTTTCCACACATTGTTTTTCCCTGGCAGAACACATACATTCCAACATCAGGAACTATATCAGTTTGTCTTTGTATTTTCAATGCCTGGCATGTAGAAAACATTTAATATTTTTTTCCTTCATTGAAGTGAGTAAGCAGGTCTTTTTTAACAAAGCAGATGTTGGGAGGACTGAAGGGAGTCTGGCAAGGTCAAGTAATTTTCTGGCTTATTATTGAAATTAAAGTAAATGAGCTAGTTCATTTGGGAACTCAATATGCTGGAAAACCCCAGGCCAAAGGGAGCAACCTCTGGAAATAAGAGATGATTTTCTTTCTGTGGAAACCCTCTGAAATGGCTTTGCTGAAGCAGGTATTTGCAGTGACCAAGAAGGAGTAAGGACCGTTGAGGAGAGAACATTCTTGTCCCATAGTGGTCCTCCACCAGCCCAGAGATATGCAGAGATGACAGCTAAGCAGGATGTCATTAGATGTTATCCAAGGAGAATCTGGCTTGAGGCTGCTCCAGAGAACCCACTAACAATGGCTTTTGTGTTTCCACAGGTTATGGCTTTGTAGATTTTGACAGTCCTGCCGCGGCACAGAAAGCGGTAGCATCTCTCAAGGCCAATGGCGTACAGGCACAGATGGCCAAGGTAAGCCAGATGCGTTCGAATCAGTGGCTTGCCTTTTTTGATGATATAGTCATGAGATGACTCCAAGTTGGATTAATGATTTCCTGATGTTACCTCCTTCTGGAGGATGGTGGGAATTGTTGGCGTGGAAAGTTGGACTTACTTGGTTTGTACTTCAGGTTCATCAGCAATTTTGCAAAGCCCATCCAAGGCCTTCTTCAGTTCTGTTCTGCTTTTTGGGTTGTGTCTCTTTTTTTTCCGTGTTAAGAACTTCCAACAGCAAATTGCATCTGGCTCCAGGAGCAATGATTGAGATATCTCAATCTGCCTGGTGGACTTTGGATGACAGCATTCTCCTTTGCATGCTTTGGAAAGCTCATAGCAGTATGTTCAACTGAGTCTGCTCCATGCAGGGAAATGAGCTACCTCTAAACCTGCTGTTTGGGCCTGATTTTGATATTAATTTTGAGTTTGTGGAGAGATTCTTTCTGGGGATACAAGTGGGGCATCATTCTTGAATACTTTGAGAGGACCCCTAGTGATGCTCTTGGGAGCATTGGTCAGTTCTTAATTTAGGAAAAAGGAAACTGGACTTTGTTGCCTAAAATTTCCTTTATTTCAGAAAAGAAACTTGCCTCTCTAGGCAGAGAACAATTTAAAGCATATACAGGCTTTATGGAAAATAGCTTTAAAATTCTGATATCTTTCGTGTAGATACATGGACATATTTCATTTGCATTTCTGTCTTTTTGGGTGTGAAAGTATTGTTCTTCTTCTAGGATTGAAAACTTTTCAACTAAAATAAGGAATAAAAAAGGGCTATGATCTGTGTCTAACACTCATTCCATATTTGAGTTTTTAAAGTGTGGCTGTGTGAGTTTTTGTAAAAGCACATATGATTAGCCTTGAACTCTTTCCTGACTTTTCATTAAAGATTCTCAGTAGGGAAGGGAGAGAAGTTTCCTGTCATGGAGATATAAATTGCTATTTCCTCTGTCCATTTGGCCAGGATGTGTAAGCAAATGATTCCTAGTTTCAGCTAGAAGCCAGATGTTCAAATCCAACTGTCCCCCTCCCCTTTTCCCTACTAACCCCATTAACCAGCTCCCAGCAGTCTGGTATAGCTCATGATTATTGACTTTCAGACACAAATCACCACTTTTTTTTTTCCTTTTTTGTTGAAGATGTCAGGATGGAAGAGGAAGAGAGTTAGTTGCTGTTTAAGGCATTTAAAATGATTTCAAACAGTTTAGTAATCAATTTTAAACACCTCTTTGACTGTAGCATTAAAGAATGTACAAGTCTTATCAGGATTAGGTCAGATGGCATTAGGTCTTCTCAAGAACTCAAACCAGAAAGTTAATGAGTTTGAAGAACAAGTAGGTGAAAAAAGGCTAAGAGTTAACAAGTGGGGTTTCAGAAGCAACCTTATTAAGCAGATTCATCTCACATCTAAAGATATGTGAGAGGATGCTTAAATTGTTATAATTTAATTTAATAAATGAAAAGGAAAAATGGAAGGCAATCTGGCAGTAACTAATCTCAAAGGTATGTGAAAGTCGTTATAGAAATGCTTAAAAAATACTGATCTATAGTTTTACTGAACTGTTTTTCTTGATTAAAGAGAGGGCTCATGGACCTGAATGTGGAGATTTATCAAGAAAGGATTGGATATGAAACAGAAGGTATCAATAAAACTTATGATTAAAAAAGAAAGAAAACAGAAGAAAACTTTAATTCTTGAACCCCTGGGCACTTTGAGTAATGTTCTGATGCTAAACACCCAAGCTTAAGGAGAGGTCATATGTCAAAATTGTTGGACATAAAAAGTAGATTATCATTAATCTTTCTTTTTTTGTTAGTTTATTTAGTTTTACTTCTCAACATTCCCTTCTATAAGTTTTAAATTATCTCCGCCTCCCTCCCTAAGATAGCATGCAATCTGATGTAAGCTCTACATATACATTCCTATTAAATATATTTTCACATTAGTCATGTTGCATAGAAGAATTATAATGAATGGGAGAAACTATGAGAAAGAAAACAAAACAAAGCAAAACAACAAAGAAAATCATCTGTTTCACTCTGCATTCTGACTTTATAGTTCCTTCTCTGGTTGTGGATGACATTTTCTGTCATGAGTCCTTTGTAATTGTTTTAGGTCCTTGCATTGCTGATTAGTCTATCAAAATCAGTCATTGCACACTGTGACTGTTTCTGTATACACTGCTCTCCTTGTTCTGTTCGCTCCCCTCAGCATCAGTTCGTATAAGTCTTTCTGGGTTTTTTGGAAGTCTGCCTGTTCATCATTTCTTGGTATCATTAATTTTTGAAAAATGAGCCCTGAAGCTTCCATCTTCTCCAGTTAATCCAATGTCTGATATCAGTGGTACAGTGTAAATTCCTGCTACTGTGGTATCCCAAGGCTGCCTGTTTAGTTCCATTCAATAAGCCCTTAATAAACACCTACTATGTACTAGCTGCTGTGCTGAAGAACACATCAAAACCAGTGCTGACTTTAAGAAACTTATATTCTGCTAGGTTACACAGGGAGGTAAATGCAAAATATCTATAAGGTAATTTTGCTGATGGAGATAAGGTGAAGCGGCAACACTTGGGGCAAGCAGAAAAGGCCCAGCAGACAAGGTAGCCTTGGATGAGCTGTCAAAATCCAAGTACTGATCTAGGGATACCTTCCCACTCTCCTCTCCTTCCCTGGGTGCCTGTGTTCTACAACAGAGTGCTGTTAAAAAATGCGAACCTTTTAAACAACACATAGAGTGATGAATAATTTCAGGCAACATTTTTGGCCCTCCTTTATACAATAAGCAAATACTCATTGGAGTGTTTAAAAACATTTCATTTCTGGAATTGCTTGAAAGTTATTACCTTGCCTGGTGTGATATATAGAATACATTTGCCATTTCTTTCTTCCTGATCTTGAAGCATGTCAAGGAGGCTGAGACATGCATCTGGCTCTTGGAATGGTTCAGTTGTTAATGACTGTAATTCACCAACTAAGGAGAAATATGTTTGTATATGTATGCACATACATATACACACATATATATGTACATGCATGTATGTGTGTTAGACGGAATGTATGCATATATAAATATAGAGAGAGCATTTTAAGTATATATAATAAATATATACGAAGGGAAACATGCATTTATTGATCACTTTCTATGTATCAGGCACTTTTGACTCTCACAAACATCCAGGGAGATAGCCGCTGTCACTACAATTGAGGAAATTGAGAAAGACAGAAGTGAGTTGACTTGCTCAGAGTTGCATAACTAGTAAGTAGTTGAACAAGATTTAAATTTGGGTCTTCTTGACTCCAGGCCTAGGGCTCTACCTGATGTACCACCTTGTTGCCTACACACCCACATGCACCCATACCTACACATGCATACACATATGTGCAACATATAGGTATGTATATGTATATACGTTCATGAGTGTATATGTATGTAATATTTTGTTTATGTAATATTTTGCGGCATGACTTTAAAATAAATATATTTCAGAATCATAGCTTATGTGCCCCAGATGTCATCTGAAGCATCTAAAAAGTCACTGAGAAGAGTCAACATTTTGTGTAACTCTGCTCTTCTATGGCTAACAATGAAAGGGATTATAAAATATGAGTAATACCCAAATGAATCCCTGTTGGTGGTAAGATGCATCATTAATATTCGTTACCAGAGAATAACAATTTTTTTTTAAGGTTTTTGCTGCTCTTTAAAGGGCAGGGGGATTCCACAAATGTGGCTCATTGAGGAGTTTTCCTATGCCTCAGTGCTTTCATATCCAAGTTTGGGGCTGGATATTCTTAATCATCATTAATGTACTAATGACTTTGTTGCATAATTGGAAGTAGTCTTTCTTCAATGGCTGCTTTGAAGTGTCATTGAAAGAACAATGACTTTGGAGTTCAAGCACTAAAGCTTTCTTGCCCTAGAGACACAGTCCAAGGTCCTGGGGAAAAGATCTTGTGCAAATTTGGTCTTTGTTTTCTTCTTTAGAGAATGAAAAGGTTGCCTTCCCCCTCTACTTCATGTTGGAGGAATGGTTGAGGAAGTCTTCAATCATATTCAGGTCATTCTCTGTGGATGCTGGCCAATGAGTTTATCAAGGGTACTATCATCAATATCACAGGAGCAGTTATGGCTTAAAAAACAAACAAACACCTACTGGGGCAGCTAGATGGTGCAGTGAACAGAGCACCGACCCTGGAGTCAGGAGGACCTGAGTTCAAATCTGACCTCAGACACTTGACACTTACTCCCTGTGTGACCTTGGGCAAAATCTCTTAACCCCAAATGCCTTGCCTCTCCCCTGAAAAATATTCAGTTCAATTAAAAAAACTTCTACTATGGACAAAGCTCTGTGTTAGGTGCTAGGGATAGAAGGAGCAAAATCAAATAACCTCTGACCTTATGAGCTTAAAATCTCCTGAAAGGAAGAGGAAAAGAAAGGTAGACACATAGACACACATCAATGGATGCAAAGTAATGTGTCAACTTCAAAAGTGCTAGGGTAATTGATAGACAACTGGTCTTGAAACCAACAAGAACACATACTGACCCATATTGCATGTCCTTGGGAAGAGACTGAACTTCTCATTGCTCTGGGCAACACTGTGAGAGACAAGCTGAAGCAAAGGTACTAACCTTCATTGGAAGAGGGATAGTTCTCATTTAGACTTCCTTATTTCAAGGAAATTATAGTTCCAGTTCCCAGCACTATTCTCATTTAAAAGGAAGAGAGCAGTAACAAATATGGACATCGGAAAGGGCTTCCACTAGAAGTTGGCATTTCAGCTCTAATGATAGCTGACAAACATTCATTGAGTTCCTACTATGTACTAGGCACTGTGCTAAATGCAAGAGTTACAAAGTAAGACAAAAGATGGTCCTTGCCCTCAGGAGTTCATAGTTCATATATATATATATATATATACGTATATATATATATATATATACATATATATACATACACACATACACACGCATCCATCCATCTATATATATATATGTATATATGCACCTATATATGTATGTATTTATATAATAAATTATACCTAATTTACCACCAAGGGGAAGGCACTATCATTTGAGCCATACCTGGAAGGAAGCTAGCTAGCACTGCTACTGGGTGGAAGTAAGGAGGGAGTATAGTTCACTGTTGGGAGGTGGGAGTGGTGGGCTCTGGATTTTACGAAGGTCCACAAAAGATGCAGCATTATCTAAGAGGGCTAGGTTGAAGGCTGGTTTGACTTAGAACATGAAATAGGCTATGGGTTATGTAGCAGAGTTGAAAAAATTAGGTGAGAGTCCGGTCATAAAGAGCTTTCAATGCCAGGATGAGCATCTTCTATGCAGCAAGGAACCACTGGTGGTTTTTGAACTGAATGGTCCTAAGACTCAGATGAGCTAAGGGTTTCATTAGTGATTAGAGGGCGAAATGGAGCTCAAGACCATTTTGCTTAGGATGGGATGAGCGTGGGGGAGAAGGTGAAAATCTGAGATACTAGAAACAAAATGTAACCCTTTAAGTTTAGAAGATGAATAAACTTTGGTGTTCGTGTGTGTTTTCTGTAGGGGTGTTTGGGAAGAAAAACTCAGCTACTCATGTTAAGAATTATTGACTATGTTTAAATATGACTGAAAAATATCTAGGTGCCATCTTGGATGATATGATATGATATGCTTCAGGTGAGTACACTTTATGGACAAGGTGGAATGAACTTTGGACACCCCTTTCCGCTTTATGATTTTGAATTGGTAAAACATCTGCTACTGGCAAGGAAAGATACCACAGTCCAGTGGACCATATTGTTATAATATAATCCTATCTATGGAGAGACTACTATAAAGTTTTGACTGAAGACTGGTAAAATAGATGCATGATCAAATCTAAATGACCATGTCTGTAGACTAAGTAGAGAGATTCTTTTCAGGACTGGGAAGAAAAGTGGGGAGTCTCAGTGAGGTATGGGTTAATTAAATTGCCTCTGAAGTCCTTCCCAACTCTGATTCTGTGGGAAACCAGAGCAAATATATAGAACTAATTTGTCCCTAGTAGCAAAAATGGTAGCCCACAAAACTGGATAACAGTGTGGCGGAAACTAGGCATAGACCCATGCCTGACACCCTACACAAGAATGAAATCCAAATGGGTATACAATCTAGGTATAAAGATTGATATCATGGACAAACTGGAGGAGCAAGGGATTCTGTATTTATCATATTTATGGAGAAGGGAAGAATTTTTGACTAAAGAAGAGGTAGAAAGCATTATGAAGGGCAAGATGGATAATTTTGATTACATTAAACTGAAAAGTTTTTGCACAACCAAACCCAATGCAACCAAAATTCGGAGGGATGTAGTATATTGGGAAAAAATTTTTATAGCTAGTCTTGGGGATAAAGGCCTCATTTCTAGGATATATAGAGAACTGAGTCAAATGTACAGCAATGCAAGTCATTCCCCAATTGATAAATGGTCAAAGGATATGAATAGGCAATTT
This sequence comes from Potorous gilbertii, assembly GCA_028658325.1. Classification (NCBI taxonomy): domain Eukaryota; kingdom Metazoa; phylum Chordata; class Mammalia; order Diprotodontia; family Potoroidae; genus Potorous; species Potorous gilbertii. The sequence continues at coordinate 20,504,837 of CM053770.1, read as the reverse complement.
TCAGAGGAAAAAATTAAAGATACCTGTAATCATATGAAAAAAACACTCTAAATCACTTTTGATTAGAGAGATGTAAATCAAAACAACTCTGAGATACCATATCACACCGATTAGATTGGCAAACATGAGAGAACAGGAAGATGATAAATGCTGGAGAGGATGTGGGAGAGTTGGCACACTAATTCATTGTTGGTGGAGCTGTGAGCTCATCCAACCATTCTGGAGAGCAATTTGGAACTATGCCCAAAGGGCTCAAAAATGTGCATACCCTTTGACCCAGCAATATTGCTTCTAGGACTATATCCCCAAGAGATCATAAAAATGGGAAAGGGACCCACATGTACAAAAATATTTATAGCAGCACTCTTTGTGGTGGCCCAAAACTGGAAATCAAGGGGATGCCCATCAATTGGGGAATGACTGAATAAATTATGGTATATGAACATAATGGAATACTATTGCACCATAAGAAATGATGAACAAGAAGATGCCAGAGAGTCCTGGAAAGAGTTATATGATCAGATGCTGAGCAAAAGGAGCAGAACCAGGAGAACTTGTGCACAGCAACCACAGTATATGAGAGTTTTTTCTGGTAGACTTGGATCTTCATAGAAATGCAAAGACATTAAAAAAAATTCCCAGTGGTCTTCTAAGGCAAAATGCCTTCCTCATTCAGAGAAAGAACTATGGAATCCAATCACAGAATGTAGCAGATCATTTGTGTGTGTGTGTGTGTGTGTGTGTGTGTGTGTGTCTGTGTTATGTTTTGGTTTGTTGTATGATTTCTCCCATTTATTTTAATTCTTCTACACAGCATGACTATAATGAAAAGTATTCAGTAGGAACATATGTGTAGATCCCATATAGAATTGTATACCATCTTGGGGAAGGAGTGGGGTGGTGGGAGGTAGGTAGTGGGAAAAAAATCTAAGTTTTATGGTAGTGATTATAGAGCATTAAAAATAAATAAAATGAATATTTTAAAAAATGGTATTCCACATTTTAATGTCTTCTGAATAAACAGTGGCCAAGATATAGTGTGGGTAACTGATACCCATTTTTTGACTCAGTTAATATTAAATAAAAACTTCTATGTATGTCTGGCATTGTTAGGCACTGATCATAAAAAAAAATGGAGAAAAGTCTCTGTCCTGCAAGAGCTTATTTTCTGTCAAAAGAATGAATGATAACGGATATTTGGATAACTTCAGTAAGTCTAGTAAATAAAGAAGCAATGAAAAAGTAGATTTTAATTTCAAGCTATTCACCTTTTTCTTCTACCCAAACTTAGGATGAACTGCCAAAGACATGCTTTGCTGTAATGAGTAGATACAGCTGTTGTAAACAGCATATCTCATTTTAATCTTCCAGAAATGGAGAAAAGATTCCTTTCCTAAGGAAAGTAATTAGTGCTTGCTCTCTCTCTCTCTCTCTCTCTCTCTCTCTCTCTCTGTCTCTCTCTCTCTCTCCCCCTCCCTCCCTCCCTCTCTCTTCTCTCTCTCTGTAAATAAATGTGATCAGGAACACATTGTTCACATTTAAACATACGTATGGGTGTGGATAAATAAATGTACTTTTCACTTGCAGACAACACAGAATTTTTCCCTTCCACTTTTTCCCTCTGGACAAAGTATTAACTGGGACAAAGATTTGTATGGATCAGGTAACTGCCTAAAGACTGAATCCTGCACTGTCAAATATTTTAATTATCCATCCTGTTGATTTTTAAATGGGACACACTTCCCCAGATTTAACCTGTTCATTTACATTGAATTATTGCCTTTGGACAGAGTTATGCCTCTCTCTTCCAAAGAGTTGTCACTGAAATATGTCAACTCATCCCAGATCAGTGTTCAGCACAAATCCATTGATGCACATCTATGAAGGGCATGCCTGGCACATAGTCTGACCCTGGGGAATTTCTGACACAACCCATCACAGAGCATCACCCATCCCGTGATTGAAATTTCTGTGATTTGCAGCTAGATCAATATTTATGTATTAGGCTTTTACATCTCTTTAAAATATTTGTGAATATCAGCCTTTTTGGCTGTGTCAACTGGGCTTCTATTTTTTGACGCCAGAGTTGAATGCTGGGATTGAAAAATCCAATATTGAAATTGTCAGGGTTGATCTTAATCCTGTTCTTTAATTATTTGACTTTTTTGGGAACAGAATTTGCTAAAGTTAAATATTTGTATTAGCTTTTGCAAAATGATTTTCATAATCTGCTTCTGGTGCTGCCCAGGGCTGCTGTTAAAACTCCATGGCTGTCTCTTAAAGTGGAAATAACTGGGTTTGGGATTGATATCCTAATGGAGTTGGCTGAACTCCATAGCATCTTAAGAAAACCTGTGCACAGTGACCTGAGTTAAGGCTCTGCCTGTTGCCAATGATGTTTTCTTACTATATGGAACACTGGGCAGTAGATAATTCTCTTCGTCTTAGGGGAAACAAATAAACAGACACATAACCCCCTGTTAACTATGTGTCCAGGGGTTGATCCGAATCAATAACTCATTTCTGGTTATATTCCTGTGAAATGTAATAACCATTCACAGCTTCTGGCTGTGATTATTTTTTTTCTTGAATTTTAAATGAAAAGATTCACTCTGTGTTCTCTGCCTCCTTTTCCCTCCTCTGTTTCACATTGCTGGTCTTTAGGGAAAATCCTTGACAAATTGCAGGTCCAGGGTAGCTCTGTGGTCTGAGGCAGCTTAGTTGAATTGGCTCTATGACAGGAAGCCTGAGTACCATTTGCTGATTTTTCCATTGTTTTCTTTCATGGTTCTCCGCAAATCCTGTGGCTGTAGTCCTATGGCGACCATCTTTCCAGTGGTCACCAGCCTATTTTGAAAGGATACTTTGAGTATTGGTTACAAAGTATTCATGAGGAACATATTTCAGAGTTTGTCTCCCCTGTCTGGAATGCTTTCTTGTCTCACCTCCGATTCTTGAAATCCAATGTGGCCCTGTCCTAGACTTCAGAGTAGTCCACTGTACAGACCCACGAACAGATCCTGCTTCAGACACGTACTAGTTGTGTGACTCTGGGCCAGTCATTTAACCTTCGTTTGTCTCAATTTCCTCAATAGTAAAATGGGAATACTAATAGCACCTGCCTCACGAGGTTGTTATGAGAATCAGATAAAGCATATTTTAAACATTAAAAACTTTATAAATTATTATTACTTATAATTTTCACCTCTACCATACAATCTTCTCACCGTTTTGCTACATAGGCAAGTTGGTTCTGTTTTCACTCTGTTCAGTTGCTGTTACGACATCCCATTTTGCATGTCATCCAATCAACAGTCATTTAATTAGGCATTGTACTAAGTTCCAGGCACACAAAGACAGAGTCCTTGTCTTCTATGCTCTTCATAGAGTGCTGTTCAGTAGTTTTTCAGTTGTGTCTGACTCTTTGTGGCCCCTCTTGGGTTTTCTTGGTGAAGATACTGGAGTGGTGTGCTATTTGATTCTCCAACTCATTTAACAGGTGAGGAAACTGAGGCAAATAGGGTTAAATGACTTGCCCAAGGTCACACACCTAGTAAGTGTCTGAAGCTAGATTTGAACTTCAGTGTATGCATCTTCCAGACTCCAAGTCTGGCACTGTATTCATTGTGCCACCTAGATGCCCCTTAAGTACCTATTAAACACTTTCTGTAGATCATGCACTGTGCTTAACACTTGGGATACAAAACAAGAAAAGAAAAAAATAAACGCAAAAAATAGAATTTGGCCCTGTATTTTCTGAATGCCTTATCTTCATCACTCAGCAATCTGTGTATCTTGGAAACTTGTATGGCCTCTTTGCAAATGAAGGATATTGGAAAAACAGGAAATTTAAGGGCTGTAAATGAGCTCTGTACCACAGTCAAACTTGATTCCTTTTTTCCCACCGTGCTCAGGAAACTCAGACCTCCTGGACTCAAGTGACCCAACCACAATTATGTATCTTGGGAATCTATTGGGCAGATCAACAAGTGGGAGTGGGCAAATCTGCATTCCAACTTCTAAAAGCATATTGACCCTATGTGCATGAGACAAAAATACTCCCGAAATAAATCAAGCCTTAGATTTCAAAAATTGGGCAAAATTCCAAATGGGGACCTTGCCTTCCTCTTCACTGTGGAGTCCTTTAAGTGCTCCATGAAGGTCACCGAAGTGAATCTGCACCCTTCCATGAAAGAGCTACAGCTATAGGTGAGATAATGCTAGAGGGCTATTTTCTTCACTTGATGCATGACTCTTATTCCCATGGATGCTAATGAGTGTCGTGCTCATGCATCAAGCAGAGAATATCCCCCCTGGAGTCTCTGTTCAACTTGACTGATCAGACAAGCTTCATATACTTAATGTGAAGTGACTTTTACATTCTCAGATTCAAAGTTAACTCGCTGAAAAGGTGATAGGATGTAATGAAAGCATTATCCCTCAAAAGTATCATGTGCCTTCCATATGGAAAATGATACTTCCCTAAACAAAGACATAAATTTAAAAAAAAATTATTGAAGTTGCCAGTAAAGGAAAGTCCCATATAATGTTACACTGATCAATGTCATTTTATAATAACATTTTATACTTTATAACAAAAACTTCTATAAAGTGATGAAATTCTATGGTGGAATTATCTGACTAATTTTCAATCATTCATTCATTCATTCAATCATTCATTCATTCATTCATTCATTCAAACATTCATTCATTCAATCATTCATTCATTCATTCATTCAATCATTCATTCATTCATTCAATCATCCATTACTGGTCCTGTTCATCCCATGATTCCTGCCATCTTAGAAACTCCTAGAGTGCAAACTCCCAGAGCAGGAATTCTTTCAAGGGATGGAAGCATATTGTCAACTCCTGCAGAACTTAAAGACTTTGAGAATTGCCTGGGGCACTACCGAGTGAAGTGATTAGGTTAAATTAGTAAATCAGTAAAATGCTGATGTTAATGTTTATGAAATGCCTTCAATGCATTACTTGTCCAGCCTTCACAATAATTCTGTAAGACAGACCAAGCAAATATCATTCCTGCGCTTGTGTGTGTGTGTGTTGTATAGATCTATGATTTCGTTGATTTAAGAAAGTTAAGGGACTAAATGATATTGACCAATGAAAATCAGTACACTCTGCTCTGTAACTTAAGTCTTGGCTGTCTAGAACAGTTAAGTGATCTGTGTGGGTGTAAAATCAACATGTGTCTGAGGGGTGCCTTGAACTGACTTCCCTGACTGAATCTGGCTCTGTCTCCATTATGTTGGGCCACCATAATCTGATGTTATAGATGGAAAACCTGAGGTAAAAATATTAATAGTACGTCATGTCCCCAAGTCTTTGTGCAGTTTTAAGCTTCCCTAAAGACAACTGGGACACCTTGTTTAACTGAGGCCTCATGGCTATCAAGTGAGAGAATTGTGAAGTTTGGATAAGTGATGGAGACAAACCGAATTCTTTTCCAAGTAATTTTTCTTTCTGTTTTTCCAGTCTTATGGAACTGATTACTTGCTCTAATAACACTTTACCTAATCATTAATTTGATTCTTGGATTCCATTGACATTAAACATATATGCCTGCCTTTAGATATATTTCCCTAGACATCTATCCATACTAGTGGCATGCAAGGTGGTGCAATGGTTAGAGCATAGGCCCTGGAGTCAGAAGGATCAGAGTCCAAATCCAGGTTCAGCACTTACTAGTTGAATGACCCCAATTTCCTAAGAAAGGAAGGAAGAAAAAAGAAAAGAGAGAAAAAGAAAATTAGATGTTAGATATTCCAAAAATGTGGATAACAAGTCATGGCTGTAATTACGCACAAACCTATACAAACCTATTTATATATAAGCATATAAATGCTTTATAACCAAATCCAACTGTATAGTCACAAGCCCCCATTGCAACATTGCCTCATTGCTTTCTCCAGTTTGTGATGACAGCCTCTAACAGTGAGAAAGCGAAGTCCTTTACATATAGTATTTCCTTCAATCCTTGCAGCAATTCTGTACAGCAAGCATTGTGACCGCCGTTTTCTAGATGAGGAACCTGAAGATGAGAAACAAAGACATTTGTCCAGGGTCACTAGGAAATTAAATGGAAAAATATGGTCTCCTTCTTTGTGGTATGGGCATTTTGTCCCAAATGCATGGAAATATGTGTTAATTTCAAGATTCGGAGATTGGCACATTTGTTAGACTTGAAATCTCATGCAGTCCTCTTCACATGGCATGCAAATAAAGAAGGTTCCCAGCGGGCTGACTGATGTGTATGTATAATTGCCCTGAAAGGAAAAAAGGATAAGACATCATCATAATATTCCCAGTTGCCCTCCTTAATATTCAACAACAAAAAATAGCAACACTCAATTCTGTAGCACTTTAAGGTTTACACTGCTTTTGCAATCACCCTACAGCACATGTAATATCCCTCCACATACTCCTTGAATCAAATATTTGGAGCTTTAAGGGATATTTTAGTCACAGGATCATAAATTTAGAGCTGATCATTGAGGTCCAGCCACTGCATTTGGCAGATGAGAAATTAAGACCAAGGAAGATGAGTGACTGGTCCAAGGTCAGCAAGGTCGTCAGAATTCACCAATTAAAATATAAAAAGGGAAAATATACATACTCTGGCAACATATTTGAGTCATTTAAAGATCTCCCAGAATTTTTGGAAGGAGGAACTGTCCTCCCCCTCAAATTCTGAGATTATCTAGGGTAGAAAGGAATGCCAGAGATCATCTTAACTTTCAAAGTCACTGAATGAAACAGAGTAGAGAGTAATGACTGGAATTATCTTCTGTCTCAGAAAGTCCAAGGAGGAAGGAATAGGGTTTTGCCACTGGTTTAGACATGTACCAGGTAAGGTTTGAGATGCTGATCCACCATTTGTGGATCTTTGGCTACCTCACCCTTTTCACAAATTACTGTCACTATGGAGATAGTTTTACTAACTTCAAAGACCTCAACTATTCATTCCCTTTGCTTCCTTTCCAAGATTCTTCTTGATTGACCTTCATAATTTCTTTCAAGACATCTTCATAATTGACATCGGTGCCATTTGTCAGCTGCCTCAGTTGGGAGTCGGTAGTTACTCATCAATTTAATGACTGAAATGTTTGGTGTTATCAGTGGAGATTTATCTGCTGCCATGTTTTCCTTTTCTGGAACATGTTCAAGAATTGAATAATGTCTGACAGTTTGGAGCCAATCAATCTACACATATCTATTAATTTTTAACTCTGTTAGACATTGGGCTAAGTGCCAGAAATAGAAAGGATAAACAACAGTTCTCACCTTCAAGGAACTTACATTCTAATGAGGGAGACAACAGGTACATAAACAGGCATATGCAAGGGTAAATTTGCATTATGCTAAAGCCCTTCCTGATCTGATGATTACTTAGTACAGTGAAAAGAGCCCTGGATTAGAAGAAGGATGTCTTGAGTTAGTTCCAGTTCTACCTTCCTCTAACTCTCTGATTTTAGACAAATCTTTTACCTGTCTGGTAAAATGAAAGACTGAGTTAGATGACATCTGAGATCCTTTCTAATGTAAGTCTGTGAAGCACATACAATTTGAAGCAGAAATTGAGGATACAGAGGCAGACATGAGACAGAATCTGGCCTCAAGGATTTTTTGTTCTAAGTCATATTCCCATGATGTTTGATCTGTTGCAGGTGTTTTCAGGTATGGTTCTAATATCAAAAAATATTTTCTGTACTTTAGGACCTACATGATTCTGATCATCTTTGGGCATGAGCTAGTTTGGAATTTAGTGCAAAAAGATGTTGGTGTTGGTGGTGAGGGGGCCCATGTACTTCAAGAGAGGCATTTGTGGCCATGGCACTCACCAATGGTATATGTTTGGAGAGGAGCTGGTACCATTTCTGAGAGTGCATTTGCTGGTTCATGCACAAATGATTTGAGTCTAGGCTTCTATTAATGCATTTCCCTTATTGATACCACTGCAATTACACAAAGGCATACCTGATCCCTTGTCTGTACCCCTTCTTTCCCTTATTTGTATTGATCGTGTTCAATGTTGCCTCTATAGGTCTATCCACTCCAGTTTCCAGACTGAGTTCTCTCTGACCCTTACTGTTATAAGGAAAAGCAACATAACATTAGGTTAAATTAATCAAGTCAATGGAGGTGCTGCACACTTTTCACACCTGAGTTCATCCCTTCAGGGACAAAAGAATTTAAGTCTTATGTAAAGTTAGAGGATCCTGAATGCAGTCTTTTACATGACTGAATTATACGTGTTGAATGTCATCAGGGACATAGACTTAGAAAGGGACATCAGAATCCACTGAGTCTAACTTCCTCATGTCCCATGTAAACAGCCTGAGGCCAAAGGAAGTCAGCTGCCTTGCCCAAGATCATCAAACCAGTAAACATTTGAGGGTAGAATATGAACCCAGCATCTCTGATTCCAGAACTCATTTGTTTTCCATTTTTCTGCCTTGCAGTCCAATTCCATTTAAGAAGCATTCATGAAGCTCCTACCACGTGCCAGCCACTGCCTCATGAAAGGCTGCCTACATTTTGTCTTTCCAGATAAAAGATAAATACTCTTCCCTCCTCTGTGGTGCTCTGTGATACAGTCTAGCTTGGGGTCCCCCCAGAATTTTATTAATAATAGTAACAGCATTATCTGCTTCAGGAGGTGCAAGAGGGCTTGCCTTCCTCCCTCTAGACATTTATCAAACTTCTTCCTGGTTTAGAGGGAATATTCTGTTTTCATATTAGAAGGAATACTTTACTTGGAAAGAATAAATGAACTCCTCTTTCTTGGGCTACTATGAATCAAAAACCCAGGTGGAGTAACTGAGTGCCACCAGTAAATTCAAAGGTTAAACAATTAACTGCTTGCTGACTAGTAGAAACTAACTCATTAAACATACTTGTGCCACCTTGCCTGATAATGAGACCCCATATTAATTTTTGATCATAGTGAGAAATTTCTCCAGTATGAATTCTGTTATCACTTTTAATTAAGCTGCTATATAACTCTTTATAAATGAGAACTCTTCATGAAAAATATGATGAAAAAAAAAAAAGCCTTTGCTTCCCCAGTAGATTTCAGTGTTTAGTGATGATTATTTGACCCTCGGGGATGGCATACTGGAGTTATGGAAATTGGGTTGGTATTTGTCAACCAGTGATTCTTTCAAATAGGAATGAAAATTGATGGCAAATTAAATCCTAGGCACATTCAGATACCTTTTTTGCATATGTCAGCAGATGCCAACAGATACACACAGAAAACCACATCGAGATGTGCTTTAATGATTTTCTTTCCATTTTAATTGCACTTATGGCTTGAATTAGAGTCCGTGTGCCTCCAGGCACGCCACTGACTTCCAGGGCTCCATCATGTAGTTTGCATAAAAGGTTATGATTCGACTACATTTCTAAATATTTTAATGGTGACATGCATTTTCCAATTATATTATGGTAAACTGGGTCTCCTCATTAGCATGTTTCCACTCCAAAATATAGTCTGAAAATAGGACCTGGAATATGTTGAAGAATGGCTGGTATAGTATGTTAATTTCTTTTAAAAAGGGTTTATCCCATAGACTTTCTTGTTATATTGAGGTGGCTTTATTTTTTTTTAATAGCATATCAGTATGGAGATCTTTGATGGAGATGACTTTTATTTTCATTTAGGTCATGCTCCCTCCATACTAGGTGGTACATTCCATGTTCTAAAATAATCATCGCTGAAAGTCCATTCAGCTAAACTTAACCTTGCTGAATTCTAAACTATAACTTAATGAAAAACCTCACCAATGTCTTTATAACCTTTCTGTTATGTGTATAATTGGTACACATTTCTGTTTAAATATTTCAGATTTACAAGAGTAAACATCAGAATTATTCTCTTTTTGACTCTTACTGATTTTTTAAGGCCAGAAAGAATTTTTGTTTGCACCTGTGTTTATAGTCGTAGAGAGTATCCTGGCTCGCTGAGAAATTAAATTACTTTCCCAGTATTACAAAGACTATATTTGTCATAGGTGTGATTTGAATTCAGATCTTTTCCATGCTGAAGCAGGCATGTATGTTCCCCGCAGTAAATTAGTTCTTGCTTCTATTAAAACACATGAAGAAATTGAGACCCAGAGAAATTTAAGGATTTGCCTGAAATCACATATCAAGTTAAAGGCAGACCTAGGATAGCAATATTACTAGCGAGACAATGAAAACTCATAATGGTTAAGCTATCTGCTTCATCATTTGAGAGCTGGGGTTTGAACTGATGTCTTCTGGTTCCAAATCTGATATTTCTATCTGATCCAACCTTTAATAACTTGATGGAAAGCACCCAAAAGATGTTTCTTCCTTTTACTCTATCATGCTGCCATTCAATTCTCTCCTTTAGATATGATAGCCGCTAGTTATAAGTTGATTCTTAGAATTCTTTTTCAACAGTTAAAGATATTACAAGGTCTTCACGATGGATTTCACTTATCTTTCCTCCTCCCCTTAGGTACTCTCCTTTCTTTTAAGACTCAACTTCATGCTTCCTTCTGCATTGCCTTTCCTGATCCCCTTCCATCTCCAGTATGATTCCAATTCCATATTTCCTAATTAATTTTCATCCCCTGCCCCCTATAATTTTCTGTCTATTTTGTATACCTATACATGTTTACATTGGCTCCACCAATAAAATGTCATCTCCTTGAAGGCAGGGACCATTTTCACTTTTCTCTTTGTATTCTCAGCTCCTATAACAGTAATTGACAAATTATAGGTGCTTAGTAAATGTTTGTTGATTGATTTTCTCAGCAGCTTATGTGTTACCTATAATCTTAGAGAGATGTTTAGAGGGACCAAAATGTTAGTTGAGTTTCCCTTGGCTAAATGGCTAGGAATTTCAGAAGCGATATTTAAATGTATTTCTTCCTAACTCCAAGATTTTGTCTGATGATGTATGCTGTTCCCTCTTTTTTGCCTGACTTATGTACCCATCAACTAGCTGCTGAAGCTTTGTATAAATTTGGTTTCCATGATTTTTTCTTTTTTTATTTCTGTGATCAAAATGGAATTATCCTCTTTTACAAAGGGGCATCAGATTACTTTTGTATTCTATCTCTAGGTTTTCTTGTTGAAAAGGAATTCAAAGCATGGATTTTCTACCTCTAATTCAAGTCGTGTCAATTTGTGCTAAAAAACTACGATCATCTTTTTTTTTCTACTTTTGATGTCTGTATTTTATGTTGGGAGGACTCATAAAGTTGGTGATATATCCACCTGGATGAGGCAGAGATTTCTAAAAACAGAGCTGAGACTCTGAGTTGTTCTGTTAGTATTACACTGTTGAGGAAAGAAGGCTGATCTTAGATTTAAAAGCCCAAGGCTAATGAAGCCTCAGCTCTGCCATTAACTATCAGGGTGACCCTAGGAAAGTCTCTTAATCTCTCTGGGTCAAAGCTTCCTCATCTGTAAACATAAGAGACTTGGACTAAATGAGATTTAGAGCCCCTTCTAGCCCCCAAATTCTCTCTGGGTCTAATAACCTGGCACACTGTGAGGAATATATTTTAGCCAGGTTGCTATTGTATAGGGGGAATTTGTTCTGCAGATTTTCCTTCCTCTGTACTGACTTTTAAATGTGAGGATCTAAAAAACCATTGGAAGATTTCTAGGAGTGTCATGATGCAAAAGTAAAATAAGCTTAGAATATCATGCAGTTTCTGCACTAATGTAAATGTAAAAGTTACAAAGAGAAAGTCAAAGTCCCAGTTTCATATATATATACATACACATATATATGTATGTATGTATGTATAATGGTCATGCAACAAAGATAATGAAACTTACCTTCCTGTTGGCAGAGAGATGAATAGAATTTGTCAGATTATATGCATGAGGCAACTGTGGCCTAATGGACTTGAAATCGGAAGGACCGGGTTCAAATTCTGCTCAAAATATCTTAGTATCTATATGACTCCCAGCAAATCACTTAACCTCTGTCTGCCTCATTTTCCTCATCTGTTAAATGAAGATGATTATTATAGCCCCAATCTCAGGGCAGATGGGTGGTACAATGGATACAGCAGTGAAGCTGGAGTTAGAAAGACCTGAGTTCAAATCCAACCTCAGATACTTATCAGCTGTATGATCCTGGGCAAGTTACTTACCCCATTTGCCTTATTTCATCATCTGTAAAATGACCTGGAGAAGAAAATGGTCACTCACTCCAGTATCTCTGCCAAGAAAACCCCAAATAGGACCATGTAGAGTTATAAATGACTGAAACAACTGAAGGGGAACAATCACATAGCACTTATTTCCCAGGGTTATTGTGAAGAAAAAATAGAATATTATTTGTAAAGCACTTTTTAAGCAATAGAAGCAGCTAGTTGACTCAGGGGATAGAGTGCTGGGCCTAGAGTCAGGAAGACCTGAGTTCAAATCTGTCCTCAGCCATTTACTGGCTGTGTGACCCTGGACAAGTCACTTAACCCTGTTGACTCAGTTTCTTATCTGTAAAATGAAGGAGAGAGGGAAATGGCAAACCATTCCAGTATTTTTGCCAAGAAAACCCCAAATGGGGTCACAAAGAGTCAGACACAATAGAAACAATTCACCACCAACAACCACAAAACCGTAGTACTTACCTTACAATGTTAGTGTGAAGATCCAGTAGAATATCATTTGTGAAGCACTTTGCAAACCATAAAGCATTATATAAACGCTAGCTGTTTTTACTGTCATGCATTGCCAGGTTTAGTCCCATCTGCCAGATGGTTTTGCTTAAATATTTTTTTATCAGTGAAAGGGAGGGTTTAATTCCAAGGTGGACAGGAACATTAGGGTATTGCCAGAAATGACTAGGACATTTTGAAAAGCCATCATTAAGTTTTCATTTTCAAAAACTATAAATAAAATCAAGGATCTAATTGGAAGAGACTTGTATGTTGTCAGTCACTAAAGAGTTATATTCTATCAGGTGCTACCATTAGAGTTGGAGTGACATAAATAGATCTGTAAATCTGCTAATGGCCTGGGGGATTGCAATTCATTTCTGAAATTTTAAGAGATTTTTTTGATCTGTTGCTTTTTCATGTTTTCTTGACTGACCCAAATCAGGCTGCACTACATGCCAACTAGAGTGCTGAAAGGTATCAACTCTTAATTAATAGCTAATATTGAACAATTATTCAGCACTTTAAGGTTCACAAAACACTTTACGTGTAAGATCTCTTTCTAATCTGACAATAACTCTGTGAGGGAAATGCAATTACTTTTCTGCTTTTATAGAACAAGAAACAAACAGAGGTTAAGTGGCTTGGCCAGGGTCATATCACGGAACCAGCAAGGACTTGATGTAGAATTGAACATTACATCTTCCAGAATCCAGCTCTCCACTCTGCCCAATGCTGGTGGCATATTTGAACACATCATTTTCATTCAGAAAGTTAACATCTTTCATTTTCCTATTACACAAGATGTGTTGAAAAAAGATAGAATAAGAATTTTAAAAAAATAGAATAAGAATAGCAAGTGAATCTGTGGTTTCATTGGTAGAGTAATTCCTGAATGAGGAATTTCCATCCACCAGTGCAGGTTAGACCCTTCTTTGTGGTTTTTAGTCTTAGAGCAGAGGTTTCAAGCTTATTTGGCCTACTGCCCTCTTTAAAAAATTTCTCAGTGTACCCTGTAAATCTTTAACCCTTTAACTTTTTAAAAAATCTGAGATTTAAAAAATTATATATATATAGATATATATATGTCCCTATATATAGATATAGATAGATCTTACATCATAAATTTAATAATTTATTGGAAAGTTATGCTTTTTTTTCCTGCACTGAAATTTTGATGACATACCAGTATCATATTGTAAGTAAATCAATGCAGTGCATGCTGGACTTCTTGACAATGCATAACTTACCACACTGCCAACACTTGCCTGTTAAGACCTGTCAGCATGCTTAATCGCTGATCCATTTTAACTTGCATTTTGTGTGTTTATTTGGAAAATAATGTAATCACTACACCTGTAACTCTGTTATACAACAGATGAAATATGTTTTTCAAAATTTTCTTCTTTCTTTATGTTTCCCCTGCCCCCTTATTTTTATTCAATGTCCCCCAGCTGAAGTCAAGGCTACTACCACTCCCCGTTCAGGGTCACACAGACAGGATGTTTCAGAAGTGCAACACAAACTTGAGTCTCCCTTCTTCTTATTTCTCATTAAAAAGATACACATGCAAATATTTAAAGTAGTTTTGATGATAGTAGATCTATTCCAATGGATATGGATAAGAATGGGTACTGAGATTATGTTATCACTTATGGTCTATATGTACATCTCCAATTAAGATAAAATCCAGGTCTCTTTCAGTGTGCAACTAATTCTAAATTGTTGAAGTATCATATATTAAAAAATAATAGTTAATAGCTCACATTTAGACAATACTATAAGGTTTGGAAAGCATGTATCTTACAATGCCTGTCAAGTGAGCCATTTGAATATTATTGCCATTTTGCAGATAGAGAAACTGAGTCTCAGAGAGGTTAAATGACTTTTTCATGGTCACCCAGCAAGAATGTAATTATAATTTAAAAATCCTCACTCCAAGTCTTGTGTATTTTTTTCCTTGACACTTGGTGAAGACTAAAATAGTCAAATATTCAGTATTAATAATCCCATAAAAATATCAATGAAGATATTATCATATTGTGTTATATATATAATTATATATTATGTTATATATGATAATGATATTAATTAAGAAATTAATGAGGATTTCTTTACTTAAAAATAATATGAACATTATAGTCAGTCAGGCAAGTGGGAAGAGTAAGGAAGGACAGTGTCACTGAAACCCAGAGAAGAGATACCTGGTTAACCATACCAAGTTTTGGCAGAATCCAAATTATTGTTCAGGAAATGAGCTAGATAAGTTCTCAAATAGCCTTCCAGTCTTCTATGCAACTGATTATTTTGTTGTGGAACACTGGAGCATAGAAATGGCAAACTGATAGAATTTATTCTTTTACCTATCTGCCCCCCTGCCCCATCATTTTCCTTCCCTCTCTTTTCTGCTCCATGGACTTTGTTGGGTGGTATACTATGGAAGAAAAAGATAGTGAAGGAAAGAAGTTACTACATTTCCTCTAGGCTGTGTAAACCCATGAAAGTCATAACTTAGAACAATTTTGTGGTTCATTAACCATAAAAGCAAGAAAAAATCCCCACTCATTCAAGGTGTTTATATTTTAGGAGAGCATGTTAAAAAATGCAATTTTTCCAAAGCAGCTTTGGAAATTTCATATCCTCCAACACATGGCTATTCAGTCCTTCTGTTTCTTGTGATTGGCCCTCCCACTATCCACTGTAAGAAGTAGACTGCATGATTTCTATAGATATGTTTTATAATGAGTTTTTAATTAAACTTGTTAATTCTTTATAAATAAATAAAATAAAAAATTAAGTAAAAAAAACCCAACAACAACAACAAAAAAACTTGTTAGTTCTTTCCCAGACAATTACTTAAAATAAAAGATGTGCCAGTATGTATTTATGTGTATAGAAGAGAACGATTCATGCTAGTTGCCTACCTGGAGTGTAATACTCCCTTCCTAGAGTGCCTGAGATTCCAGACTTAAAGACTCATTCTTTGGGTTTTAGAGGCAAAGAGAATTCCCAAGAATATATTGTATTCCCAGAAGTCTCTTGTCAAAATCTCCCAAAGCAGTTGAAGTATTTTTTTTAATGATGACTCCAGGATTTGGAGTCAGATGAACTAAGTTTAAATTTCAGATTTCATACTTACTATCTGTGTGACCTAGGGTAAGTCACTTAACGTCTGGGCCTCTTATTCACTTCTCTGAGAAGCATCTAATAAGTTACAAGTGTTTTGCTCTCTGTTTTAGTTCAGAAGTTCTCCCCCTGGAACATTCCTGTAGTGACAAAACAAAGATATATTTTTTAATTTTCTTTTATACTCTACATATTCTAGAAATTTTATTTTGCCTATTTAAACATCAACTTGTCATAAGATATATTTATAGATAAATGGGGCATTTGTATTCAGTACCTATAATGTAATGAAAGAATGCACAGGAAAAGCCTTTAGTAAATAGTCAATTGCAATACAATATGGAACAATGTCTTACACATAGTAGGTGCTTAATAAATGAACAATATCCAACAGAACTCTTCCCAAATCTTCTTTTCTTAAGTCTTTTCTTCTCTTGGTTAAACATCAATTTTCCCAACTAACCATCATATAGCCTTGTGGTTGGGTTTCCTTGCAAAAATGTTATACCCTAAATTAAATACAAGTCTCAAGATATGATCTAAGAAGACAAAATTACAGTAGGACTATCGCTTCCACCATTGTAGATACAAAGTTGTAACGGATATGATCTAAGATGTCATTTCCTTTCTTGGTTGTCATATAACACAGTATATTAGCTATTAGAACAGTACCCCAGTGCTTAGCTCAACGTCTGGAAAAAACTAAGCACTTATTGTTTATTGACTGACTAATTGACTTGAAGAATGAATGGACAGTCAATCTATCTCCACTCCACTTGACCTCTGTGAGGTCAGGTCTCGTTTGTAAAACAAGGAGTTTGCTCTTGATGATGCCCAAGTGCCATTCCAAATTTAAAATATCGTGTGACTTTGGACCTTTCATATAACTTCCCTTATTCTTAATTTCCTCTTCTGTAAAATGAGGTTGATGAGCTAGGTGACCTCTCAGGTTTCTCCCTGAATCTATGTGCCTATGACTTCATTTTGTGGGTATTTTATACATTCTTGGCAGTTTTCTCTATGTTTTCTTTTATTGTACTTCCTCCTTAGCCCCCTTGCCTCTCTTCTGGAAGAATCTCCTCCTTTTATTTATTCATTTCTTTTTCTTTCCCTTGACATAATGGAATTTGTTCAGTCCTTAGCAGGGCTGTATTTTACCTCTATGAGTAATAAGATCCTTCCCTTGGTGGCAGGGCTTCTTGTCCTGCCCTAAATGAGCTATGCCAAACTTGACACGAAAAGAGATGCCAACCATAATGTCCTATCTATTTGTCAAGAGTGAGATCTCTTTTATAGAACCCTGCCAGCCTCTCACAGAAATATTTGACTAGTGGTGAACTTTCACTTCTGTTAATATGATGGAAATACCTGGAAATGGGAATTGCCAGAAGCCTTTAACAAAAAGAGCCTGTGAAACTGATGATAGTTTGGGCAGCAAAATCCCTGTAGAAAGCATATTCTTCATACTGAAAGATCCTTCAGAAAAGTATGTAAGTGCCTGACCTTGGAACAGCATCACAGAAAAGAAAACATTCAGGCTTATAAACTGTATTGGCATCTGTCTCAGCTGCACTAAGGCTCACACAAAATGGCAGTTCTGATGAGACCTTCCCCCTCCCGTTCCTGCACTACAGAACAGTTAGTGACCAGCCATAGAAATCATGTTAATGTGTTTTTATGGAAAAGTATATAGTCCATGGAGCTTGGATAAAGTCATCTTAAATTCCAAATGCGTTTGAGCATCCAGAAAACCAAAGAAATAATACATGTTTGTAATACAAGTTAATCTTTCCAAGAAGTAAAGCACAGCATACAGATTGATGTTCAGTTACTTATTGAAGTTGTGGGGGAGAACAACTTTGAAGTGTGTTTGTTTAGAGAATTCACTGTGCAGAAAAGTGAGGCTGTGGTGCAGAGAGAGAGAGAAGAGATTTGTAGTAGATTTCATGGAAATTTCTTGGAGGCAATTACTAGACTTGAATTCAGACCTGAACCGGGCAAGTAAGTTAACCTCTTTGAGCCGCAGTTTCCTCACCTGTAAAATAAGCCTGATAACACTTTTGATGCCTCGCAAGGACCAAATATGTAAATTATTATTCAAAAGCAAGATTTTTGGTCCATTCTTACGATTGTGCGAGAGTGAAGAAATCTTAAATATGGACGCCACAGAAACATCCTGACCCTTGCCTTGTGCTGCGCAGGGTTTCCCAAGAGTTTTGGTGCAGTTTCTAAAGCTAACAAGCCCTAAAACCTATACTAACATTTTTAGTACAACCTGTATTATTTTAGGAGTTGCCTGGGGCCACTAAGAATGTAAGTGACTTGCCTGTGTATGTCAGGGGTGAAATTAAAATCTAGGTCTTCCTGATTCCAAGACCAGACAGTATTCTGTCTTTCTGAACCTGATAAGTCTTATATAAAAGTTTCTCATCATCTTTAATAGTAGTAACAATATTCTCTATTATCTAGTAGACATCATTCCAAGCTTGGAGTTACAGGGGACATTTCATTCACATCACATCACATAATGAGAGTATGACATGATTACCATAAACAATAACTCTTACAACCTTGATAGATTTTTTTTTAAAAAAAATGCATGTTGTGTTCAAACTCATTTTATAACAGTGATTGTAATTAGTTTTTAAAAAAATTTCAAAGAATACACAATAGGAAATTTTATGCTCCCCCTCACCTCATCCTGATTAGTGCTAATTAAATTTCATGCTAATCAAGCTTACTGGCTAAAACCACAATGAAAAATTTGTTTATTTGTTAGGAATAGAATGCCATGTGACTCACTGCAATCTTGATTTTGAGAACATTCAAGACCCTTCCTCCCTACACCCTCCATACATACAGGCTGCAAGCTGTTCTTTCTTCAAAATACATTCTATAAGTTTTTGTATATTTTTATTAATTTATCTGTAATTACTGAACCTCATGTCCCAAAATAATGGGAGTTCTTCAAGGGGAGAGACATTTTCTCCATTATGTTTGTGTATACGCATCTCCTAGTTTTGCTAATCATGGGCGCTTAAATCGACTTGTTCAGTTGAATTCAACATCCACCTCTTATCCTTATAGATGAAGAAGCCCAACAAAGATCCCCTTTGGAAGTCAAAGAAAGAGTTAATAATTTTGGGAAAGTTGAGAGTGACAATTATAGCCTATGATTGTACTCTAGCAAAATCATTTCTGTGCACATTCGAATCAGTAGGTAGCTGTGAAATATAAACATATGTGAATGCAAAGAATCATGGGAAGACTTGTATAAAGTGATACAGAGTGAAGAAAACAGACCTGAAGTGTATAGTATAGGTGTCCTGCTACTGTGTCAATGGTAATATGATTACTAGGCAGCAAAATTTGAGTTATGAGGGATGCTTCACTTTTTTATATCATAGACCTCATTTAGTGTCCAGTGAAGCCTATGAATCACTTCTCAAAATAACATTTTTCAAAGATAAATTATATAGCATTACATTGGAAATCAATTAAGTAAAAATAAATATGAAAATTTTCAAAACTCCTTGAAATCTATTGGTGGACCCATTAGAGATCTGTAGGCCCCACATTACGAACTCTTCAGTTAAATAAAATGAAAAACTTTGGCACTACATAGTTAAGTTGAAAGTCAGTGGTCTTTCCTTTTTGGTAATAAACATTTGTCTTTACTCTTTTCCATTTTGCTTTTCACAGAGGATACTTTGTTTGCATTTCCAAATTTATTTGCCACCTTCGGTTAAACAAAAAATTAGGTGAAATAATAATAAGTTTCTACTAACTCAATAATCACTGTATTATTAACAGAATAACACTATAATGGAGTCTGGACTCACCTCTTACAAACAAATAGAAGTTAATTGTCACATAGTCATTTCATGGTAAAGAAAACTCCCGGTGTCTCTTGACTCTTTGTCAAGAACTTTCTACTGTACTATTTCTTATTTGAGCTCTAGGCATCAAATGGTAAGAGATTCTCATTCATGGCCACACGGTGGTTTAGTGGAGAGAGCATGGAACTTGGAGTCAGGAAGACCGCAGTCTGAATCCTGTCTCAGACGTTTGTTAGCTCTGTGGCCCTAGGAAAGTAACAACCTTTCCACCTCAGTTTCCTCATCTATACAAAGGGGATAAATAGTAGCACCTACATTAAAGGGCTATTGTGATGGTGATAATGATACAATATTTGTAAAACCTTCAGTGAACCTTAGAGCACCATACAAATGCTAGCTTTTGTTATTCACAGTTCGCCACATCAGTTTTTTTGATGTTTCATATTTTGATTTTCCTATATGCATATAAATCGAGGGTGATTCAAAGAACTGTACAAAGTAAGAGCTGCTAGAGATGGAAAGAAAGGAGAAATCTTCTGTCTCCATTTATTTAAATAATTATGTGCAAATTCATGCATTTCCATTTTTTAAAATGACTATAGTGTGCCATGCAACGTTGTATGATTTAGCAAAGTTTCTATCTTTAATCTTCGGGTTTAAAAGTTTTTCTCCTCTGCTCACTGGAATGAACCATTCACATTTTATCAGTAAGAGACTTATCAATAAGACTTTTGAGAAATGAAATAGGATGATAAGGTTCATACAATGTCTACATGGAAAGGGCCGTCCAATGGAATCGAGACTTGAATAAGAGTGCCTGCTAGAAAATGCTCAACAACAAATCAAACAGCCTTTCCTGAAGATCCCTGGGCAATGAAGTGCCCCCCTTTTCTGGAGACAGCCTATTCCACTTCTGGAAGTTTCTCTTAAAAGTTGAAATAGGCACAACCTGTTCTGATGGTTATAAACAGAATATCTATTTTACTTGGAGATGTCCATGAGCCATCTTTATAATGTTTGCTGAGCAAAACTGTGCATTTAGATTAATGTTTTATGCCATTATTTTGATTGGCAAAATATAGAATTCCCTGCAGTTAAAAAAAATCTCTCTCCTTTTCACTTAAGCTGTAATATATATGATTTATTAAGGCAACTTATTGAAATTAATGTTGTGTATAACAGATGTTGCCCATTTAGAATATTATACTTACTGATTCTCAACCCTGTTACCATTTTTCCTCTCTTAATATTTTTCTTTTAAAATTAAAGTAGATTGGAAAGATATCATAAAAAGGGAGGAATATGAAACATCAGAGTCTTGTTTGGCTACAACTTAGCAACTTTTGCTGACCTTTGTGCTTTTGACATCCATTTACCAACTAACGGTAATTCTCTAGTTATTTCCTAACATGGTACGAAGGGGATTAAGACTGAGATCTAATATTTCCTTCTTTCTTTTAGAAAGTCCTCAGTCTTAAAAAAGAGTATTTTGAACAGAACTGTATATTTTGAAGAAAGAGAAGGAAAGAGGTAGGAGAACCATGATTCTTAATAAGTTTGAATGACTTTTTCATTTAGGATTTCCTCTCCTTTCAAGTTTCAGGATTGCTGTATAAGCTATTTTGATTTTAGCGGAAGAAAGACCCCATCGCTATGGTAGGTTTCTACTTGTTCTGGGCCTTCATAGGAGTCAGGTACATTGGAAGTAGTTTGCCCTAGGAAGAACAGAAAATTCTGATTGGCTTCTAATAGAGTTTCTATTCCTGATAGAAATTTCATCTGAAGTTTTGTGTGTGGTTTGAGATACAGAGTTGGGAATCTGATCTTTGAGATTTGTAACCCATTGAGGGCCTGGAGGGCCAAATGTGGCCTTGAAGCCACAGGTTCCCCACCCCTGGTTGATCTCTCTTTGAGGAGACAACTCTTCAAATACTGGAATATAGCCTTCATATCTCCTGAAATATTTTTTGATATTGATTAATGATGTTTTTCTCCCACACACACACATATTATCATATTTTTTATCTAGTAGTCCTTTTTCTTCACCTCCCAGAGAACCAACCCATATAACAAATAGTATTTTTAAAGACAAGGTGGAAAAAGTATGTGAAAAAAGGCAATGCAACTGGTCAACATATCAAAAAAGTTGGAAAATATATGCAATGCACCATACTTGTGACTAGCTTACATTTGCAAAGGGGTAGGATAGAGGTATCATCTCAAATCTTTTCTTTTGAGCCATGTTTATTGTTTTTTTTTAGTGCTAGTTCTTTTCATTTACATTGTTGAAGTCTCATGTAATGTTTGCTTTACTGATTACAGTCTGCCTCTGTTTATGTATGCTTCTCTGCATTCTTTATATTTGTCATCTCTCATAGTCCCATAATACTCTATTATATTCATTTACCACACTTGTTTAGGCATTCCCTAATCAATGGCCATCTACTTTGTTTCTGATTCTTTGATGTCACAGTAACTACTGCCATAAATATTTTGTTGTATATGGAGACTTTCTTCTATCAATAATCTCTTTGGTCTATAAAGCTTAGTGAGAGAGTCTCTAGTTCAAAGGATCTGCACAATTTAATAGGTTTTGGGGTGCAGTTCCAAATTACTTTCCAAAATGATTGTACTGATTCACAGTTCCACCAACAATGTATTGGTATGCACACCTTCTGTAATGAGAGTTAAAGGTCTTCCCCCACCCATTAATAGGCCTCATGTGTAGTCCATTGCAGGGAAGAATTTGTTTAAAGGGAAGGTTTTCTTCCTTTCAGACTTTCTCACTTTTTGGTAATTAGGCACTGCAGCACATTGTTTGTGAGGTATACTGGCTCTGCATATGCTCTCAGGTAAAGTTTTGCTTTGGGGGCATATTATTTGGAAGAATATGTGATATGACCATATGAGACTCTGAGCAGCTGTTAAGGAGCCCCTCCCTCCCTTTGAAAACACAGATGTTGGTGTTGATCTCTCTGGTAACTATATATGTACGTAATGGTCAGACAGTTAGATCTGTCTGTCTATCTCCATTTCTCTGCTTATGTTTTCTTTGTTGGTGAATATAATTGAAGAAGGTTGTTGACCCCTCAAAAGTTGCTTTCCTTTTAGAAAAGTAGATCCAAGAACCTGGACCAGCAGACCATCTTGGATGCATCAGGTTGCTTGCTAATACACCTCCTCACAACCCCACCACCATGCACCATTCCTGTCATCTAATTTACTAAGGCCACGAAGCAGCACATACGAAGCAGGGCCATCTGCTCTTTGAGCTTATGAATGGAAAAAGATGGGGGTGGGGTTGCTGGGAGATACATGAGTACCAGATAGTTCATTGACTTCAAGAGATTGTAAACAGTTCTGCTTTACAGACTACCAGAATTTGAGCCACAAAATTAAGAAGCCAGGTCGCTCATCCAAAATGCAAGTTGAAATTGAGAGAAGAGACGGCAATGCTAGGATGTCATTCAAAACGACAGAGGAGGAGAAGAAAGTCTGAGTTCTGCAAAGATCCATTTGGAGTTGAAGAGTCCTGATGTGCTTCACATATGACTCCCAGCTTTGCGCGTTTGGACAGGGATGGGAAGCCAGTTCCGTGAGCATTATAGGTAGAGAGCAGCTGCCAAATGGAACAGAGACCAGAAAGAAGAGAAGGCCATAGCATGACTTGCTTGCTCGGCACAGGCTCAAAGAGTGCAGCCAGATGAGAAACGAAGGCTGTCCAAAGACTCTGGAGTAATAAGAGCTGATATTTATCCAGAGCTCTAAGGTCTAAAGAGTACTTTTACTAATACATTGTCTTACTCAATCCAAACAGCAGCCTTGCAGGATGGGGTTGGGAGTGCTTTTATCCTCATTTTACAGGTATGGAAACTGAGGCTTAGAGAGGCTATTTGTCTAAGATCATGAAACTGGTAAGAGTCTGAGGCAGAATTCAAACCCAGGCCTTTCTGACTCCAAATCTGTAGTTCTTTTCATGACATCAGGTTGTTTCCCTATATTTTTCTTCCTTAGCCAACTTTGATGATTTTAGAAAGGTATGCTCCTAGTAATGCCCTATTTATAGGATTTTAAAGAATGTGTCGACTTGTTCTGGGGTCTCGTGGCCTCATACAGAAAATGTTATATTAATTCCCAATAGTTCCATATAACACTAAAAAGTCTATGGCTTCCTGAAATGACTGGAAGTGACTGTAGACATTATCTTGATCTCCACTTGCCACCAGTCCCCTGTCCCTAGCCCAAGTTGTAAACATTCCCCTGTGGCCAGATGGTGGTAGATTCCTGGGTTTTTGCTTGTACTTCATAGATTCATAGATCTGAGAGCTGGAAAATATCTTTAAGGTCACCTTAGAGGTCACAATCCCTTTTTTCTCTAGATAAGGAAACTGCGACCCACATACATGGAATGATGAGCCCACAGTCTCTTAGCCAATATCAGAGCCCAGATTTTATTATAATGCTCTGACACCAAATTCCTTTCTCCTGTGAGTGCACCACAATATATCATCTACTGACAGTGGTGTCAAATTTATTTTCATTTAGAGAAGTATTTGCTGGCAAAAGAATTCATGGAATCATAGACAATGTAAGAAGGGATCACAGAGGCCATGAAGCCAAATATTTTAATTTTACAGATGAGGAATTGAAGGTACAGAAACTTGACCATCAACTTGACCACAGTTTTACTACCAGTAAGTCTGAAGCAAGATTCAAGTCCAAATCTTTCTGATTTCTAATCTACCACTCTCTCTAATAAATCATCTAGCTTTCTACTAGTTGGGGAAAAGACTTTTCATTGTTTTCTTCCATAACAAGTTTTTAATCTTTTTGATGTCATGAACCCCTTTGACAGGGACTGGGTGTTCCAATCTTACTGGTGGAGCCTATGTATCCCTTCTTACAATTTTTCTTAAATTGATAATCAAAGAATAGGCTTGAAAATAAGCACATAATTTTCTTCCCCATTTGAGTTCAGGGACCCTTGACATATATTATGGATCCTTTGGGGTTCTATAGACTCCAGGTTAAGAACTTTAGTACTATAGTATGTAGGAGAACATAAAAATGTGTGTTATGTGGGAGAACATGGGAAAACAAACAACAAACAAACGCTGTCCTTAGATGAATCTGGAAATGGTTATTTTAACTTTTATGTGGACTTTTGCCTGCCTTTTATAAGACATTTATTATTTCTATGCCCTGATTTTTCCCTTTTTGCCTCCTTTCCCATATCTTGTATGTAGGTTTATTTTCTCCCTTCATATATAATAATGTGCCATCCAAATTTTGTATATGCAGGAGAATCTGTGCATACATGTTGGGTCATGGGCAGGACTGAAAGGAGAAGTTTTAGTGCCCAGAGCAGTAAACCAATAGGGATTTGTTTAATCCATGTGCTAGGCACTGTACAAGTAGTACGAAGGATGAAATCATCCTTACTAACAGCAGACCATACCTAGATCAGGCAACAAAAACATGCCCGCAATGCAAGCTCCCTCATGAAGGTAAATCAGTGACCATAGGATGCCCATATGAGGTGAACATATTGTGCCAGGGTTGAGTGACCCTGTTCTCACTAGTTACTCTTACCATCTATCCCATGTTTCTTTGGTGCCTGCCATTATCTTGACCTTACTGTAAGGTCATTTCTTTGACCCTCACTCCAATTATCAGCTTTGCCCACTTGGGCACCTGATGCCTTCTCATCAGCATTGCGGTCTCCGAAGCAGCCTCCTATCCCCTTTCACATAACTCTTTTTCGTTTGGGATAGCATCTTCTGCTGTCTCTATAAATACTGACTAGCCGCCTAGAAATCAGGCTTCATATCTTAGCCTTGTTTTTTTTAATATACTTGAAAAATAAAGTTAGAAATGGAATGGGCTACATTTGACATTATGACCTAGAGCATAACCTTTATAATGAAGTGAAATGCAAGTCTTAGATTTCATTCCCCAGTATAGTTTCAGCATATAAAATCATGAAATGATTGAAAGAGAACTGCATTTGGAACAAGATGACTTGAGTTCAAGTTTCAGCTTTGTTACTTAATGAAGTGTGACATTAGGCATGTCATATATCTTCCCAGAGCCTCAGTTGCTTAATCTGAAAAATGGAGATGGCCTCTATTCTGACTATACCTAAATTTGAGAATCAATCACTCAATGGTCAGTGAGTTTCTTTTTTAATGCACTGCCAACTATTGGCAGAAAGGACCAAATTAAACATATGTGAAAATACTTCACAAACCAAAAAATATTATAAAAATGTAAAGCAATATTGGGCATGTTACAAGAGACAGAGCAGTATATTGGAAAAATATGTGGAATTCAGGAGTCCTGGATTCCCATCTCAGGTCTTCTATAAACTAGCTACAGGACTAGCAGTTACAATAACTCAGTCTGGTATCTGTAAAATGAGGGGGTTAGATGAAATGACCTTTATGACCATTTACAATTTTGATAATCTATGGTTTAAAGACAAATAATAATTATCTTAGTGAAGTAACAAGCATTTATGAATCACCTATTGATAATATGCCAAGTACCAAGAACCCAAAGACAAAAATGAAATCATCCCAAGTCTCAAGGGACTTGCCTTATATCATAGAGGTCCCTGTGAGTGTCCTCTCCCACCCCTAACCCCGAAGCTGATATTGATGATACAGTACTGTGGTTTAGGTGCAACAGAGTTATTACATAGCACCTTTTTGGGGGGAGAGAGAGGCAATTGGGGTTAAATGACTTGCCCAGATCACATAGCTAGTAAGTGTCAAGTGTCTGAGTTCAAATTTGAACTCAGATCCTCCTGACTCCAGGGTTGGTTCTCTATGTACTGCTCCACCTAGGTACTGCTACTAGAACTTCCAAAATATAGTGTCAATATAGTTCAATTCCCTGGACTAGGAATATATACATGTTAAAAAAAAAGCCAGTATTTTCAATTCAGTGGCCATTTTGGGGTGAGGACACAAAATACAAAATGTACATGAGAGTGCATGATAATGTCAGAGATATCTGTAGGATGAATTTTAAGAATACTTGAGAAAGGAGTGATGGTGAAGAATAGGGGTTAGAAATGATGCTTATAAATGAGACAGGCAATATGTGATACAAAAAAAATTGAGTTTGGAATCAGGGGAAACCTGGATTTCAATCCTGGTCCTGACATCCCGTAATTGTGAGATAATGGGTAAGTCATTTTATTTTTCTAAGCCTCAATTTCCACATCTGTAAAATGGCAAATGATTGTTATTTCTGCTACTTATTTCATGACATGGTTTTGAGGAAAGTGCTTTGCCAGCTTTAAAACTCTGTAGAAATGTACATTATTGTATTTATCGATTAGAAAGTTGACTCATACTCAAGGCTGTGGTGGTACCAGTATATTAGAGTGGGGAGTGAGGTTTGAGTGAACTATGTTGTGCAGTCTTCACTTTTTTCAATATATTTTGTTTTGTGTGTTGCATAGCAACAATATCCACCAGCAACCAAGATGAGCAGGTCCATCTTTATTAACTTCTGGTGAGAGAACCCTGGAATGAGAAAATTAAGGTCTTGAAGCAATAAACTTACAAATGTCACAGTTTGTCATCATTTTGGAATTGTGGCTCCAATGCACAGACAGAAAATCAGCTTCCTGAATCCTTAGACCACAGGCATCAGAGTAATTGATCACTTTGAGATGGAATTAGAAATGAGGTAGGTCACACAGCCAAGCAGTTGGAGTGCTAGACTGAAAGTCAGGAAGACTGGGTTGTGAATCTCTACCCAGATACTAGTCAAGTAAGCCTGGGTAAGGCAGGGTCTTTGGGACTCAGAGAGGACTCAGTTTCTTTCATCTGTAAAATGTGAGTAATAATTTTTGTAGCACTTATAACACAGGACTATTATGAGGATCCAATCAAATAATAGATGTATATATTTATTTATATATGTATACATATATGTATGCATGCATGCATATATACACATATACTTACATATATACCTTTTTATACCTATATGTGTGTATATTTATAGATATACCTTTTATACCATATGTGTGTGTGTACATATATATATATATGTATATATATATATATGTACACACACACACACACACACACACACACACACCTTTGCAAGCAGTTAAGTGCTCCAAAGCAATTACTATTTGCTTTGATGACAGTTATAATGGTGACATGATGACGGTGAATATAAAAAAGGATTCACTGGAGTTATTAGGCTAGAAAGGCACATGAGGCAATATGGATGAATGGGTAGAGAGGGTCAAGCCTTGAAGTCAAGATGGCCCAGGTTCAACTGCTCTCTCTGGTACTTCCTTACTCTATAATCCTGGGCAAGTCATTCTCAGGGTCTCAGGCAACCCTTCTAAAACCATTAGCTGAGTGACCAAGCATTGGGAAGAAAGTTTGTATAGCAGAAATACACCATTAAAATCATAGGTTTCCCGCAAAAATGAATCCTCCTAAATTGAATGGGTGAGAGTTCAAAGACCATGGGCCTTGCAAGGGTTATAAATTGTAGACTCATGGTTTGATAAATTCCTCTCCTTTTTCAGGGGTCAGGGGGAACTAAGCATTGATTATTTGAGGGTCATCTGATACCTGAAGTAGGATTTGAATTTAGGTCTTCTTAATTTCAAGACTAGTGTCCTGTCTGCTATATCCCTCTGAGTTTAGAGCTTGTCTTTGTCACACAACAACTGTGGTTCCTAGCTGTGTGATATTGGGCAAGTTATATGACCTTCCTGGGTTGGAGATTCCTTATCTTTAAAATGGAGGGATTAGACTAAATAGGTCTGTAAGTTCCCTTTTAGGTCAAAATCTAGCAAATATCTACTTCTCATTTAAAAATGTATATGCAGGGAACAAAAGAGACGTCTTCCTAGTAAGATTCCTTTCTTTTTCCTTTAGAATCTCATCTCTAATTTCCTCCTCCATGTCACCTAACAGTAACCAGTGGCTTTACTCCAGCAATATTACAATAATCTGGGGAGCTGAATTGGACTAAAACCCATCTCCAATCTGGGTGATCTGTGTCTTGTTAGCCCAGCAGAGCAGGCTCTGCTCTATTGGCTATCAAGATGAAATCAATTAGTAGAGAATTAATGACAAGAATCTTGCATTCATTGATACCCAATGGCTTCTCACAATCTATTTAAATGTGGGCACTAAGTATAGCACCATGGTGACAGTTTAACTTGCGTCCTCATTGCGAACATGCTAAATTTTTAGCCTAAATTTGATATAGATGAAGTCTTGGAGAGAAATTTAAATCTGCTATATCAATAGAGGGGGATTGGTATTCCAAAAACCAATGTTGATTTGGGAGAGGAAAGCTACGTGTCACTTACTTTACCAAAGGGCTACGTTCTTTGGTTTCTAAAATATTTTTTTTCCCTGAAAATTCAATCTGAACATATACCATTAAGCGTTTTCATTTGATTTGTTCAGTTGCCTGGAGTTACTAATTTGGCATTCTGCAATGTTTCTCTTCTTTGGAGCAAGTTAACCAGAAGGGTCACTCTATATCAGGTTAGCTATATGACCCTAAGCAAGTCATTTAACTTCTATGTGTCTCAGTTTCCTCACCTGTAAAATGAAGATAACGATAGCCTTCCTCATAAGATTGTTACAAGGACTGCATGGGATAATGTTTGTAAAGCATTTAGCACAGTGCCTAGCACATAGCAAGTATGTAATAAACGCTCGTTCCCTACCCTCCTCTTCTCCTCCCTCCCTACCTTTGGTAGGTAACCTAATGTCTCATCATGGTGTAGAGACATCCTATAAACCACTGCCCACTTTGAGATCCTGACTGCCACTACCTGCTCTCTTTCATCCATCCCCATTTTGGGTCTGCTTGCTGTTCTGTGAACAATACCCTCCATCTCTTGACTCTGACCATTTTTCCAAACTATCCCCTATGTCTGGAATGTTTTCCCTCCTTGTTTCTGTCTTTTGGCTTCCCTGACTTCCTTTAAGCCCCAAAGAAAATCCCATCTCCTACAGGAAGTCATTCCCAACTTTCCTAAATTCTAGGGATTTCCCTATCTTAATTATTTTCTATTTATGCTGTATATAATTTATTCATATTTTTTGCGTGTTGTCCTTCCCCGTCTCCCACCCCCATTCAATTGTGAATTTATTGAAGATAGGGGCTATCTTTTGCCTCATTTTGTGTCCCCAGGACCTTGTACAATACAAGGCAAATGGTGGGTGCTTAATAAATGCTTATTGAGTGACTGGCCATGTTTTTTGGACATGAGTGGAAAAAGGAAAAAAATTTGTAGGGAGAAAATGAAACTTTCTATAAGGTAATATTTTTTGGCAATTAGAGCTATCTAAACATATATTGCTGCCTTATGAGGCAGTTGGTTCCTTCTTATTGGAGGTCCTGAATCAAAGGTTGGATAAACACTTATTGAGTGTGGTATATTGGGCGTTCCTTTCCAGCTGTGTGTTGAACTAGATGGCCATTGAGGGCCCTACCAAACTGGATATTCTCTGTGTCTCTAACATTGATACTGATTCAGCTCAGCATTCATCACTGATGAGAACATGATTATAACAAAACTATTGAATGCTCTTGGAGTAATAGTCATTGAACAGATATTACAGAAGTATAATCGTGTTACTTGCCAGATCCATTATCGTCATTAAGGGCAGTGACTATTCACTCTTGGTCTTTCTATTCCCAGCATCTAATATGGAGCTTAAGCACATCATAAGTGCTTAATAAATCCTTGTTGAGTTATTGATTGATTGACTATTGCTTGCATTTGCACAATGTCAGGTTGCTGTGTTCAAAGTGTTTTGTCAGTGGCCATCTGGGGGTGCAGTAGGCAATGTGAATTCTCATTCATACATGCTAATTTGTTTTAAGCTTTATGAAAAGAATAGTATGAGTTGTGACATGGGAAACATTGGGAATTTCACCAGGAGGGAAAATAAATGAAATATATTTTCACATCTTATTGGAAAATGGAATGTTTTGTGGACTGGAGGTGTCATTGGACATTAAAAATATGATTGGAACAAATCTCAAGTCTCATAGGGCTTTCTGTTACTCTAGCATGTTCACAAATCGCTCTCTAGATCCACTATCATTTGGGTGTGAATTGTCTGGGAAATTAATTCTTGGTTTTGTAGTTCTTCACTTAGTTTTTTGAATAAAGCAGACATTGAATCTGAACATAGGCAGCTTGTTATCAGCCCTGTGGAAGTGATGACATCTTTTGTGTTTAAGACAAAGGACCCCAGGTTTCAGAGGTATCTATTTTGAACACTAAGGTCGGAGCTTTTAAACGGTGTTTCAAAATTTTCCCTAGTATCTGCAAACATGTCAATCCAGGCATTTGCAAAGAATAATTACACCTCATTAAAAAGGCAGAATTATGGAGGGGGATAGAATGCCTGACTTGGATAAAGACCTGGTGACAAATCTCTCCCCGCTCTTCTACGTATGCCTTGTGTGAGAATGGGCTATTCATTGACCCTTGTTTTCTTCATCTATAAAATGAATGGTAACAATTCCTGTAATAGCTACCTCATAGGGTTGAAATGAGGCTTGAAAAGTATTGTGTAGCCTTCTAATAAGCGTCAGAGACTAGATTTGAACTTAGATCTTGACTCCAAACTCAATACTTTGTATATTAAACCACCATTCTATTGTATTTATAGCATCTGAAAATGATTATGGTATATAGTGAGTGTATGGATACTCAATTACCAAATATAATCTTAAATTAATTGGGACTGTTTGTTATGAATCCTGATTAGTCCTGGTTTTATCCAAAGTATTTAAATTCTTGTTTAAATGTTCAGGACTTTTGAAGAGAAGGGATGGCAGTGGGGTGGTAGGAAAAAGAAAAACACACCTTCTCACTCTCCTCCTGATGTGTTTTTATTTTTTTCCAACGTCAGAGGAAATAAAAATGGGCATAACTTTATCCAAGAAAAACTATGAACAAAATCTACATTTCAAGTTTGTGTACTGTTTTCGAGAAAGGACATTTATGTATCACTTATCCATGTTGGGTTTCCTATGTCTCAGCTTGCCATTGACAAAGAATTATCTAAATGTCTTTTCAAGTAAGGCAAATCCTTGCATCCTTGGTGACAGTGATTTTGAATTTGTCCCCGTGTTTGTGTATATTGTTTAAATGTAACAGACCCCATTCAAGGAACTTAAAAACACACATACTCATATGCAGACATGTACGACCTTTGATCCTTCTGAATGAGATTTTGATGTAAGTAGCTCTCTCTCGGTGAGGCCTGCATAGATCATCATCCATCTGTTTTTACAACTTTCTCTGATCTAGGTCCAGTGAGCTCTGTTTAATCTACAGAGAGTAAACACTTCCCGAATTGAAAATGTGCAACCCAGGTGCTGAGAGGGTCACCAGACCAGTCCATTTGTTGAAATGTAGGAAAACAGTCATTTAGGGGAAATGAATATCCACTGAGGCCTTCAGAAAAAGCTGTCCAAAAATACAGATTTGATTACCTGTTGTTATGAGAAACAAGAGACTCTTTGGGGAACATAATAGAATGTAATGGAACAAGTATGTGTGTGTGTGTGTGTGTGTGTGTTTTGTTTAAACCCAGACCTCATCGCATTGACCAATATATTGCCATTTAAAATATATATAGTAATTTAGAAATCAACCTTCTATTTTCATATTACAGAAATACACTGAGGCAATATGAAGAGCTTTGGGATTGTCTGTAAAGAAGTTGAGTTCTAATCTCACCTCTGGCATAAAAGCACTATAACTTTGAGTAAATTATCCAATCTAGAGAGCATGAAGGAAAGTAATGTGATAGGAGGTTGGAGAGTAAGGTAGCGCCAGAATGTGGAGCAGTTTGAATATCTAGAAAAAGAATTTGTCAATTACTTCATAGACAATTGGGAGCCACTGAGGATTTATGAGGAGGGGAGTAACATGACAAGACCTATCATCAGTGTGCCAGGGATCTGTGTTCTCATCATTCTGAGAATGCCTTCCATTGATACATGTGGCAAAATATCTACCAGCTCTTAGTGCAATTGTTAGAGAATGCCCTGTGGGTCATGGAAGTTTCTTAGGATTCCCATAGTCACACAGATAGTTAATGTCTGAAGCAGGATTTGAATCCTTGACTCTCTGACTCTATGTCCAATGCTCTACATCTACTGTTATGCTATCTCAATTGGGACAATGTTTAAGGAAAATTATTCTGAGTTGTAAGTAGAGAGAATGAAAAAGAATGAAAAGTTTTGTTAGAATGCTAGTGTTGTAAATCAACCAATTGTTGACTGAGGTCTAAGCTAGGCTGGTGGGATGTTATGTTCCCTGGCTATCTTCCATGCCTTGAATGAATTCTGTCTCTTGCTTTAAGTCCCAATTAAAGTCCTACCTTCTACAGGAAGTTTTCCTCAACTCCTCTTAATTCCACTGCCTTCCCTCTGTTAATTTATCCTGTATATAGCTTTCTTTGTATTTGTTTCCATGTTAGT
Organism: Potorous gilbertii; assembly: GCA_028658325.1. Classification (NCBI taxonomy): domain Eukaryota; kingdom Metazoa; phylum Chordata; class Mammalia; order Diprotodontia; family Potoroidae; genus Potorous; species Potorous gilbertii. Next base: position 20,471,692 of record CM053770.1, on the reverse strand, counting down.
TCCCCATTAGATTGTAAGTTTCTTGAGGCAAGGGCTGTCTTTTGCCTCATTTTGTATCCCCAGCACTTAGCATAGTACCTGACACATAGTAGGTGCTTAATAAATGTTGATTGATTGGAATTGGGAGTAGAAAAGAGAAGGTTTGGAAAGATAATCGCTAGGTCTCAAAACAATTTATGCATTGGCTGCCTCATTTCTAAAATGAAAAGGTTATACTGGGTGATTACTTTAAAAAAATAATTTTATTATTTTATTTTTTTTACATTATCTTCTTTTCCTGCTGGATCCTCCTATAAAAAAACCATCCCTTATAACAAATAGGAGGGAAAACATTTCAACAAAATTAGCCAACATTTCTCAAACATCTCATATCAATATTGCACACCCATAGTTTCCCCTCCCCACCTCTTCAAAGGAATGGAAGAAGGTCCTATTCATAGTTCCTCCTAGAGGTCAAGCTTAGTCAATTCCAGAATTTTGTGGCACACCACGTCTATGGCTCTTTGGTGTGCTTTCCATCTATGTTATTGCAGTCCCATGTATTATTTTCCCTGCTGTGCTGACTTTACAATGTTTCAATCTTTCCATGTTTCTCCACTCAAAATATTCACTGTTTCTTGTAGATCACATGATTTCTTGGGCATGTTTCCTGTTTTGGAATCCTGTGTTTCTATGACTTGTAAATGTCTGTACAAACAAATATCCCCCACTGACTTGGATTCTAAGGTAGCTCCCAATGTATAAATTGAGGACTGAATCATGATTCAAATTTATCTACTTAATTTTTAGAAATTACATAGTCACAAATTTTATTATTTTTAATATGGCATTTATTGATGCTTTTTGTCTTTATATAACAGATATTTTTTAAAGAACCCACTCTTGATTTTTATCCCACACCTTTATGAAAAATAAAGTCTATATCAATCAATCAATCAATATCTCTCTTGAACTTTCTCTTTCAGTGATGTACATAATATTCCTCCCTCGTTGTTACCCTTCTCTCTCCTTTGCCAAGTTGGGTTTTATCATATGACCTTTGGGACTCTCATGACTTTTTTCATTTGTTCAGCATTCAGAGTTCTTTTACCATTCTTTTCATTTAAGTCATGGTAATCATTGTATACCCTGCTCTGCTGGTTTTGCTTATTTCCTTAAGGATCAGTTCATAAATGTAATTAGTTCTTAGGAGATACAAGAAGCATTTATCACTTGAAGAAATCTAGTTTATGGAGTTTTGGAATTTTGTTTCCAAGTTGCTGCCTACAAGGATCACTTTGTCACCTGGGCATGTCCAGAGAGATGTTTTTGCCAATGTGGGGGCAGACAAGGTTAAGTTTGAGGGTGATTTGAATGGCATTGAGAGTAGAGGCCAGAAGTTAGGCCTGATGAGAAGATGTAAAGTCTGTCTTTCATGGCAGGCTAGGCAAGATCTTGGTCAAGTGAGATAGGCTTTGGTATTAAAAATTTTGAGCATGTGGTGAGAGCAACGATGATTGAAGTGAAAAACACAGGGGGCAGATAAGATTCTTTAATGGAATGGATAAGCTAGGCTGGTGGGAAGGCCTTGGGTAGGAGACAAGACTGAGCAGGTGATTGAATAAATAGATGTGTGACCAACAGATTGTGTTGATCTGAGAAAGGACCTGAATCAAGGTCAGAGGCAATAGCAGTGATCTCTTTAGGAAAAATTGATTGGATTAGATGGTTCCCTTCTAACTTTGAAATTTTGTGAAGGATAAAAGTAGCCAATAGCAGCTAAATGGTACCATTTGAATATGGGAAACTCAAAGAACAGTCCAGCCCTAGCTATGAGGAAAGGAGGACAATTTGCTGTGGACCTCAAGCAGTCTGGGCTGCCTCAGGGAGTTTGACTTGAAGAGAGCAGTAGTTCCTCCTGTCTCATCAATCCAAGAACTTTCCATATCTATCTCAGAAGGCAGTTGACTGTCCTCAGGGAGATGTGTAGAAGGAAGAGTCCTACAGAGCACTAATGACCAAGCAGAAAAATCTTTCAGATTTTTGAGAACATTTAAGTGTTCACTTCTTTCAGATCTTTGAGAACATTTAAGTGTTCACTTCTTTTTCCAATTGTCCACTGGAGGTGGAATGTAGAATCATGGGAGCCTTGATCTAGAGCTGGAAGATACCTTGGATGTCATCTAGTCTCGGATGGACCATATACTTCAAACTAGAAAGAACTTTAAGGCCTATCTAGTCAAATCTCCTCAGTTCTTTCTGTAAAGAACACAAGATTAAAAAAAGATTCTGCTTTTTCCTACCTCACCCCAAAATTAATTAAATATAACTTTTGCTATGTCGAATTTTTATCTAATCCACTTCAGTGGATTGGACTCAGATGCTACATTCTAAAAATGTTTGATTAATTTTCTCAGTTTTCCCTGTGTCCAGATTCTGGTCCCATAACCAATATACCTTTGGAACCCTAGACAAGTCGTTGAAATTATATAAGCCAATTTCCTAAAAAGTCTTATTTTATAGATAAGGAAAATTCTCAGAAAGGTTAAGCCATTTGCCCAGGATAACCCAGGAACTTGGATTCTTCTGCCTTTCCAATCAGTATTTTATCCCCTTTACCATGGGATATATGTTCAATGCCCTTAGCAAGAGGGGCTATTCATATGAACTATTGCTGCCATGAGTCTTCTGGGAGAATTTCCTTGACATGTTACTTGTAACTTGGATTTGGGGATTGGGGTCTAGTGGCATACAGGGATGTCAGTGTTGTCAAGTTGGCACTTTTCCTTCAACTAGGCAACTCTACACTGAGCTGGTCTAAGTGACTGTTCCTTACTACTATATATTTCCATGTAACATGGCTCTTTTCCGTATCTTTAGTCTTGGCACTAACTAGCCAAAGCCAGAACTTAAAAGGAAAGGTAGTTTCCTTCCCTTCCTTGTTGTAATGATAGTACTTGGTTAATGAAGGGCAATTGGAACAGGAAATTGAAATATAAGCAGCTATGTATTCAAGCAAGGATTCCCTTCCTCTTCTTTGCTACTCTCCCTTCTTGTTCTGATTGGATAATAGCTTCTTTATTAAATGTGGGGAAAGTAATTATGAAGACTCCTATTTGGTTTTTTGTCCTGTTTTTCCAAGTAGCAATAACCTAACTTGCTTTTGGTTAATTTTATATGATCACAAGATCAGTTTAGAGATGGAAAGACTCTTGAAAGATCAGTTAGTTCAGTCCTCTGATTTTATAGGTGAGGAAACTAAGGTTAAGAGAGAGAAGCTGACATTCTGAATGTTGCCCAGTACTATACAGGTCAGAACCCTGATTTTTTGATCCCAAATCCAGTGTTTTTCCAAAACATTAGGTTTTTCCTTTCCTCATGAATACAATATATTTATTAAACATATATTTAACAACTAAATCATTCCTCTAGAGATACTGCTTTAAAAAAAAAAGTATGGGAATAGGAGAATTAGTAGGACAATACCATGTGGCTGCACAGAGAATGTAGACTTTTGCACGTAGGCTGTTGGTTTAGAAATTACAGAATGAGAATCTTCTGTGACCATACAATGATGGGTTCAGATCCGGAGGGGATCTTAAAGGCTGACTAGTCTCATTTCGCAAATGAGGAAACCAAGGCCCAGAGAGGCTAAGTAATTCACTCCAAGTCAGTAATTGACTTAGCTAGAGTTTATTCCTCCAAATTTAGCATTCTGTATGTGACGCTGTGTCCTAGCTAGTAAATGAATAGCAAACTAGTTAGCCTGGGTGGCAATCACTGGCTTCCCCTTGCTCTCTCTTATGCCTTTTCCCCAGTGGGACCCTGTCACTTGTTACTTTAATTCTGAAAAAAAAAGAAGTTTGAAATCAGGTGAGACCATTTTGAAGGGGAGAATGCCTTAGCCTAAACTACTCAAAGTGTCCTAAATTGTTTTGAATTTTCTGTTAATCTGAAAATCGTTCTGATGTAACTGGCAAACCAGAATGTGGGTGGCCTGATGAGAAAAGTGATGATAAATGTTCAGAGGCCATTCTGTTATCTTATACAATGAGCATGTCTGTGTCATGAAATGCCTTAATCCTGACCAGTGCCGCGGATCTGATTCTTTTTTTCCCATTTACATTTAGAAAATAGTTCATGACCTTTTAGAAAAGAGTATTCTAGGACCATTTGAAGCAAGGCAGGGGAGGGCAGCATTAAAAAAAAAATACATTGATTGCAGTACCAGGGAAACCAATCCACGGAGGTAATTGTCATTTTCATTTGAGAAGCCTCTGTTTTTGACAGAAGCCACTTTATCATTTTTTGAGCAATATGGCTGTTTCTTCATTGACAATGTCTTAATGGTCTAAAAGGTGCCTGCTGTGAACAGACTTCAGTCAGATGGAAACTTTTGACCTTCCTTTACCAGTGTTAGCACTAGGAACAAAGATGGCCAGTGTAGAGGATAGAGGAAAGAACATATGTATTGGGCACCATTTTCTTGGGTGTTCCATTGTCACCACATTCCCTTCTGCACAAGGGGTCATAACAAAGTAGAGGAAAGAATACGGTATCCATTCAATCTTCTTAATTCGTTCCCTAATTAAAATAATGACTGCTTTCTGTGTGGGCCATTTTCTTTATTTATGAAGTCACAGACCAGTCAAGTTAAAACTAGAGGAAATCAATGAACTCAAAGTTAAGGAAGCTGAGATTAACTGGGTCACAAAAATTATACTAGGTCATCTCATTAGCTAAGGATAAAGAATAACCTTGGACTGTGGCGAACTCACATCTAATCTGAGATCCAGGAAACGAGATGTCTCTCCTGTCAAATTCTGAATGTGTACGAAAGAGGGGTAGATGATAATGAAATTAATATAGGTAATTTATTTAAAAACTAAGACTTGCAAGGTGCTTTACAAATATAATTTCATTTTTATCCTCATAACCACCATTAGAGGAAAATGCTATTTATGTCTTCCCCATTTTACAGTGAAAGAAACTGAGGCATTGAGAGGTGAAATGAGTTGCACAGTTAGTAAGCTTGTAAGACAGCATTGCAGCTTGGGTCTTCCTTGTTCCAGGATGTACATGCTTTGTATATATCACTACTAACTCTACTCAATTGCTATTACCTTCTATATCTGCCATCGTATATAGTGGGAATTAAGGTATAGCAGAACAAAATGGAGAAAGGGGACATTCAATATTCTGGACAGCATTTTGAATCTTTGAATGGTAATTAAATTACATTCAGGATAGTTTGCTGCAAAATGTGCTTTGTTTTATTATAATTTTTGAAAGTGGTTAATTCATATGTGGCATGCATGACATTTTAATAACCAGAATACTTGATTAATTAGAACTCCATTGCCCACATTCCCTAGATAAATGGGAGTTGGTTTTATTTTTTGATGAATCAATTAATCAGCTTCATATATTCTGAATATAAGCTTACGTATGTATGTGTATATGTGAAAGCTCATATGCAGAAAGTTGGCCATTTACAGCTATGCTGGCATGCCATCTCATGTTCAGAAAGTAGGTTGACTTACTGTTTGTTTTTTTAAAAGATTCTATAAATTGAATGAAACACAAATTGAAAAATAGCAAGATATATTTCAATAATAATTTCAACTTCACTCAGATAAATAGGTTGATTTGTTTTCGTATTGTTCAAACTAACTTTCAAATCAAAAACATAGGTCGGTCAGTTCTAATCTCAGACACTGAACAAAAGAAAGTCAATAAACCATTAGTTAAATTGATTTTTAAAAGGGAATAAAATAAAATTGCCAAAAAACAAGATTTTCAAATGAGTGGTGAATTCATAGTTAATAGAGAGAAAATAAAGAAAATTATCAGCATCTATCATGTGCAATTCAGTGTTAGAAAATAAAATGAAATTGATGAATATCTGCAAATACACATACATATACATACATAGAAAATATATATACACATGTGCAATTCAGTGTTAGAAAATAAAATGAAATTGATGAATATCTGCAAATACACATACACATACACACACACACACACACACACACACACACACATACAGTTTCCAAGTTATCAAAACAGGACCCGTAAATGAATTTTGAAGGAAAAGGGGAGAAATTGCTGGATGTAGGAAGGATACTGCTAGACCATATATTTTTGAAATCTATTAAATCTTTAAAAATTACCATGCTAGGAAAATTTACATCAAATATTAAAAAAACATTCTTTCAACCTAATTTTATGAGACATAAAACTTTATTTTCCTCAAACTAGGGAAAGATAAAGTAGTGAAAGAGAACTATAGACCAATATATTTAGTAAATAGTGATATATATGTTTTTAATAAATACTTTATACTTAGATAAATAAATACTTTAATAAAAAATACTTGAACTGACTAAAGCAATATTTCCACAAATATTCATTACACCAAGTTGGTATTCAGTGATATTTCAATATTAAGAAAATAGTAGGTATTATTAATCATATTGATAAAAATGCAGTGCTCAAAAAACTTTAACCAAAATAAAATACACACATACACACACACATACACACACATATGAATTGATTTGGCTAATATTAAAAAAAAAATTTGTAATTTTATTTTAAAATTACTGAATTTTTCATAAGTTTTGATCTGCAAAGCTTGCTACTAGATTTATAACCTAAGGAGATCAGTGATTGGAAGAAAGATCTCATATGCACCAAAGTAGTCATGATAACAATATTTTAATAGCAAGATGCAGTTTATATAACTATTGCAGAATGAAGATGTCATCTTATAGGAATATAATGGAATGTTATTGTGCAATAAGAAATGACAAATATAAAGAATTCAAAGAAACATTGAAAATATCTGTAAGCTGTTGTAGTATTAGATAAACAGAAAAAAATATAGTTATTTCCCTAAAGTATATAAAGACAACACTAAAAGACGAGTGAAAAAAAGTGAAAAATATTGGATGCATAATACAAATTACTAAAATTAAAGCATTTCAAAGTAGTAAATTATGGAAATGGAAAGTTACATGTACTGTCAATCATAATCACTCATTCATTGATTGTATATATACATATATACCAAGATATAAAAAGTAAATATCACAGGAGAAGGATTTTAATATATATATATATATATATATATATATATACACATGTATATGTATTTATCATATGATATGTTAGATAACTGCTATATATTCTTGTATATGTTATGATATGTCATATAACATATAATAACATATTATGATATATCCCACTATATTATACTTGTATACATAAGTAGGCAGCCAGTTGCTTTGGGGATAGAACAATGAGCCTGTAGTCAGGAAGACCTGAGTTTAAATCCAACCTCAGACACTTACTAGTTGTGTGATACTGGGCACGTCACTTATCCTGTGTTTGCCTTAATTCACCGGAGACAGAAATGGCAAACAACTCCATTATCTTTGCTGAGAAAATACCATGTGTACCATGGTTCATGCATGTGTTGGACACAACTGGGCACAAATACACACTTTCAACACTGACGTCTTTTTTCTATGAATACCTCTTACTAGCAGCCTCATCTTTTGCCTTGGATATACCTAAAAGATATGTCAAAATGAACTAAAGATTAATAGGAGCCAGGTTCAACAACCACATAAACTAGAACCCTTCTGGGAAGGTAGACCAGAGGGATATTTGAATCACACTTTTTTTCTACTTTTGGCAAGGGAGTTAGCCAACTCCATCTGCAAATGAGATTTCAGTCTAGAATCTATATGAGATTAATTAGATATATATCTAGGTAAATTATGATTGAAAGATGTCAAAACTTGTAAGACACTAACTAAATTTTCCCTGCATATTAAAATGTTTCATGTAGATACCATGGAAATATACTATACCCACATATATGTATATACATACATACACACATACTTACATATATACATACATGAAATTGCCCTCTACAATAATAGTGCATTCACTAAAACTATACTTGAAGCTGTAAACATTGGGCCATTAATTTTAACAAAGAGAAATTAAATATTAAAGAATATTAGGGGTATGTCCCAGATTTTTCCAAAGGTCTCTTACCTTCAGTCTTCTTTGCTTATTATTTTCCATGTTCATCTTGTTACCTTTTCTTCCTTCCATACACTCTATAATACAAGATATGCTGGTTTACTTTTTCCTTGAACACAGGATGCCATCTCTGAGCTTGGTGACTTGGCATCGATCCTTTCCTTCTTATAAATAAAGCTTCTGTGGACAGTTTTGCTCAATTTGTTCCTTATAATAATGCATTTAGCATGAAGTCCTATCAATAAAATTAATATGTGAAAGCATAGTCATTTTTTTGCATGTTTTGTCCAAATGTGGAATTCGCATGACCTGAGTTCAAATTCTCCCACAGATACCGGTAGCTGGCGTAAGGTGGTACAAGCTGCCCTACTCTCAGCTGCCATTCTTTCCTCAAAAATGATGACTACACTAATACGTATAGAATTAGCATCTAATTGGCAGAGTGGCACTGGACTGGGAGTTAGGATGACTTGTGATCAAATCCCATTTGAGATATCCAACTGAGTGAGCCTAATCAAGCGACCTTTGTCAGCTTCAATTTCCTCATCTGGAATATAGGGCTAATAATCACATTTACCTTGTAAGGCTGTTGTGCTAATCAGATGAAATCATGCTTAAATATTTAGTACTTGGTAAACTTTTCAGTGTTATATAAACGTTAGTTCTGATTTGTTTGTATTACCTCTCAGCATCTTTGTGAGGAGTAACTAAGTTTATTTGCAACCTGCTGTATTCGGACACTGTCCTAGGTGCTGGAGATTCCAAAGACAAAACCAAATCCGTCCCTGCCCCCAAGGAGTTTATAATCTGCTGGAAGATGGAGGAGGGGGAATAGTAGAAGCACAGAGAAGTAAATTAAATATTTCCACAGTAAGGACAAGCTGATTTTAGAGAGAGGAGCAGTATCTACTGAACATGAGGCATATACTTCTCAGACTTATCAGAGACAGCTCTGGTGATCCCAAAGAGTTCCTGGATAGGGCTTGATCCTTCCAAGGATGGCATTTCTCTAGTAACTAGTGCATTGCTATAACCTGATCCGTTATAACCATGTTTGGGCAGAACTCTCTTGTTCCTGACCATATTTATTAGTCAAATAGTTCTGCCATTCTGTGATAGAAGGACCCTCTATTGAATGGTCCCCAGCAGCCTTAGCTCACTGCTGAGGCTCCCTAGGTGCATAAGTTTCATTTTGGAAAGAGTTAGTCCATGTGGAAAAACCAGTTCATTCTGTGATCATGACTTGCTCAGGTGTTGGACTCACTGAAATGAATGCTGTCCAGTGTCTGTATTTTGCTCCTGCCATAGCTTCAGCAATTCCATAGTAGCTGCTAGAGTAGTTCACCAGGAAGGAGTTAACATGTATCTCTAAGTCAGCTCCTTACCACCAAGCAGTGACTCAAGAAGGGGGAGAACTGGGCTCCTGATGAGTTATGTCTTGACAGCGTGCTTGGCAGATGCCCTCGTTCAGACGACCGCTGGCTATAAATAGCAGGTGAAGAGCCTGGACTCAATGCAGGACAGAGCCAGGGCTTAGCCTTTCAATCTTTAATAACGAATGAGGCAGCAGATTCAAAGGGGGACTCCCAGACTCACAAAGCAAACCCAGTGTGTATGTGCTGATTCCCCTAAGGAAGTCCAAGGGAATTTTCTAGCTTTTCCATTACTCAATATGCTTTTATCTCAACATGCAATGGGCTCAACTCCATCTTGGAATCTGAACCATCAGGACATTTTTCCTGAGGAGAAGGAAGGGAAAGCAACCTTGACTATAGTATTAGGCTCCCCCTTCTCAGACTTCCTCTCACCCTTTTGCCAGCATGGAAAAAAATAAGAAATAATCTTAATTTTCACTAACCTTTGATTTCCTTTGTGTTCCTATACATTTTATTTCATTCATCTAAACGCATTCCTCTGATAAGGTAGCCTGTCATCACTAAACTGCCAAAGGAATCCATGACACATGAAAATATTGAGAATTCCAGACCTGTAGACTTGAAGAATTGTCTGGGGCACTGGGAAATTTAGTGTCTTGCTCCATAGACACACAGTTAGTGTGTGTTAGGGCCAAGATTCAAACACTCACAGGCCAGCCCTCAATCAACTACTTCTCTTTCAATAATGAGTTGTTGCTCCTAGCAACAGGGAAAGTAGCCAGCCCTTATTCATAAGGGATTGACTAAACAAGGTAGAATTAGAAATCCCCTCTTCATATGGAGTTGCTAAACGCCTGGAGTCAACTAGGGAATCAACATCAAACCCTAGGGATATACTGGGAGCCCTTGCATCTTCCCTCCCACTTTTTCACCTATTACAAGTTTGGAAGAAGTTGGTAAATTGGAGGTTTCAACAACAGGGCAAATATTCTACAAGTCACTTAAAAAAACGGTATAGCCTACATTTCATAGACAATATAGACCATCTGTTAGCTACTGCGGGAGTAGCTAAGGGATGGTATGTACAGATAGCATATCTCCCTGTGTGCATGCTAGTAACCCCACACTGGAAGACTGAAAAATCTATATCAAGGGATTAACATGAGCCTTTCTGCTATTACTACTGTTTTAATTTCATAGTAGGTCACAGGAAAGATATTCATTTCTCTCTATGACTTTTTTAAAAGGCTAGAAAAAGGAAAGTGTGGGCACCAACAGATTCCTTTCATTAATGCCTAGTTATTCCCATGGAGGTGACTGAGTCTGCACTAGGTGCAGGTTACCATGGTTTCTTTCCAATTTTTCCTTTGTATGCTGCAACCCTGGGAAGATTTGGAAATGAGGTGCCTCCTTCAGCAGAGAATGGAGCAAAATGATGAGTCCAGCTCAGGAGAGGTAAAGCTGGAGTGACACAGAACAAAGTTTTCAGAATCCAAACCAGCTATGGTCAGTTTCTCAGGTTTACCAAGTGGGTGATCTGTTCTCAGTAGCCTTGAGCCTGGTCAGAGTTGCTGGGACAATGAGCCCTGTGTGGAGCCCTGGGGTTGGGACAAATGTGAAGGGGAATGCAAATATATCCCAGAAGGGCCAGATTGTTTACTTGGTCCTTAATTTACCTTAACCAAGATCAAAGAGAACAGACTCTTAGAGAAAGGCATGAAAGTTGGAGAGGGAGAGAGCTGAAGGAGAACTCTGGAGTACTTCCTGAAGCACATTAACTGGGCAAGGAAATGTTGGGCTTATTAAAAATTCGAATTTTTAAGCAGACAGAACTTTCCATGATTCACTGCAGGCCAACTTGGAATGACCACAGTGGGAATCTGAGCATTGTAAACTGAGTTGTTTTCCAGGATGAGTTTCTTTCTTTTTTCCTTCTCTTTTTTCTTTCTTTCTCTTTTTCCTTCCTTCCTTGCTTTCATCTTTCTTTCTTTCTTTCTTTCTTTTTCTTTCTTTCTCCTTTCTCTCTTTCCTTACTTCCCCCTTCCCTCCTTTCTTTTCTTCCTTCCCTCCCTCTTCTCTCTCCTTCCTTCCTTCCTCCTCCCTCCCTCCCTCTCTCCCTCTCTCTCTCTCTCTCTCTCTCTCTCTCTCTCTCTCTCTCTCTCCTGAGCTTTAGCCTGTTGCTATCACTCTAACGTTTTCATTCACCCTCACTGGACAACAGGAATGCCTTGGAAAATTTCAAAGCCCCAGCAAAATAATATCAAACCTTACCATGATTTCTGAAACTAGCATTCTTTGTGGTCTAGAAATACTCTGCATTTTCTGAGTATAAGCTAGTGTAACTGGGTCATGGAAGAAAATGGGCAGAGCCTCTGAAGGCAATAGGAGTTATTTTTCTAACTTTAGGAACTGTGTACACTAGGGTAATTTCATAAGTAGTTCAGCCAAACTGGATGACTCTGTGCTCCTGAAACATGTCCAGTGCTTTGTTCCTCCCATTGGAATGCCTTCCCTAATCCATACCAACACACACACACACACACACACACACACATACACACGTCCTTCAGGGCCAAGCTCAGTGCCCCCTCCCACACTCTGTTTCCCCTGATTCCTGAAGTCAGTAGTTACTTTCCTCTCAACATACCTTTTCTCCCCTGTTCTACCCACCCCCTTTTTCAGACACCACTTTAGAGAGAACCCGACAAGGGCCATAAAAGGCAGCTTAGGGCAAGAGAAAGGCTTTCCATCAAGAGATTTCAGCTTAAGGCCAACCTCTGGCATTTCATAGGATTACTTGTTTAGAGCTGGAGTTCACAGAGGTCCCTAATGTTCTAGATGTGAGAATTTAGGCCCCAAGAGGTTGTGACTTGATTAGGACCACACATATAACAAATCTCCGAGTCAGAATTTGAACCCAGGACTTCCTGATTCCAAATCTAGTGCTTTACCCATTATGGCACAGCATCTCTTCAATTGGATTCAGGACACATTTATTACTACCAGACACATAAAAGGGGAAAGTGATACTATTGTCCTTGTGAGAGCTTGAGGAGCTACAGGGTGAAGCAACATTTATACAATAGATAAATACTATTCAGGAATGATGATTCAAGGAATTAGGACAGACTTACTGTATGGCGTAGAACCTAAACTGATTCAGGAATGAAACCCAGAGATCTTGGAGGAGGTTATTTGGTCAGTCACCTGACAATAATTAAGGGAGTCCTAAGTTTCTGGCCCTGGGCTAAATGCTGGAGACACAAGGAAAGACAAAAAAGCACTTTCTACTTTCAACAAGCTCATGGTCTAACAAGGATGAGATGGATGCCTCAGTTTCCTGACCTATACAATGAGGGGATTGAACTAGACTACCTTTGAGGTCCCTTTCAGATTCAAATCTGTGATCTTGTGATGCTGTTGGTGTATTTTAAAAACTATTATGATCAACAGATTGTGTTGGCAAGTTAGCAACCTGGGCTGGCCATCTTGCACTGTCATTCATGCTAATTATCTCCATCAACACATTTAGAATCACTCTTATAAGCGACTAAGAGAGTGGGATATTTTTGAACCAATTCCACTAAATCAGTAAAAGTAAGATAAAAAAAGCATAAGGTAATTCGATTAGGGACTTTCTTCTCCCTTTTGAGAATCTGCCCTTGCTTCCCTGTAGAGAACTGGTTCTCCATTAGGCCCGGCTCCTTCCAATCCGATTCAGCGATGGGAGATGAAATTCATCACAAGCAAAAAGTCTGTCAATAAAGCACCCCAAATACCAGTATATTAGAGTTAGGAACTTTCCAAGGGTTCTCAGGATCATGGCAAGAAATTATTCCATCATTTCAGTCATTCCATAAACAGTCCCCTCTATGGTGCCCAAGTACTCTGCTTCCAGAGCTGCTCATTTGCTGAGCACCATTGTTGCATGTTAGGGCCAATGCTAGTAAAGACTTTAGTGAATGATGCAAATGCTTGGAAGGAACCTTGAGAATGGAAAATACCATGGAGAGGACTAGAACTGTATTTGCTTACTACGTTTCTTTTTCTTTTTTTTGCCCTCTTGCTTTTATAAATAACTGGAACAACTGAATACTTTGGCCCAGGGCTTCATGGACAATTACAGGGCAAATTATTTCCCTTGCCTGGTGTTAGTGGTGCATTGAGAGAGGTTGCAGGGATGGCATTGAATATACTGAGTGTTCTAAGAGGAAAACCACTCTCTGAAAGCCAGAGGAAATGACAAATTGCGTATTTCTGACATTTTGGAGATGGGGGAAGGAAGTTTGCAGAGATCAGAGAGGTGACTTCATAAATTCTAATCATCAAATAAGAGACTTTTAAGGCCACCTTCAAACTCAAATACTCAAATGTATAAACCTAATTAAGCAAATAAAAGACTTTTAGGACTGCCTTCCAAATCAAATACTTGAATAAATATAATAAGCAAATAAAAGACTTTTAAGCCCAACTTTCAAATAGTGTATTAAAATGACTCTCTGTAGACATTAGTAGAGCCTCACGTAAGAAGTCATGCATAGAAGATTGGTACACAGACAAAGCCCAGAGACACGACATGTTTGTCTTGTGGCCTTGGGCACGATGTTTTAGCTTCTCTGAACCGTAATTTCCTCATCCCTATAATGCACACGGTAACACTGATTTCACCTGCTTCACAGCATGGTTGTAAGGATGGAATTATATGCGCAAAATACTTTTACGTTTAAAAGGTTACATAATTGTCAGTCATCAATATGAGGAATGTACTTTATCATTCTAATCAAGCAAGAAAGAGTTTATTAAGTGACTACTTTGTGTCAAGGACTAAGAGAGAAAATTAAAAAGATCATATACATGAACTCTATTCTAATATTGTTTGCTGATTATGATCTAGAGACCAGACATCAAAGTAGCCCTGAGAACTAGACTCACATTAAGGAGAACCTGAGATCCTAGTCCTTCTTCTGTCTCATACAAGACGTACAACCCGTAGGCTTAACCTTTCCTAACTCCCTGGCAATTCTGTTATGACTGTAAATTAGAAATTAGTCACTGATCTGCCTGGGGGAGAGAGTTTCCACACTGAGAATTCTGTACATTGATGAAATCTAGGTGCAGATTCTTTTCAGCAAAAATAAATCAATAAATAAATCTGAATGATTGGTTCAGTTAAATATTTTCTCCTTTGTGTAGGTGACATTTTTT